>CM065733.1:11269003-11271503 GCA_033310375.1 Conus canariensis | reverse complement strand
CTCTTTGCAGATTTCACAAAAGCTTTCGACATTATAAATCATGAACTTTTACGCAGAAAACTAACCTTTTTATAAACTATCATACAAAACACTGAAACTGATTCCATCTTTTCTTTCCAACAGACAACGAATTGTGTCCTTAAACACATACAAATCTAATTTTCTTCCCAACAAATTTGGAGTCCCACAGGGGTCAGTTTTAGGTCCTCTGTTGTTTTCATTTTACATCAATGATCTGCCATTGAACTTGAAAATAAACAGCGAAATGTTCGCTGATGATACAACTTTAGACACAAGTAATTCTGACGCCCAACAGGTTTGCAGTGACATCCAAGAAAACATCAATCTTTGGTTAAATGGACACGATTTAATCACATGGCTCTCCATCCTTATAAAAAAAAAAAAAAAAAAAAAAAAAAAACTGAATTCCTTATGATAACTACAAGACAGAAACGTCAAACTCTAGGCCAAAATTTACCAGTACTTTGCATTTCTAACGAAAAAATCGAAGAAGTATCCAGTCACAAAGTCTTAGGAATAACAATAGATAATAATCTAACTTGTCAAAACACTTAGTGTCTTTATCTAGAAACGTTGCAAGAACTTCTTAAATTTGCATGCAAGAAAACTATTTTTTAACTCTTATATTCAGCCTATTATTGACTATGCCTCAACACTTTTGGACTCAGCGAGCAATAATTCACTCAAACCACTAATTAGCCTTTACAAAAGAGCTGTCAAAGTAACGTTAGGTCAACCATCCACACTGGTAGATTCAGCCTATAAGCAATCAGGCATTCTCCCATTTAAAACCAAACTTCTATACAATAAGGGACTCTTTATGTATAAGGTACTCCATGGAAATGCTCCACTTTCTCTAACAAATATGTTCACTTTTAACGACTATCGACATTCACATAAAATAAACCTCCCGTTTGCAATTATTCATCTATACAAGTCCAGTTTGGCGTATTCCGGAGGCTGGCTATGGAACAATATTCCTCAAGAACAAAAAAAAATCAAACTTTACGAAAGTCAAGTCTTATTTTCAAAAATATCCGACGAATGTCTCAAATTTGACTGATCAATATACCTAAATTATGAAATTTCAATCAGATTATTTAACAAATATGTGATGTTCAAAGTTGACTCAATTCTACGCAAATGTCATTGATCATCCTGTGCCGTTAGTGTGTTTTTCAAATCTTTTCGCGGGTGTGTTTATCCCTGTCTGCTTCATCGTCTTTCTCTTCCTTTATCTCTGCCTGTCTATCGACGGTCGGTCGCGCTCTCTCTTCTCTCTCTCTCTCTCTCTCTCTCTCTCCTCTCTCTCTCTCTCTCTCTCTCTCTCTCCATTCAGCCCCCACCCCAACCCCCCTTCTTGCCCAGATCATTTTTTCTTGTTGTTGTTGGTAGTGGTGGTGGCGTTTATTGGTTTCTTATTTTTCTTTCTTCTTTTTTGACCAAAGTTCTCATGCAAGTAACTGTTGCATTTTTTTTTCATGTATATTGTTTGATTTGCTTTTTACTCTTTTATCGATTTTTTTTTTTTTCCCGAGGGCTGGATGTAAAAACGTATTCACGCTTAGTCCACTACCCTCTTAAAATAGAACTCGTTCGTTCGTTGTTCGTTTCTCTCTCTCTCTCTCTCTCTCTCTCTCTCTCTCTCTCTCTCTCTCTCCTTCTCTCTCTCTCTATCAGACTACAGCATGCAACTCTCTCTCTCCTCTCTCTCTCTCTCCTCTCATCTCTCTCTCTCTCTCTCTCTCTCTCTCTCTCTCGATCAGACTAAAGCATACAACAACAACAATAACACCCAACCCCATCGCAAACAAAACACATCAAACATGCATAACGCGCGCACGCGCGCCCTCACGCTGCATCGAGTGTGGCCTCGCCGCAAGCCATGCGCGCATGCACTGCACTAGTTAGTGCAGTCGTTCGCGCGAAAGCAGAGAGAGCGTTTGTCTATGCGCACGTACAATTGCTTGCTCTGTACGCTGACACATAACACAGACAAGTAGTAAGGCCCATAACACACAAAGTACATACACCAGACACACACGCTCGCAAACAAACACGTTGATCAAAAGCACGGACGCTGGTGTGGTGTGTGTGTGTGTGTGTGGGTGGTGTGTGTGTACCACACTGCGACAATGCACTCTCACTCAAATATACACGTACGCACGCACGCACGCGCACATACAAACATGATTAACACAATCTCTCTCTCTCTCTCTCTTCACACACACACACACACACTCTCTCTCTCTCTTCTCTCTCTCACCACAACACACCCACACAACCACACACACACACCTTCTCTCTCTCTCTCCCACCACACCTCTCTCTCTCCCCTCTCTCTTTCACAAACAACACAACCTCTCTCTCTCTCTCCTACACACACACACAACTCTCTCTCTCTCTCATCCAACAACACACTCTCTCTCTCCTCTCTCCTCCTCTCAACACACCCCTCTCTCTTTCCACAAACACACAC
>CM065733.1:11259003-11264003 GCA_033310375.1 Conus canariensis | reverse complement strand
TCAGCCACTTACTGAAAATGTAGCGCGCGCGCACATACACACACACACACACACACACACACACACACACACACACACACACACACACACACACAACACACGTACACGCGCATGTCTGATGTACGTGTGTGTGTGTACGCGTGTGTGTGTAAGTGTGTGTGTGTGTGTGTGTGTGTGTGTGTGTGTGTGTGTGTGTGAATATTTTAACAAGCCACTTTCAGAGCGCTCATTCATCGAGAGAAAAAAAAAAAGAAGAAGAAGAAGAAGAAAGAAAGAAAAAAAAGGGGGGGAGGGCGTATGTTTTTCTTGCTTCCGGGCAGACCGAGCTGCGAGTTGGTGCTTTCTCCAGTTTTCAGCTGCTGGTTTCAATACCAAAATTGGGTCATGTCAGCGTGACCCTAAACCTAGTGTGTTCTGTCTGTTCTTTCTTTCTTTCTTTTTTTTTCTGATAATTTTCATTGGTCGATTGTCGTGTTTGCCCCGAGGCAAAAGAAAGCTGTATGCAGTGCAGCCTTGCTTACTTTTCACGCAGACATGCATGCGATTTTTTTTTTTTTTTTTTTTTTTTTGGGGGGGGTCTTTTTTTTTCTTTTTTTTTTGTTAAGGCTTTTGTATGCTTTGAACACCGTGCTTTGTGATCGTACCTATTGAGCAGGTTGGTTTGCGAACATTCGTTACCTGATTGAAATTAGTGATTAGATGTAGAGTGTTAGGGATTTAGCGTTTAACTAACTTGTCGCGATTGCTGGATAGGCATCGTATAACTTGTTTTGTTTTTAATGTTTGTGTTGTTGTGTGTATGGTATGTGTATGCTTTCAATGAATGTCTCATATTAGTTTCATACTGACGCCTTTGTGTGTGTGTGTGTGTGTGTGTGTGTGTGTGTGTGTGTGTGTGTGTGTGTGTGTGCACTTGTTCTTCTGAAATTTTGGCATTCAGTGTAATATAGTTATTGGTACAAAGGAGGAAAGAAAACGCAAACATGGTTGACTGCAAACAGTTTCTTCAATTTTCAGACAAAAAAGAAATGATTTAGAAGAAATCAGTTGTGTTTCTTCACGGAAAGCTTGAACGTCAGAATACCACATACCGATTTTTTCATGAATTCTTTTGGGTGTTTTTGGTTGGTTTGTTTCGGTCATTAATTTCTTTGTAAATATTTCACAAAACTATGTTGATTTTTTTTAAATCAAGATTCTACATTTTAACGTTTTATTACTAAATGAATCTGGTGTCGTTCAAGAGTTTCATTAAGAAAAAGAATGATAAAAAAGGAAGACAGTTTTTGGCATTTTAACCTCTAAGACGGCCCTCAGAGAAGTACCTTTGCATGATGTCGGTTCTGTAGACTTGGTCAGAAAAGAAAAAAAAATCGATCGTGAGTCGCTAAAATAGCAAGCAAGCTGGAAGGTACGCGCGAATGTGTTCATGTCACGTAATGTCCACTCAACAAAAAAAAAGGTTTAAGAATCAATGTGAAAATCTCACAGCTTAGTCTTCTTGTGCTTGGTGGTGGTGGGGTGATGTTTCTGACGGTGGTGTGGTGGTGGTGGTGGTGGTGTGTGTGTGTGTGTGTGTGTGTGTGTGTGTGTGTGTGTTGCTTGTGTTCTTGTTGTTTGTTCATGTTAATAGAAGCGCTCTGACTCCCCCCCCCCCCCCCCCATCCGTTTTTGTTATTATTGTTGTTTGCTCCCCCCCTCCCCCCCTCCCCACAATAAACAAATGTTCTTACAAGTTTACATGCAAATCGTGGGATACCAGGGTAACTGCACTCTCTTCGCTGCATTGGGGTATTGTGTATTGTTTTAATTCTGGTGTGAGAAACAGACTAAACTGGGTTCATTCATTTTTTAGGTATCATATACACGTTTTCCAAGGGGGTGATAGGATGCACTGGTTAGGCCGAGTAAAGCGGTAGCGGTGGTGGTCTACAGAGACAGGGAAAGTGCTTTTCGACCTTCTGCGTGTTCTGTGATGTATGTGGAAGACCTTTGGCAACCGGTTTTAAAAGTACGCGCTGTCCTCTGCGCGCGCCCTCTGCAGTTTCATTTCCGATTATCCATACATATCCCCTCTGGCTGCTCTTCTGCTTTTCCCGGTGTTTGTTTTATTGACCCATCGCTGATGTACTGGAAACATTCCAATTGATTTCCTTTTTCTCCTCCCCCCCTCCTCTCCCTCTCCTCTCTCTCTCTCTCTCTCTCTCTCTCTCTCTCTCTCTCACTCAACGGTCTCCCTCTCTCTGCTCTCTGTCTCCCCCCTCCCCCGTTCCGCACTCTCTTTCTCTTCCCCTTCCTTTCCAGAGAAATGGGAAGACCCCCCCCCCCCCCCCCCAACACACACACACACCTTCTCCCCACCCCTACCCCTGTTTCTCTGTCTCTGTCGCCGTTCTCCTATACCCCCCACCCCCTCCCCACCTCACCCCCACCCCCTTCCCCCCCCCCCCCCCCCCCCCCCCCTCCTCTCAGCTTTACTTCTCACTCCAGTCCCCCACTTCGGCTCTTGTTCTTTTCTCCCTTCTCTCACACGCCATCACAGCCTCCTCCCCCTCCCCCTCCCACCCCGCTACGAAAGGCAATCTTTACTCAGACTGTCAACTAATCAGAAACCAGCCCTGTCTCAGTGTTTGTCTGTACAGGGGAGATTGAGACGTCAGAGTGTGGCATTATTGCAGTGTGTGTCAGTCAGGAACACTTGAGCGTCAAGTCGTCGCTGGAACGTCGTGTTGAGTGGATTTACATGATGCCGAACAGTCGGCACATTATGAGACCCAGTGGGATACACAGTTGTCGCACACAATCCAGTAATTCAGTCTCTCGGTCTCGGTCTCTGTCTGTCTGTCTGTCTGTCTGTCTGTCTCTCTCTCTCTCTCTCTCTCTCTCTCTCTCTCTCTCTCTCTCTCTCTCTCTCTCTCCCCCACCTCTCTCTCTCTGATATTTTCCCTGATAGCTCTTTCTTCTGCCTTCTCTTCAACGACCCTGCCCCACCCGTCACCCCCATTCCTCCTCCACACACCCCCTGTTCCCCCAGCTCATTCTGTCTACCTTGACATTCTACCTGTCTGAGTGTCCAGGACGGGGGACATCGTGATGATATTGTTTAAGTGCAGTAAGTTGATGTATTATTAGTCAGGCTTAACACACCAAGGTTATTTCTGCACTCATACACGCATATGCACACTCATGCATCCACGAAACATTCACCTTTCTCAGGGAATGGGATGTCACGCATTCGTTTCTTTCCTAACACGACTGAGAACAAGAAATACAATTTCTATGCTACTGATAATTACACATGAAGAATCCAATTACACAATTACACAAAATGGAATAATCAAAACATAAAAGATCAATACTTCTTAATCCCGGGTTATAATATATTATAATGGCTTCTTACCTGGCCAGGTTTCCACACACACAACCACACTTTCACACCACACCACAGTTCTCGAACACGTCACTTAAAGTTGTCTTCAGCACTGGGTGATGGTGACGCCCTTGGTTGACTGGCTCCAGGCTTCAGGACTGGGTCTTCGTGGTCGTCTCTGGGAACTCGACGTAGAAATCTTTTTCTTTGTCTTTTTCACCCACCTCTGGGTTCAATCTCAGTCTTTCTATCTCAGCTTGTCTTTTACACCCAAGACCTTGCTATCACTTCTGTCACCCAGACCACGTTTCTTTCAACCCTACTCTGTCCTGCTCACTCTTCTCTCCTCTCTCTCCTCCGTTCTTCTCTCCCTCGTGGTGTTCTCCTCCTCTCTCATGTTGTTCTCCCTCAATTTATATAGGGATGGACACAAAGGATTTCCCTCTGGGCCATGCCTTTGTCCATGTTGCTTCGCCACCAGCTTGTTCACAAGCACCCTGAATCCCCTTTCGCTAGATTCTTCCACACATCAGCATTTACACACATCCCTACCTAATTGCTTAGGAAACAGCCACTTCGCACCAAATGGACATCGAAAATTCCCGCTGACTCCGGGGGCCACTTAAACACAGTAATTATCCTAGCGAAAGCTACGACACCAATATCCACACGCATTCAACTAGCCTGATAAAGCATAAGTACAGTGCCCCGCGGCAATACCATCTGAACAAGCCCAAGACTCCTGCTCTTCAAGGTCTGTTTACAAAGCAACTTCAGCTGACTGAGTATTTAGCGCCCACTCGACGCTCCGAGGTCCTAGTGGTTACATTTCCCTCCCTTTTGCTATCGGGAAGGTTCGAACTCGGGAGGGTCCTCACTATCTTAGATGCCATCTGTCACGTGACAGTTAATTACCTGACCACTTCAACCTCCTTGACACGGTTTGACCGTATGCGCTAGGTGAGGATGGACTGCTAATCGGCCCATTACCTATTTCTCCACCACGCGCGGCATTCTTTTCCTCTAAAGCGGTTAAGGCCCTTTGTGAGAGGTTTCGCTCCCTTGACAATCAGTGAAGTCCGTTGACGTTATATGAACCTGCATCGTACTGAATTGCAGATTCATAGAACGTGTCTCCAACCCCGACCCCAACCTTTCCTCCGTCACATTTACTTTGCCCAGGAGGCTGGGGTAAAAAAAAAAAAAAAAAAAAAAAAAAAAAGCTGCAAAGCTTATTCCATTTTCGTCATTAATCACACACATCTCTCTCTCTCTCTCTCTCCTCTCTCTCTCTCTCTCTCTCTCTCTCTCTCTCTCTCTCTCTCTCTCTGTATGTGTGTCTGTTTCTCTCTCTCTCACTGTCTCTCAGACTCGTATGCACGCACGCACGTACGCACGCACACGCATACGCACGCACGCATACACGCACGCACACACACACACGCATACACACACACACACACACACACACACACACACACACACACACGCACGCACGCACGCACGCACGCACACACACACACACACACACACACACACACACACACACAGAGCGTCTCATGTTTCACCGCAGCTGCCTATTAGCCCACCTGCGGTCACCTTCCACTTGCTTCAGCCGCCATTGCGCCAT
>CM065733.1:11086100-11258903 GCA_033310375.1 Conus canariensis | reverse complement strand
ACCCCCGTCCCCCCTCCCCTCTTCCCCGCCCACTCCCTGTTTGCTGCAAAACATGCACGTTGATTAAAAAAAAAAAAAGAGTTGTCTCCAGCAAAGTTCTGCAAATGAAATGGATTGTTTACATTGGATTCTGCTGTAAGTAACAGATTACGGATTGGCTGAGTCAGACCATTGTTGCTGTTTCATGTGTGTTGTTACATTGTGTGTGTCTGATCCTGACCATGGTTCACGTGTGTGTTTTCAGAAGGATGAAGGACATCACCAGTGTGAGTTCCCAAGATGGTGCCATGGCTGTAGATGAGATCCCTCTGTTGCCCCCGCAATATCCTCCAAATGTGAATTTTCCAAACGTGGGCCATCCATTCATCTCACCTGACACCTACAGTCAGCATGATTCCAGATACTGTGGCACTTATCCCGACGGGTTTTCGTCGTCAGTGATGTGTTCTGGGTCGCATTCCAGTCTGTTCTATCCTTCATCGGTAATGAATTTTGTACATTCCCCTCCGGAGTTAGTCTCCTCATCAGCTTCTAGCTTCACGGTATTGCAGTCCCCCACGTCCACCTTCACCCCATCCCCGTCCTTGACTACACTGTCCCATGCCCCTTCAACGTCAACCGCATTCCCTCCCTCCCCATCCACCATAACAATGGCATCACCATCCGCAGGCTTCACTCCTTCCCCTTCCAAGTCGGTCACGCCAGAGCCCTCCCACTTGTCACGGCCAGTGACAATAAAGACTGAAGTGGTCTCCCCTGCGCAGTCTCCCGAGCCGCAGACTCAGCCTCCTCCGCTGTTGATGCCGCCTTTCCAGTCAGCAAGCCCCGTGAGGTCTTCATCACCAGGCAAGACAGTGTCAGGCAGTCTGCTGCCTCCATGCAAGATCTGCTGGACAAGGCCTCGGGTTTCCACTATGGCCTGAACACATGTGAAGCTTGCAAGGTAAGGGC
This sequence comes from Conus canariensis, assembly GCA_033310375.1. Taxonomy (NCBI): domain Eukaryota; kingdom Metazoa; phylum Mollusca; class Gastropoda; order Neogastropoda; family Conidae; genus Conus; species Conus canariensis. Next base: position 11,257,952 of record CM065733.1, on the reverse strand, counting down.
CAGTCTGTGAGGGCATGTAGGTATAAAGTTGTAGATGTTTTTGCCCTTGCATTGTTTTCTCTCTTCTTTCTTTATTTTTTTTCTGTGTTGTATATTTGCGTTTTGTTGTTGTTATTCTTTTCCTTTGTTTATCTAGTTTGCTCATATTCTTTTTTTTTTTCTCATTTCTATTTATTCATTCCTTCTGTCTTTTCTGTTCTTTTCTTACCATGTGTGATTTTCTTGTGCGTGTGTGTGTGTTTTGTCCTTTTTCGTCGTTGTTGTTGTTGTTTTCAGTAACTGCTTTCGTTGTGGTTCTTGACTGACCATTGAAAGAGGTGGGTGGAGGTAATCTCCCCAGTTCTGAAATCCTTTATGAAGAATTCAAATCTATCGGAAACTGTTTCTTTTTAATAAAGTAGCTTTTGTGGTCATCAAAACTGAAAACAACCAGCTTCCCCCATATATATCGGCGAGGCATCCTGTCATTTTTCTGAGGGTCGAAGATCCAGGTAGTGTATATCTTTGAAGCATCTTCAATGCAGGAAGATTGTGGGACATTCTGGAAGCCCACAATTTCATGTTGGGTTTCCCTGGTGATCTAGGAAGCATACAAACCTAGTAACTGGCCATTGATTAACATTCAACTATAGGCTTCTCACGCTGAGACCATAACCCCCAATCCTAACGTGTGCAGGTATGAATGCCTTAGGTAGATTTCTACCTCAGAGATTTTGACACTACTCATTTGCAAAAGTCCAGGTCATCTAAGGTATTCTTACCATTTGTAGCTGGCATATCCAGTAGTGCATTAAGAGAGTTACCAGTCATCCTCCTCCATTTGTAAGAAATCTCCCAAGTTATACTCAGATGTAACTTCAACACAGACATGAAATGATATGGCCATCAGATAAGAGGGAAGGATAGGAAGAGGGGAGAATGTTTGCAACACGTGTTGGGAAGGATGTGGAGAAAGGGGAAACCAAAATGTACTGAAAGCACCAGAATGCAAACATTTTGAATTTTGCAGTGAAAGCGGCAATTTTATGTTTGGTGCTTGCAGGGTTGTGTATGTAAAGTCTGTCAGCTCAGTATTCTGAGAAGTATTTTTTTGTCTGTAGATGTAAAGCTCAGACTGAAATTCCAGTCAAACTTTTTGTCAGACGTAACTTCCAATCAAACATTTTGTTTCTAAGCTAATACGCTGGGTTGGGTTACCCAGACGTCAGATTTCCTCCCTCCCACATACAGTGCAATAGGAAGATGTTCTGGGGGGAGAGTATGTGCACATTAGGTCTCAATTGAGAGCACACCGATCGTGTGAAGCAGGGGTGTCTGGGACTAGGAAAGGCAGCAAGGCATGTATTACTTCCATCTGTCCCCAGTTTTCTGATGTCAAGTTCCTCTAGCTAAGAGACTGACCTGGATGGAAAAAGTTTTCCTGTCGGAAATCGCTAGCAGTCCTAGGTAAGCAAGATAGAGCAATATAGATAGATAAACAAAGAGTGGGATCGACATAAACATGAATTTTTATTTGATTTTATTGTTTAATTGTTTTGATGGCGAGTTTTTACAGCTCTCTCTCTCTCTCTCTCCTCTCTCTCTCTCTCTCCTCGCTCGCTCTCTCTCTCTCTCTCTCTCTTCCCCCCCCCCCCACCCCCACCTAGGAAGGTATCCTTTTCATATAACTTCTGCCTGTGTGCAAGCCAGGTACTGCATTATCAAGGATATGAAATGCAGTAAACTCTGGACTGGAATGGAAAGGAAATATGGGGTGACATCTAAAGGAGAGCAGTTGCAGGAGACTGGATTGTATTTTATGTGGTTGTTAGAGGATTGTGGTATTTCATGGATTCATACGTTCCTAAGAGCAGACATTTTCTGACAAAGTGTTGCTGTGTGATGCAAGGTTTGATGTTTCATCATTACAAACATTAACCTTCCCAGAAACGAATTCTCAAGATAAATAGTCATAAAATTGCCCATATTGTGTACATGGGATAGAAAATCAGTGTCATTGAATTGTTCAAAAACACAGGTCTAAAGAACAGCATTTCTTCAAGATCTTCATTTGCCTCTGTCCACTCTTCATTGTCCCTATGGGATGCTGGGAGCTTTTTCAGTATTGTCCCACTGCTTTCTGGGCTAGTTTGTATTACATCATTTATCTCTGTGACGGGTCTCTGACGTTCCCCCCTGGTAATTAGAAATATGATTATCACATACGGGGATGCAGGGGAGGGATGGGGGGATATAGACAGACCATTCATATGCAGACAAATTGCGCTCTCGCATGTAGGCACACGCACTCTGTCACTGTGACGAGAGTTGGGAGTGGTCAATGGGTCCTCTAGGGTAAGAACTGGGAATATTTTCTCTATGAGAATTATATAACAATTTCACCTCCACCCTCTCTCTAACTAATGGTGGAAGGAGCAACTTTTTGGTACTAGTCATCGAAAGAAATTTATATTTGTTCCTGGGTCTGTCAAAATACTCAAGAGTGGCTCTGAGATAAGTTTCCTTGGGCTTGTACTCTTGAAAGTACATATAGCTCCGAGAGACAGCATTAAAGAGAAGTTCAAACATTCAATACTGATTGAACAACAAAATCTTGACACAAGTTAAGTGCACATCCTCACATCAACTTTACTTGCTTACACCCAGTGCAGTAGTTAAAGTTCAAATACAGTGGGCATGTCAATGTTACGCTGAGTGCGTACTCTTTTACACATCCACTTCACTTGTGTACATCCAGTGCAGTAGTAAAAGTGGTAATCATAGGCATGTTCTCACTGCAGTTTCATGATTGAGGGGAAGCTCAGGATGAGTTGAATTGAAGTCCACTTGGGTATTATCACTTAGCTATTAGTGGAGAGGATAGTTGATCTCTCTCTCGTGGCTGGTGACTGATCCTGCTGTGTAGACCTGTTGCTGTAGTGCTGAGCTGTGGTGTGTCTTCACAACCTGTCTTGCCCAGTAGGTGTAGCATAACCACAGTATGTAGCGCCGCCACTGTTTGTAGCATAGCCCCGGTTTGTGGCTACTTTAAGGCGTAGCTGCGGTGTATGGTGTAACCACGGTGTATGGCGTAACCACAGTCCCAGGTATTTCTGGGAGAATAGTGAAGCTTTAGACTGGGAGTAGAGTGGAAGAGATAACCATGCCCCCCACTCTGGGTTTCCTCTGTCTTTTCGTGCTTCACCTACAGCTGGTCCAAGGAACAGTGCACGTGCGACCCTATGTGTCTTCTGTTTGTATGCAAAACTGTGTATTCTAGATTATTCCTTTGAGACAGGCTGTCACTCCAGGAGGTGAGAGGGAGGAGACTTGTCTGTCATTTCCCTCCCTTCGATTGATGATTGGCCAATCACAAGCAATTGAAACTGTGTGTCGTCTGTAGGATAATTCATGCACGCATTTGTAGAATGAATGCTAAGTAGCCAAGCGCTTTGCAAACGCCGGCATAATCCACCAGCTGTGCATATGGTGCCTGATGGACAGCGTGTGGATGGTGGATATGGAGGGGGGGGGGGTGGTCAGTAGAGAAGGAGGGAAGTAAGAGAGAGAGGGAAAGGGTTCTCTGTAGTGTGCCGACCATTAGTCGATCGCGGACGAAGTAGATTTGCAAGAGAGAGAGCAGGAAGGGGGAAGACGGGTGACGTCTTCACTGCGTGATGTAAACTTTCCTTGTAACTTTAAACTTATTAACTTGCTAAGCTGGGCGGCTCACACTGTAGTAAAAGAGGGGGATGAAGGGGGGTGGGGGGGGGAGACAAGCCATTGTTGCGACTTTATGTAAACTTTTCGCTGTGTCACGCGACTAAACGAGGGAGGGGGGGGGGGGAGGGGGAAGGGTTGAGAGGGGAGAGTGGGCATAGATTTGAATTCTATTTCTGCCGTTTGGGTTTGTACAGTTTGTACAAGAGGGTGGTGTGGACCGATCGGTGGAGTTGTCAAGTGACTCGTCACAGTCACTCACAATCAGGCCAGCTCAAAGGTGACGGGAAATCAGTAACGTTTAATAGGGGAAAAAAACCTGAAATTTTATGTAACCTAACTCAGCCCACACCTGTCACACGTTTATCTTATTTTGCAATAACCATAGGACATTGTTAGCCCCTTGGAAAATAGCTTTAGAGATGTTGAAGTATATGGGAAGAACCCCTTCCTCGCAAGCAGTGCAGCCCAAACTGTCCAGGCATAAGAGGCTGCCCAGGCTGTGAAACTTTGAAGGCGTGAAACTGAAAGGGTATGGTTACAGTCATGATTATTATTCAGACTATTGATATACCAATTATACCTAGTAATATACCTATTATACCAGTCAGTATACCTATTACATTCCATCCTTCCCATTATTTGTACCCGCTTTCTTCTCTTTGTTCTTCCTATCTTCCCCTACCGCTTCTCTTCATTTTTCTACCTCCCTTCCCTTATTAATATTAGTACTGTTATTATCATTGCTATTATTGATATTTTTTCAGTACATTTTTGTACCATTACTTTTATTATTAGTACGATTATTACCATTACCGTTTCTATTGTTATTAGTATTGTTATCATTATAATCAATACCAGTGTTATTGTTGTTATCATCACCATCATCATTGCGACTTACGCTGTTGCCACGACAACCATGCTGTTCTAACCCCACTCCTTTCTCCCATACTACAACTGCTATTGTCATATTATCACCAAAAGTGGTGATAATCCTCTCTGTCATTTTTTTCAATATTTTTATCATCATAATTATCATATCATTATTGCTATCATTGTTGTTATTATCATCATTACTACTTCAACTCATGTTGTCTCCTTCCCGACGACCTCATTTTCATTGCCAAATTGGACAAAGATGAGTGATTGCTCGTTCTTCATTTTCTTTGTCCTGAGTGTTACTTATCTTGCCTGAAGAAGACCTAAGAGGTCGAAACGTGTCATGTTTTGTCTTGTGATTGGTTTGTCCATGTAAATCGGTGGAGTCATAACAATTACTTTTTAAATTTGTTTAGATCTCCACCTGCAGCCACTCATTTTGCAGCTAATCCTTTTTCTTTTTTTTTTTTCAATTTTAAAATGATACTGTTGTTACTTATTGGGCCAACTTTTTTGTTGCAATCAGGATGCTGAGCAGTGATACTGTAAACCCTGTTCTGAGTAGATGTTTATTGCTGCCAGTTCTGCAGTGTCTCTGTGCTCATATGACATTTTTATAGGATTTTTATATAGCATTTTAATGATAATTTTCCTGTTAATCTGTTCTTCTTTTTGTAGCTGTTAGTAATAACTGCTGGTGCCCTGAACACTATCTCGTTTTACCTGCCAGCGGATTTCAGCTAGTCGGTGCTATGTATTTATATATATGACTTTCTTGTGCTAGATACATAGTTGTTGCTGTTGTTTTTAAGCTCTGAAAGGGCTTTGTGTGTTACATGAAACTTATTCAGGCACATTGGAAACAAGGAATTCAACACCAGCTGTCAAAAGATATATTTTACGCAGATTGAAGAAAATTGTGCTGAACTGGTCTCATGCAGGTTAAGAAATAATATACCAAAACATTGCACAGTTCATGTACCTCTCTATTTCCCCACTTCCCATTATTTTTATTTTTATTTTTTCTGTTTCTTTTATTTCCTGCCTCCTTTCCTTCTCCACTTCCCTCTTAGTTCCCTTCCCTCCCTCTCTTCCTCCACTCTCCTGTTTATTTTACCTTTAAGACGGAAGGTTGTGAAGAGTGAGTTTTGGTGTGCTGCAGGGCTTTTTCCGCCGCTCCCTGAAGAGAGGGGTATCCTACGTCTGTGCACGGGCGAAGAACTGTGATGTGACTGGGGAGAAGAGGAACATGTGTGGTTACTGTCGATACCAGAAGTGTATAGCACTGGGAATGTCGAAGAAAGGTAAGCCCTCCTATCTGAAAAATACACCTGGAATGCAACTGTTCCTGTCCTGGGGGGGGTCCTGTGTTTGTATTATGCTGAACAAAAAAAAAAGTGGTGGCAATGACCTGCTGGTCAACAGTTCCTCCATCCTTAATAGAATGACTTGGCAGAGATCTTTTGAAAAGCAACGTTTGGGAAGAGAGAATGAAAAGGGATGTAAAGATTGCCCTAAAGTATAGTATTAAATACAGGCCCAACACATATGCGGAGTATCTCATGAGGACCATTTTAAGTGCCAAATGGACTTGTATCCCTGGACTTAAACTCATCTTCGGAACCTGGCTGATTCTGCTGGTTCACACCATGACATCAAGTGGACATATACCCACCATAATCCTGGTGTTCTCAGCTGCAAGAGCACAAATGCAAAATTCAGTTGCCCTCCCGCAGCAGCCAGAGAAGGTACAAAAGGGAAAAGAGAAGAAATGTACCATAAGGGGGGAAAAAAAAAAGCTGAACAAAAAATAAAATGAATATGGAAAGAGTAATCATTATAAGAGAGGATTTTTGTGCCTATATCTCAGGAATACTTCAACAGTTCATACATCCATTTAGCTGTGACTTCATAACGCTTCTCGTGTTGGTCAATGGTCCCATGATTATTTGAGGATCCATCCACTGAAGGCAGTCAGAATGTGCCAACACTCAGTGGTCAGCCTAACAGTTGAATAACCCAGGCATTGTCAGTCATGCTATGTAGTCTTTACTTAGATCTCCAAAGACATTCTTTTACATTTCCCACTGATCGGCGAAATGTTAATTAGTGTAAAGAACAAGTGCAGGCCAAGGAGAAGAAGAAAAGAAAAAGTCTTGCATGTATATATATGCTCAGTAGATTTAATTTAACAGCATTTCTCTCCAAATTATACACTAGTTCACAGTGACCACAGAAGCTAACCCTCTGTCTGTCTGTCTGTCTGTCTGTCTCTTCTCTCTCTCTCTCCTCTCTCTTCTCTCTCTCTCTCTCTCTCTCTCTCTCTCACAGATGATTTATGAATAAATCATCTGAATCTCTCTCTCTCTCTCTCTCTCTCTCTCTCTCTCTCTCTCTTACCCTCTCTCTCTCTCTCTCTTACCCTCTCTCTCTCTTACCCCTCTCTCTCTCTCTCTCTCTCTCAGATGATTTATGAATAGATCATCCAAATCACCTGAATCTCCCCCCCCCCCCCCCCCCCCCCCCCCGGATGATTTATGAATAAATCATCTGAATACTTCTCTCTCTCTCTCCCTCTCTCCTCTCTCTCTCTCTCTCTCTCTCTCTCTCTCTCCTCAGATGGTTTATGAATAAATCATCTGAATCTCTCCCTCCTCCCTCCTCTCTCTCTCTCTCTCTCTCACTCTCTCTCTCTCTCTCTCTCTCTCTCTCTCCCCGATGATTTATGAATTAATCATCCAAATCATCTGAATCTCTCTCTTTCTCTCTCTCTCTCAGATGATTTATGAATAAATCATCTGAATTCTCTCTCTCTCTCTCTCTCTCTCTCTCTCTCTCTCTCTGATGATTTATGAATAAATCATCTCTCTCTCTCTCTCTCTCCTCTCTCTCTCTCTCTCTGGCTCTTTCTCTCATATATTGTTCTCCTGCCCTTCATGACCTCAGGCCTTGACCACATGACCATGACCTCCGACCGCAAACTCTTGTTAAGAATCTGCAGAACTAGAAACAGTAACAGAAGCAGTAACCTCTCAGGCCAACACCACCCCCCCCCCCCCACCCCAGCTCAGACTACATGATTGGTGTGACATACCAGCACAGAGCCCATGCTGAAGACAAGGGGGGAAGTGAGGGGTGAAAATTAAAGGGGCATAACATGGGTCAGGTGGGGTCAGTCACTGGTCATCATGACTGTAGATACAACTGGTGTCTCTGCTTACAGGCTGCACACTTGTGGGCCTTTAAAAAAAAAAGGGGGGGGGGGGTTGGGGGGACAAAGAAGCAAGCGGCTAACTAAAACCTAAAACAAAAGAGGCCTGGATGGAGGAAGGAGAGAACAGAACAGAACAGAATTTTATTCAAAAAGGCTAAAGCCCCATTTGAAGGGGTGTGAACAATAACAATGAATACATGATACAAATATGAATGACACTGTCATCCCATTATAAGCATGAGAACTCGGTCAAATGCAAGACTGAAAACAGTTTACCGACTTGCAAAGGAAAGTAATGCAAATCTGAGAAAGAAAATCATTATCATTTATAGACTCAGTTCACATTCATACAACAATGAATTTGATTATTCAGGATATAGCTATTTCCCTTCTCTTAAAGGTTTTGTAAAGATATACGGCAGGATTTTAACGACTTCTGTCTTTCGTGATGCTAAAAGTAATGTTTACCTGAAATCAGTAGGATTATTATGATCTTTTGGATGTATTAAACTCTGTCTTAAATCATCAAAAGCAGGGCCACAAAGAACAAAGTGAATTTCATCATCTGTATGGGCATTTCATAGCATGTTCACTATTCCTTTTATATCTTGAACTGTGCGCTGATAAATTACAAATCTCTGGAAGGAGAGAGAGGGGATGTAGAGGGGGCATTGGCATGAAGTTGGTGAATCTGTCAATACCTCAGTGCTGTCTGTTTCTGAACAGAAGCGGAGTGGGGGTGTGCAGGGCTGCTGGTGGGCTTACTAGTGTGCTCTCTCTCTCTCTCTCTCTCTCTCTCTCTCTCTCTCTCTCTCTTTCTTTCTTTCTTTCTTTCTCTCTCTCTCTCTGTCTCTCTCTGGAAAAAAACATGTAGTTGCTTATTTGTTACCCACAGAAGTAAAGATTATCAGTATCATCATTATTATCCTCCTCCTCATCATCACCATTATCTCTCTCTGTCTTTCCTTCAGTCTCTCTCTCTCTCTCTCTCTCTCTTCTCTCTCTCTCTCTCTCTCTCTCTCTGTCTTACACACACGCACACACACACACACAAACACACACGCACACACACACACACACACACACACACACACACCACACACACACACACACATGCTTATGGACAATGCACACATGGAAACTGGCATCTCTTGCCGGTGTACCTCCTGGCGAGCTGCCTTGCTGTGCCAGTGACTGACACTGAACAGATGGGCAAACACGTCAAATCAGATGAATGAATGTGGTATGCAAGAGGAGGGAGAAGTCCAGTGAAGTCGGAATGATCTCTGTTGGCCTCTGTGGGATGTTGTTTGTGTGGTAACGATGCATTGATGGGTGACAGTCGTATGAGCGTGAGGTTCTTCAAGGTATCTTTCATTACACCAGTAAAAATCATGGGCAATACATTCCTCGCGGGCGTTTGCCATATGCCTGAAGATAGCAGAGGCTCATGCTTCTTTTTGATGTTCGCAAGATGACAGAGGCATGTGCCGTTAATTGTGTCAGCTTCGTGCTGGAGCATACGAGTGCCATTTGTTGTGCCTTCAAAATGGCAGAGCCTCTTGCGGTTAATCGGTTAATCGAGCCTGTAAGAGGTACCTAGAGGCATGCTATTTGATGAGACTGCAAGACTTCGGAGGTTCGTGTCATGAATTGTTGAGGCACATGCTCATGCCATCAATTGTACATGCAGAGAGGAATAGCTGCAAGCCACTTATGTACACACATAGAATGGCAATGGCACATCCCGGTGTTTGTGCCTGTGGAATAGCAGGGATACATGCCGTTAAATGTACTTGCAAAATGGCTTGGACACAGTTCATTAACTGCCTGTGGGTCCCACTTACACCTTCAGATATATCTTTTTCAAATGTACGTGCACAATGGTCTGGATACAGGCCATTAACTGCACTGTGGAGTGGCAAAGATTCATGCCGTTGAATAAGACAGAGAACAAGCCATTAGTTGTGTCAGAGAATGGCAAGCATAGAGACCTTCAAAGGTACTTGCCGAATGGCAGGAATACAGGCCATTGATTGTGCCTGCAGAATGGCAGTCTCATACCATTGAAAGTGCCAGCAAAGAGGCAGAGACACGGGCCATTGTTTGTGTCTGCAGAATTGCCATGGCACATGCCAAGAAGTCTGCCATTCAGAATGGCAGAGACACAGACCATTGATGATGCTTGCAGAGTGGCACAGTCACTTGCTATTGTTTTTCCTTCAGAGTGATAGAGGAAAGTGCCAGTTTATCATGCACTGTGCCATCTGTGTGGAGGCCAAGGCCAGAATTTGTGCTGAGCTAGTAACAGATTTAGTGCTAGACAGCTTTTCACAGGCAGAAATTAAATATGGTCATAGCGTAACTGGCTGCATATTTGAAGATTTTAATGTCTGAATCAGCTATGAGTTCAGCATAATATCTTGACCATGAGTGCTAACAGTGCTGTATTTATTTTCTTTTATAACAATAACAAGCACAACTCGGACACAATAGCAGCAGTAGCCATAAAACCTAAACAATGTTTACAGCCATCAAGACAGGACGCTACACTCATGCCAAACGTACCAAGGACACGTTGGAGATCAAGCGGCTGATGGGAACGCAGTCTTCTCATGATATGGAGGAGGAGATCGACTTTGACTCGATCATTGCCCAGGTGACCAAGGCCCACGATGACTTTGTCATCTCCTCCACCAGAGTCCTCAGCAACGTCATCCATGAGAAGCAGATGGCGAAGGTGGTAAGTCTGTTTACTGTCCTCCTCTACCGACGTCCCTATTCACAGCAGAGACATGAAGGAGTGGATAACTCTCTTTGCCGAGAATGCAAGAGGGTCCAGGGAATGTGGTTTGAGTTTTTGCCAGATGCAAGTTTTTCTTCATCTGTCGATCAGACCGTAGATGATGCTCTGAGCACTAGAGTTCTTGTTGAGAGAGTAAACTGTTGTCTCTGTGCTTCATGCATTCAGATGAGCCCTCTCTCTCTCTCTCTCTCTCTCTCTCTCTCTCTCTCTCACTCTCTCTCTCTCTCTCTGTCTCTTACTCTCTCTCTCGCTTTCTCTCTCTCTGTCTCCATTCCAGTCCAAACACAAGCATGCATACACACTCTCACACATGCACATGCATACATGCGCACCTTGACTATGTAGTTAAATGGGAACATTTGACTTTCTAGAATCAATGGGAAACCAACATGGTTCAGGGATGTCATTTTTAGTAACAATGAAATAGTGCTCCATAATTTCCATAACAAGTGTTATTCAGAAGACCTACTTTGGTGCAAAATCCATAAATGCATGCATGCTCCAAGCTACTTATCCTGTTCTGACCACTCATTTTGACTTTTTGTTTTTTTACAGGAGGAGATAAGATTAAACATGAAACATTTTGGCAAGATGACGGAAGTGTCCTCTGACGAACATCAGGAAATCTACAACATGACGGGTCTGGATATCGACAATCGACGGGAACTGATGAGATTTCACATCAAAAACTCAGAGCGGTGGATCCGTGGCTACATCTCCTTTGCTAAGAAGCTGCCAGGCTTCCGAGAACTGACTTTGAATGATCAGGCCAATCTGGTCAAATGTAAGTACACCCATGAAATTTTCTTAAGTTCGTTCTTCTGAGGCAGTAGCATACTCAGTTTCATTAAGGAGGTGTTGCTATGTGCAGAGTAAGGGCATGTTTATGATAATTACACAAACATGTGTGCAACGTTGTGTGCAGAGCTTGATATAGCACACAACTGTGCTTGCAACGTTGCAAAAAGGTTAACAAACTCCTGGCCAGGCCTTGAATTACTTACTGGCTGACATGGTCTATGCGATTATTGCAAATGTGCGTGCACAAGTGTATGTCAGTGCATGCATTTGTGTATGTGTGTGTGAATGTATGTGTGTACATGTGTGTTCATATGCATGTGTGTGCGTGTTTATGTATACACATGTTTGCGAGTGTGCACATCCATATCATTGATTTTTTGCCTGTGCATCCATGTGTTGTTTCTTTTTAAATTCAAAGCTGAATGTAAATAAACAAGCGCACCAACTTCTTAATTGCCAGTGACATGGATATACACATTTACTAAAATTCTCCAGTGCTTGTAAGAAAGTATGTATTTGTCAGTGTCACTTTATGAATTTTCCTTCTTCTATTTTTAAGTTTCTGTGTTCTAGTGGGTATCAGTCGGATTTGGATTGTCTGTTCATTTTTCCTAGTTTAAAGATGTGGATTGTGTATATTCATTTTCCTTTTGGAAAACTACAGGTTATGCATACTTTCTTGTAATAATTTCCATGTTGAGAGTTTTTTGTTTGTTTGTTTGTAGTTATAGTACCCCAAAAAAGCTTTGCCAAAATAATACATGGCACTGAAGGAGTTACAAAAAAAAAAGAAAAAATCTCCCAGTATATACAAAATCTGCCACACCTGTATAAGATCCCATATGCATTGACACAAATGCAGTCACTCATACAGATAGTGAGTGGAAATGCCAGGGAGTTCATGGGCCACCACTGTCTTGTCTATGGTACCCCCCATCTTCACAAAGACCTTGCATCTACCAAGCACAGCCACTGTGGGACACAGTGAAAAAGAAAAAAAAAGAGGTGGACAAAGGGGTAAACACTATGCTCCACTCCCAGCCATCCTCCACCCCAGTGCAACACATGGACCACCCCATCCCCCCTCTCTCCAGAGCAAATAGGCTCACAACCCAGCCTTCTCTTCCACTCAGGCTTACCCAAGCCGAGACAGTGTACACATGAGGAATGACTCTGTGTGTGTGTGTGTGTGTGTGTGTGCGCGCGCACGCGTGTCTGTGTGTTAGTATATGAATGCAGTTCCTTTCCTTGTCAGGACTTCTTTCCTTTAAACACAGTGGGGGGGGGGGGGGGGGTTGAAAAGGTATTGAAGGGAACAGACAGTGTCGGGGAGAGAGGGAGGGGAGAGATTGCAGAAGACAGCTAACCTTGAGACTTTGACATCATTTACTTATACAGCGGGGATAAAAGTAGGTCATCTCTGTAAAATGTCACCTTTCAGTGGGCATGTGGTCTGCGAAGCAAGAGGTGTGTTACATTGAGTATTCACAGGGTATGAGAAACAAGATGTTGTGTATGTGTCTGTGTGTGTTAGTATGTTTCTGTTATGTCTGTGATTGTGTGTTGGAGAATCACAGGAAAGAACAGAGAAAGGAAAACAGAATCAGAATGAATCATTAAAAAAACCGAAATGAAACAAGATAAATGATACATGAATGGGTGGTAAATCTTAGGAAACCAAGTAAAGTGTATCAAAAGTGGTAATTTTTTATCAATTTACAGAGGAAAAAAAACTGATTTTTAAACATCACCGTTATTTGCGTGTTTTGTTCGTAACTGACTTTTTTGTTGTTGTTCAGAAATAGAGAGATTTTTTTTTTTCGAATTTCAAAACACTGTATACAAATTTCTATAAAGATTCAGTATTTTTGTTCTTGTTTATTTATTTCTGTTAGATTTTTCTGTTTAAAGAAACGCAGTGATCCTGGTAGGATAGTATACCATGCACGGACTTGAGCAGACAAGCAGACAAAGCAAGAACATTTAAACATTTGAAACATGTTCATTGAAATACACCGGGCGCCCATCCTGGATAGAAAGTGGAACACCCATCTCCACAGACGGATTTAACGCCAGCATCTGGTGAGAATTGGGTTGAAGTCTTCCAGAAGGGATGGAAGAGGGTAGATCCTAGGTTGGGTGCCAACACTCAGCCCAGAACAAAGTAGAGTAGGAGGCCCTAAGAAACAGCTGTAGTCCATGTGTGCAACAGCCCAGCTCATGGACAGCAACAAAGCACTCTTCTCTGTTCTCACCTCTCCAAACCCTATTATACATAAGCTCATGTATGTGCACGTGCCCATGCACACACACAAGCACGCATGCACGGAAGCACGCTTGCACATATGCACGTACGCACGCGTGCACACACACACACACACACACACACACACACACACACACACACACACACACACACCACACCACACGCACGCACGCACGCACGCACGCATGCACGCACAGAGGCATGCACGTATGCATTCACGCACGCATTCACACACGCACGCACGCACGTGCGCACGCACGCACGCACGCACGCACGCACGCACGCACGCACACGCACACACACACACACACACACACACACATATACATATACACACACACACACACACACACACATACGTTTTCTATTCAAGAACACACACACACACACACACACACACTAACACACACATTTTCTATTCAAGAACCTTATTATAGCAGTTGTTTGGAGAGGCAAGGGTTTCTTCGTGCAGATTTGAATGTCAGCATCGGCAGGCACCTGTCAGGGCCATTATAAGTAGAGTCATGCTGCCCATGGAGAGAGTGTGTGTGTGTGTGTGTGTGTGTGTGTGTGTGTGTGTGTGTGGTCATCGGTTTAATGTCCTTCCACTATAGTGATTCAGACAGTTTATCTGTGGTGAATGAAGTATGCAAGTGATGAAGTGTATTAATCCATTAACTATAGAATATGACATCCCCTCCTCTCTCCTCTCCTCTCCCCCCCCCCCCCCCCCCCCCCACCCCCCCCCCATCCCTCTTCCACCTCGACAATTTTAAGTGAGAAGTGATAAGATCATGTGTGTGTGCTGTCTTGAAAGGTGAAAAATGAGGTAATAGGTAGTCAAATGGACACAATTGCTGAAGATAGGGAGCTGCAGAGCTTGAAATGATGTTACAGTGAGTAGGTGCAACCTTGTTTTTGACTCTGAGAGATGAAGGTAAACAGTGAGGTTAATGCTCCTAAGGAGTGATGGAATCTCAGTGTTCACACTCTGAAACCAAGGTACAATGTGCGATTCATATCACATCACCAAGGCACTTCCAGCTGAAGGGGGGTTAACAGGAATCCCTTCTGCACATAGTAAAGGGTGTAACCATATATGCTACCCATGTGTCACTGACAGATCCTTCACCTGGAACACGGCCACTCCAGTACCTGCAACAACCATCATTGCCTTGCTGGTGGTGCATGATGACACCAGTGGCCAAGGGGAGAATGAGGTCTTGCTGTGGGAACCCATTGTGACAAGAGGGATAAGGGGACTTTTCAGGATTCTGTGATGACAAGAGAAACAGTAGGACTAATTCTGGCATTGTGTCATGACCAGAGGAGCAGTGGGACTAATTTTGGGATTGAAGGTTCTGTACATATAATATGACATTAATGACCAAGTGGAGCAGTTGGACACTGTTCCTGAATTTGACTCATTATGACATAGATTGTCAAGAGTAGCAGTGGGACTCGTTTTGAGACTCCTTTATAACATGGATTATCAAGCACAGCACTGGGACTGATGTGGAGGTTCTGTAAGTGACATGAACTATCCAGATCAGCAGTTAGGACTCATTTTTGGGATTCCACTATGGCATGGATTATCAAGAGCAGCAGTGGGACTGAGTTTATGGCAGAAGGTTGTTAAGTGTCAAAAGAGGGAGTGTCAGATGACTGAAAGACGGACTGCCTCTAGTGGGGCTGAGTTTATGGCAGAAGGTTGTTAAATGTCAAAGGAGGGAGTCACAGATGACTGAAAGATGGACTGCCTCTGTCATGCTGTGGTTGCATGGCAGGGAAAACAGTCAACAGACTGACAAAGGAGGGGTCACAGAAAGACTGAGGGAGACACTTCAGGCCCATCTGCCCATGCTACTTTGAGGGGGACACGCTGTGCAGTGGAGATGCATCGCAGTATATGTACTTCAGAACTTCACAGATACTTAACAACCTCCTTCACAGTTTTTGCCCCATGCGAGAACAGCTTTGGTGTTATGATAACTCCTCAGCTTGATACAGATGACATATGGTCACTAGCCTTGGATGATCTGAGCTGAAAAGTCTGAGGACACAACAGTGACCTTTAGTCCATTTGCTCTCTCACCTTCTGTGTTATTCCCTGCTGCACTCTTTGCCCCCTGCCTCCTCTTGGCCTGCACCCTTTCCCATGTGGCAGGATTGAGAAAACGATGTTAAGTAGCAAAAAGAACCTACACACACACACACACACACACACACACACACACACACACACACACACACACACACACACACACACTCACACACACACAAACCATACATATTTGCACATATGCACGAACATACATCCATGCACACACACACACACACACACACACACACACACACACACACACACACACACACACACACACACACACACACATGCATGCATGCATGCATGCACGCACTCTCTCTCTCTTTCACACACACATACACGCATGCACACATGCATGCACACACACAAGCACACACACCACGCCACACGTTCCTACTCACCCATGCGCCCACAGACCCAGCACAAGGACCAGGGACAAAACTCAAGACCCACTCTCACAAGATCTGGCTTGCATTGCAGATGCTCGCATAGAGTTCTGGTTCTTGGGCTCCTTCCCTGGCTACAACGCAGATCTGGGGGTGGCTGTCATGCCCAACGGGCGTTGCTTCACCCGCAGTGAGATGTACAGCGTGTGGAAGACCAAGTACATCGACGTGTCTTTCGAGCTGTCCACGAAGCTTCAGAAGCTGCATGTCACCCCTGATGAGATGATCCTAGTCAAAGCTGTATGTCTTACTGCAGGAGGTAAGGGCTCTGTGTATGTGTGTATGTGTGTGTGTGTGTGTGTGTGTGTGTGTGCGTGCGTGCGTGCGTGCGTGTGTTGTGGTGTGGTGTGTGTGTGTGTGTGGTGTGGTGTGTGTGTGTCTGCGTGCATGTATGCGTGCATGCATGCGTGCCTGTGCGAGTGTGTGAGAAGTGGTAGAGGGGAGGGGGTTGAGGGAGGGGAAGTAGAAAACAAGCTGCTTTAACTACTGTACATTGGCACATGTGGAAGTGGTCTCTTTCTGCTCACTGCGACATTTCCTGTAGACAGCCATCACCAAGCTCGTCCTGACGCAGTCCTAGACCCAGCATTCCCACAGGAAGTTATCAGTACCCTGTCGATGACTCCCTCATATGGGCTGCTGATGCTGAGACTGCAATAGGACAGGTTGGGTGTGGCTGTGAAACAGAGGAGCTGGCATGAGCAGCATAGGAGTAATACGATAGAGAGGATTCGAAAAGATGAGACGGGGGGGGGGGGGGGGGGGAGATTATTAGCATGTCACTATGAAGCCACTCGCTAGAGAAACCATTGCATTATATTCCACTTCACAGGCCTTCAAAGCACTTTTTCATATGGTATAAACAGGGCTGCCTGTGTGTGGGTGTGCATGTGTGCGTAATGTATTCAGTGAAGTCAGTCAAAACTGGGTGAAAAAGAAAACCTGAAAGAGGAGGTGAGCCAGTGCAGTAAAACTGACCTTATAGCCCGGTGATGATGAAGTATCCAGACTTGTGAAACCTCTTTCCCTCTGTGTGCAGATCGCTGCACTTTTGAGGACCCCAACAAAGTGGCCAAGGTCCAGTGGCAGATGATCCGCTGCCTGCAGCACCTGTTGCAGAAACGCTGCTCTACGCACAGCGAGTTTGTCAGCGTCTTCAGCAAGGTCTTCACCTGCCTGACTGATCTGCGCGACCTCAACGAGGCCGAGTATCAAACCATCCAGAACACACAGCTCTATCAGCTCTTCACGGAGAACCCTCTGATCATGGAGATGTTGCCCTACTGATGAATCTGACGTCAAGAGCAGCTGCTGATTTGTTACTGTATCCCTGTGTCTGAAGTCATCACTGCTGCCTGTGGTTGCTGTGAACATCTGAACTGCTATGACTGTGGCTGTGCAGATGAGAAGTGTGGTGTCCCAACCCAGTCTGAAGCCAGATGATGTGACAAACGGCGCCGTCTGTGGGTTGTGTGGGTTGTGTTGGCTGTGGCTGGCTGATTGTGCAATGCATGAGGAGGGCCTGGAGAGTGTCTGTGAGGATCGTACATACTGCTGAGGCCATTCTGAGTGATGGTCATGTCCTTCACAGGGATTGTGGTCAGTACCCAGTTGAGCATGTTATGGTTGCTACCTTGCTCACATTGTATGTGAAATGGTGACGGGTGTATGGTAGTTTGAAACTCTGTCTCTCTGTCTCTGTCTCTCTCATTCTCTGTCTCTGTCTGCCTCTCTCTCTCTCTCTCTCTCTCTCTCTCTCTCTCTCTCTGAAAGGATATGTTGAACAGTGATACTGCTTACCCATCCTAAAAATTCAGACGATGCAATGAATAGGGCTGTTGGTGCGTGAACCCATGACAAATCCATGTCAGCAAACACTTGGATTGTTGTGGATTTTTCTTCTCTTTTTTTTTCTTTTGATAAGTTTGTTGGTCACAACGAAAATTTATTATGTAAGGGACCCTCTTTTGAAGTAGGGACTTCTGTTACCAGACTCCTGTGGCCAGAATGAGACTCTGGTGTCCTGAAAATGATCTCTTATCAGCATATTTAGCCTACAGCCTGTGCTGTGCTGCTCTCAAGACCTGAGATGCTGATTCTGTGGTGATGACCCCAACAGCTGTGTACACTTATCCATTTTTTCAGTTTCCACACGGAAGCAGGGCAGGTGTAGAATGGTGAGGTGGCAACTGGCCAGAGACAAAACCCAAGTGATCTCCTGTTAGTATTAACAGATAAGAAAAGACACTCAGACCAGAGGGTGCTGGACTGGAGCTGGAGAGAGGCTGTGGATTTGAAGCAGGTTTTGGAATGTGATATGGAACAGAGATGCCAGGAAATGGGAGGATGAGATGTGGGGGTAAAAAATTGGCAACATCCAAAGATTGTGGTCAGCAGAGTGATTACCCATATCCAAAAATCCTGGATTATGGACTGATTATCCACATCCACTGGTCCTGGATTGTTGTGTGGTTATTGACATCCAAAAATCCTGGATTATAGACTAATTATCAACATCCACTGGTCCTGGATTGTTGTGTGGTTACTGACATCCGAAGATCCTGGATTGTGAAGTGATTTTCAACATCCACAGATCTTGGATAGCTTGGTTACCGACATTCCCAAAGATCCTGGATTGTTTGGTTACTGACATCCCCAAAGATCCTGGATTGTTTGGTTACTGACATCCCCAAAGATCCTGGATTGTGAAGTGATTTTCAACATCCACAGATCCTGGATTGTTTGGTTACTGACATCCCCAAAGATCCTGGATTGTTTGGTTACTGACATCCCCAAAGATCCTGGATTGTTTGGTTACTGACATCCCCAAAGATCCTGGATTGTGAAGTGATTTTCAACATCCACAGATCCTGAATTGTTTTGTGAGTATCAACATCTTGGACTGTATATATTGTGATTATCTAGATCTATAGATCCTGGACAGTGGAGTGATTATTAAGATTTAAATTTGTGGCGTGGTAATCAACCTGCAAAGATTCTGGATAGCAGAGTGATAATCAACAGAAAAAGATTATTGATTGGTGAGTGACAATCAACATCTGGCGATTCTTGATTGTGGAGCTGTTAGCAACATTAAAGATTCTGGATTGTCATGTGGTTATCAACATCTGAAGATTCTGGACTGTGGAGTGATAATCATCTTCCAAAGATCCTGGTCATGGATTTGTCGTCAGCATCCTTAAATATTGGATTGCAGAGTGATAATCAATATCCAAAGATCCTGGATTGTGGCGTAGATACCAGTATCCGAAGATCCTTGATTGTTGAATGGCAATAAACTTCTTAAGATCCTGGATTGCTGAGTGGTAATCAATAGCCAAGGATACTGGATTTTGGAGTAATTATCAATATCCAAAGATCCTAGATTTTAAATACTGGATTTTGGAGTAATTATCAATATCCAAAGATCCTAGATTGTAAAGTGGGTAATATCCAAAGATCCTGGATTGTGGAATGGTGCTATCCAAAGATCCTGGATTGCAGAGGGATGCTCAACTTCCAAAGACCCTGGATTGTGGAGTTATTATCAACATCCATAGATCTTGGATTTGAGAATGATTATCATTCTCAGCGTGAAAAACTTGTGAATGTGTGGAGTGATTAGTAATATTAACCAAATATTCTGGACTGTGGAGAGAAAGAGAGCTGCCCAGCAAACCACAGATTGTGGATTATGGGGCAAGTGAGAGCTGCGCGGTGGTATCAAACTGTCCTGGACTGTAAAGGGAGTGAAGCAACTCCACAGTATTCAAGGCTTCAAGGCTGTCAGTGTAGTGAATGAAAGTTGCTGAGAAACATCCAAACGAGTTGGATTATGTGCATAGAAGAACACTTGTGTGTTGCCAGGCACAACAGTGGTATCAAATGTCTACAGTGATCCAGCCACTCCCAGTTATTCTTCAAGCTGATCATTTTAGAATTGATCTCGGTCTCTGGCATACACATCGCTATGAATAACCTGAGCAGTATACATGTTGTGTTCTGATGAGGTTGTGAATGTGGGCTCTGTTTCTGATATATATAAAAAGAAAAAAAAAAGATTGCATGCACACACACACACACACACACACACACACACACACACTGACACAGTCACAGAGACGATGTCGTCCAGGGTGATTCAGAGTGAGAAACGCCTTAACAAGTTATTGTGAATCTCCAACCAGAGCATGTTGCAGAACATGCTTCATTGCCTTCATCAACATTCCCATTTGATAATCATGAAAACTTTTCTTTTTATTGAAGCGTTTTGGCATACCTTCCCATATCGTCATTGTTCTCATCTGTGGACACTTTTTCTTCTGCTGTAAAACCAAAT
The DNA here is from genome assembly GCA_033310375.1 of Conus canariensis. Classification (NCBI taxonomy): domain Eukaryota; kingdom Metazoa; phylum Mollusca; class Gastropoda; order Neogastropoda; family Conidae; genus Conus; species Conus canariensis. The sequence continues at coordinate 11,237,395 of CM065733.1, read as the reverse complement.
CAATGTTTTTGACTTCCAGGTTCTGTGGAGTTCATTGCTTTAGGTTTGGGGGTGTGGTAAGAGGCAAGCCTTTAGGTCATGATTTCATCTTAATGGAATGTCTGGTGTGTCTTGTGGATATTCATGTCTCAGTGGTATATCCAACGGAAAACACACACAGTTGGGGCAAGGAGGGGTAGCCGAGTCGAGGCCCTGACCTTGTTCCAAGAATGTTTGCAATGTTCATGATAAAAAGAATGGTTTTATGTTTATTTTTCAATATAAACACTAAGAACATATATTTTTTTTCTGTTGAACTGTATACCAATTTAAACAATATTATTCAAATTTAGAAAGAGAGGGGGTTAGTTCGCCAAGGACACGGACAAACAAAGTACGAGACAAAACACAATGCATTTCAAACTCATGGGTCTTCTTCAGGCAAAAACAAATAACATTTAGTACAGTGAAAATAAAGAAAGAGAAACCACATATCATCTCATATGCACAAAATCAAAATTGCCTCTGGATTAATAAGTCAAAAAATTGTCTTCTGTTTGTGTTAGCTGCTAACATTGCAAATATTGTCAGAATGGGAGGCAGCTGCTCTACCTTTTCCTAAGACCATCTTTGTTGAACCAGCTGCTCCAGTTTTTCATTGGTTTGATACATTGTTTTAATTGGATGGTCAGGGTCATTTTATCTTTAAAATATTTGTGATACTGATACATGTCTCTTTAAGTATGGCCTCATTTATGGGTGCACGTGTGTTTTTGTACGTTCATGTGTTCATATCATAAATCAGTCTCTTTTTTTTGTACAGATCAGTTGATTTTCATTAAGGATCAATCAGAATTAGCAATAGGTGACAAATTGTTTAAGAAGCCTGTTAGTACAGATTTTTTTTTTTTTTTTTTTTTTGGGGGGGGGGGGGGGGGGCAATAACAATCAACATATCTTATATTCAAACTTCCAGTAAGGCATCATGCTACATATTATTCAGTATTGACTGAATAGTGAATAGCAGTTCGCACAAGTTTTGCTGATGAATATTTTGTGCCAAGCTTCATTTTTCAAATTTTGTACACTTTTTGATGGTGTGTAGATGAGAGAAGAGTCTGAGTATTTTTCTGTCATTTACTTTGCCAAAACCCATTTCCATTACCTGTTAAAAAATATGAATTCAGAAAGATTTGATCAATGAAATAGCTTATTCAGCTAGAAGATGATTGTGACCATTCTCAGAACGATAGTGTCTGCTTCAAAAGTCTTGTACATTGACATACCTTTTCCATTCCTGTTATTCGTGATATTTATATCTGATCTTCGTATTTCATAGACAGACTCTGTCTGCCTGAGCACCCCCAAAAAACCCAAAAACTGTTTAAGAAAAACATTAGCCAGCATAGACACAAATAGAAAGTTTTGAAACACGTACTTAAAATCTCTGTTTTAAAAAAAAAACAAACAAGAAAGAGTATTATAGGGCTGAATCATTTTTTGACACCCAACTGTGCTGCTGTCTCACTTAGATGACATTTATGGACCAGCATCAGCCATCTGGGTGTGCACACCTGTCCACAGCACGCCATAAATTGGATGTGCACACCTGTCCACATTTGGTTTATTGTGCTCGGCAGAGGTGGCTGTTGCATAACTTGGTTTACTAAACAGTATGTTCAGACAGCAGCCATCTATGCAGTTCCCTTGAAGTCAACACTACCGTTGCACACACTCTTTGATATTGTGATAGATCAGTGCTGAGACAGAGGACGGCTGTGTTGACATCTGTGCTGTGTGTATTATAACACAGACGGCAATATAGTCAAGAAACTGAAGAGAGATCAAGACTGGATTTTGTGTGCAGCAAAATTAGAGCCCTCGACAGTTGGAAACATTATTCGTTTACAGTAAGGATTTTTGTGCGGGGAAGGAGGGGGTGCGGGGAGGCTGAAAAGAAGACAAGCCAAAAAAACAAAGGATGTGGCCATTAATCATCAGGGCCTTGTACTACTGTAGTCAGAAAAGAACAGCACTGCTTGTTTCAGAGAGGCCAACAGGCAAACCCTGCAGACAGGCTTTGATGGTGCACTGCTCTTTGAAATCGGAGAATGTCGTTATTTACTCCCAGCCTTTACTTTCAAATATCTGGATGCAAAGCTGGCCACAACGCTGCTTCAGAAACGGCTGACACAAATGCTTAATGGATGTAGAAGACCATACAATTCATCAATGTACAGTGTGTCTGTTCTAAAGGGTCTTCTTGTGAACTGTTCAGCCGAAGACAATCCCATTCCAAAGACAAGACACCGTTTCAGGCTCACTACTCACTTAAACAGATGCGCTCCAATTGCATTAGACAACTTTTTTTTTTTCAGATGTTCCCTGCTTGAAGCGTTTAGCATGTGAACATTTCGTTCAGTTTGACATGTCACTCTTTTTCTAAAATCCTACTGAATTGTTAACATGTTTTCCAGCGGAATCAGATTTGTTGCTTTTAAAAATCATGACAGAGTTTAACTTCTGGTATGTAACCTCCAGTGACATAAAGGATGGGTTCCTTGCTCTGGTTAGTGTGCCATTAGAAAAGAAGAAACCGATTGCATGTCCGGCTAGTACAGGTATCATGGATCATTTCCTCTGAGCCTTAGTGGAGCCGAGTGAAGGAGAGTCTATGACCCAAAACATTGTGTCAAGATATTGTTTCCAGGACTGTGTAGTAGAACATGCCAAACCCTTTTTTTTCTTTTTTTTAAACATTATTGGAAAGTTCTGCTGTCAACATTTATTATTGTGTAGAAAGTAAGAGGCATGTTTAAATGATTGTGTACTGCAACAAGTGGGTGTGTGTGGGAACTTGTAATAACTGCACATGAACAACTGATTCCCTAATAATATATTATACAATCTGTGATAATAAAATCAGTGTCCTTGGCTGTGTGTTCCTGTACTCTGCAGAGGTGTTTCTTTAAATAGGTTGGCTAATTTACATAGCTTCATGACTTACACAGGCACATCAATATCGTACATTTTACACTGTGTATATAAATACTGATCTTAAGGCTGTTTTTGTTCATTCTATTAACTTAGGTTAGTGGTCCAGAGCCGGGGTTATTCCATGCAGTCAGTCTCTGACTGAAGTGCAAAATCCTTTTTTCTGTAACTCAGGGCCTTTGTTTTATGTTTGTTTCATTTTTTGTTTGTTTGCTTTCTCTTCCAATGACCCAGGCACATTGATGTACTTGCTGCCTTTGAACTCAAGCGCAGTGCGCCAGAGGACAACGAAATCTAATCAGTGACTAGACAATCTGAACCCTAGATGTGCTTCAAGCTTTAAACCTGGGCCATATTGCCCTAGGTCTCTCTGTCCCGTTGCCTTTCGTTTCTGGCATCCTCGCTTTTAGCTGAGGTTTTCATCATCTGCTCTCCAGCTGTGATTTCAAGGCTTCATTCTCCGTCTTTCACAGATGGACTCCTGCTTCAAACCTGTTTTTCTTATCTCTTTAAGTGGCCTTCAGCTTGATTGCAGTATGGTGTGTGTGTGTGTGTGTGTGTGTGTGTGTGTGTGTGTGTCAGTGATAATTTGTTTTTGTTACTTATTTTTCCCTGTTTTATGTTGATTTCCATACAAAACCTGCTAGCAGTAGAGTATACTTGTTATTCATGTACAGATCTGTTTATAAATCTTATCAGTAAAGGAATTTTAGAGAATGGATGAAATGTCATAGAAGTAGATAAGACGGGTCATATAATCTGGAAAACTAGGTGCCTCAAGGGTTTTTGTTTTGAGGGGGATGGGGTGAGAAGGAGCACTTTTGTATTTTGTTCTTTTGTGTGTGTGTGTGTGTGTGTGATCTGCATGTTGTAGAGCCAATGCTGGTTTCGAAACTAATTTTCAGTGAAAATGTAGTGCCTACTGTTACTACAACTGTTTGAACTCTTGTCTTTATCGCTTGTATCCATCCACCTGTGAAATCTATACCCACTCTCCTTCATCAATTGTGAAATGTTTGTTGGGTTTTAGCTTTCCGTCTGCCTCCCATGGTGGCATTACTTACCACTTAGTCTGGCCGTCTGTTACACAGCCACATCCGGGAACATCCTGTGGCGGTCTCAGGACCAGCAGTCCATGGAGAGCAATGGGTTATCAGGTTTGTCGTGCAGCAGCCCAGCAGAGGCCAGGCTACTCTGCTGCCAGGAAATCACTTTGGTGGTTTTTTCATTAAAGTCTCTTCTGACCAAACTTAAAACTGAAGTCCTCTACTGAGGACAATCATTCTTCAGTCACGAAGCTAGTGTGAGTGAGCGCCTCCTCCAGAGGGTGTGACAACATCAGTCCAAAGATAATCTCCATGAACATGCCGATACTGAAGACTTTTGATGCAAACTTACAGAGTGTATGGAGATGGAGAGGAAGCTGATACCAAGGTTGCCACAAGGGCAGGGTATGAAGAACCACAGAATACAAGTGTGTTTATATATATTGTAAATGATCAATGAAGGTGATGCTGTGTGGTTCCCTTCTGATCACAGAGAACTTGAAGAGTTGTGCTTTGTGTTGCCTTTATGTATCCCAGTGTCAACCAAGCCCAAAAGATGCAGACACCTACAGTGTTGGTGAGGAGATTTGAACAGTACTTCCAAATACAGGTTCATTTTGCAGATAAAAAAATTAGCTGTGTGACTCCAGTATACTATCTGAGCCCATAGGGTAAACAGCCCTGTGCTGCTGGCAGTCAGTGAGGTTTAGAAAACCTCATAAATAAATGCCTGTAATGGTACTCGAACCCTCCACCTCCCAGCCTGCAGTTCATGGTTTTAACCACTGCTCTGCAACAGCTTTTTCTTTCTTTTCTTTTCTTTTTTTTCTAAAGTGATCTGTGACTAATACACTGATGTGTTTGTGATGTAATATATGTACATGTTTTTGTTCTTTTCTATTTTTACTAGACTTTTTGTGGTTTTGCATTTCTTTTTCTTTTCTGTAGTTAGCGGCAATAGATAAGGGCAGATTTTGCGAAGTATCAGTTCCAGTGAATGTTTGCTTTTGAAAAAATAGCAAAAAGGAGCAGCAAACCAGGGTGTACATTTTTTACACACATAGAGGTCAGGTGAATGGTCAAGCTGTCCTGGTTTGTACCAGCATAACTGGCAATAAATGTCTTCAACATAAATCGACGCTGTACCAGTCGACAACCATTTCCTGATAGCGACTTTTTGCTTGGCTTTGCTGCGCTGTGTCAACGTTCACTTGATCAGCAGGGTGCATAATTTGTAGTGGAGGAAATAGCCATGCACACTGTCTTGTCTTGATCTGTGGGCTAGACACTTTACAGTCAGATTTGTGGATGTGCCTTAGTTTGTAGCATTTTGTGATGAGTGCTTTACTGCTGGTTCAGAAAGGCTGATCTCCATGACCCAGAGTTGTCCCCCCTGTATCTTACCCTCTCTCTCTCTCTCTCTCTCACTCTTACCCTCTCTCTCTCTCTCTCTCCCCTAAACCTTTTTGTTTGACCCCAAATATCAGCAAAAGCTCTGGGTATTTGACAAATGTGCTCAATGCTTGGTTTTGATGGTTAAAAGAAATCAGCTCCTGTGGATACCAGATTGATGCTTACCGCTTAATGATTGTTGCCAAGGCCTGGGTACCGGTGATGGATGTTTACAGTGCAGGCTCTTCACCTGTGATAAAGGAAAATCATTTTTTGAACTTGTTTTTTGTAAGGCTGGAATTTAGGGTTCATCAGCGTGCCACTGGCATCGAAATCGCATCGGGTGAAGTCAGTTAATAGTTCCAGATGCCTTTGCTGGAGACCTGAACTCTTCCCTGATTGGTAGACGTAGTGTACATTGTATGTATACACAGGCTATGGCATGCGCTGCACAGCACACACACACTCATCTGTCCATGAATCCAACCCATGAGAGATAACACTGGTCAGTTTCAGGTGTCATCTTTCATCGCCAAACATCATGGTCAGCACCATGACTCACAGGAGACTAGCTGTAGTTTCACTTTTTGTTTGCTGATTTTTGCGGCATTTTCTGAGCAACAGGTTGGGCAGCCTGAAGAAACAGGTATCGGGCTACCTCAGCTTCCCAATTTCGAGATGTCAGGTTCAATGCTCAAGTTCTGTACAAAGCTTTGGTTTCATTCAAATGGTCTTATTTTGAAGGTGTTGGATTTGGATTTTTTTGTGTTTTATCAAAGCAGGGGAAAGGGAGTGGTCCCTATAGCGTGTAAATATGGTAGGTGATCTTTTATGAGCTGTTTGAGTCTATGTGTACAGAAACAAGCAAAATGAGTTGGAAACCAAAAGGTTTGCCCTTTTGAGTACAGAACAGGTGGTGCCTGCTCCAAATGTAAACACTGACTGGAAAGGGGGAGGACCAGGGATATGTGGAGGAGGTTTCTTTGAAAACAGGAAAAATTGTGTGGATTTTGATTCTAATGCTGTTTTTATTGTTGTTGTTGTTGTTGTTTTTGTCCACAGGATTGTGGATACCCTTTTGGTGTAGTTTGTCTATTTTTTCCATACTTCAGTGTACCTTTTATTGTCCATTTTGTCTCAACAGACATAAGTTGTTGACCAGTGTGTTTGTTTTTGTTTGGTTGGTTAGTTTTGTTTGTTTGTTTTTAAGCAGGAACTTCCCATTTCCAACTTGCTTGAGCAGCTTGAAAAACAATTATAAAAGAAAAATAAGTGACTTTTTTTATCTGGCATTGATAGGCTCTTTTTCTTCTCTTTCTGAGAGATTTGTTTGCAATGCTTAAAAGACAGTGTGGATGAATTAATATGATTTGGATCATTTGAAGTGATATGATTTGGATCATTTGGATAAGGTCAGCTGTTCCCATCCTCTGCTTACTGAAGAATGAGCAAAGACTGAACGTTACAAAAAATCAATGACTGAATAAGAAAACTTTCTGTACCGTCAGTGTATTCAGTTCTCACCAGATGAAACAGTGTTGGTCCTCCTCATTCTTTTAGAGAGGCTGGTTGAAAAGACCTGCAACTTCCAGTATGGGATCAACAGCTTATATTAGACTCTGTACAAATGCAGCATATAAAATCACACCAAACTACAAAAAATAGTCTAATGGGGAGGAAATGGTGCATGCCGAGCAATTTGTGCTTCACCTTTTTTTTTCTTGATTGTTTAATGTGTTTTTATCAATACTGATCACTGTCATCGTGTCAGTGATTGTTATTTAATGATTTGACAAATCAAAACTTGATGAGTGTGGTTCTTGCAATATCGGATTTTTCATGTTTGTGACGTGTTACATCAGTGTGAATTATTTCATTCAGCAAGTCTGTTGGGGACGCGGAATCCAGAGATTTTTATCCAATTCTGCATTTTGCAAGAACCACAAAAATTCTCTGATTAAAGCAACTGTTATCCTCTCATTCAGCCAGGCGGTACTGGAAAGAAACAGATGGTTTCAAAGAACGGTTTGCTACATTTTACAACTTTATTTCTTCTCTATGTTATGATCAGATTACCAAATTTTGAACACACATAATAGTTCCATAGGCTTTAATTTTTAGCGGGGGAATGGATGGGGCAGGGGGAGCTGAAGGAGTGGGGGGCATGCTGATTTACAGTACTGACATTTCAGAAAAGGCACATTTAGAATTTCTTAAATCAAAACCTTGTGCTTAGCCTGTTTTACTGAGGTTTGTATCAGATTTTACATAAAATTTGCAAAGTTACAGTCAGCTTTTTGCTTCACCACACAATGGCAGGGGCAGATCTGTGCATCATGGTAGCAAGGCTTGGCACTGAATGGAATCAAAGAAGTAAACATATTGTTGAGGTGTCTGTGGAATGTTTGTAAGATCTATGTCTCCAGGCTGCAACACATGGTATGGGACATTTGTGAGAATAATAGGATTTGGGGGGGGGGGGGGGGGGGGGAGTTTTTTGAACAGGAAAGATGAATATCAAGGTACATATAAATTATCTGAGGTAAAATTGTTGTGTATGTAAATATGTAGAAAATATATGATATCACTATAAATACAGAATGTTTAGTGAAAAAGGTAAATGCATTATCATCTAGCTCTTTATTTGTCCATGACCTCACAATCACAAAACAAGTCACATGAGTTCAGGCCTAAAGTTAAACCAGGGAGTGGGTGAATATAACCGGAAGATCTTTCTTTACTGTATTTGGTTTCTATTAAACATGGTAAAACTTAAAAGCTGTGGATTTTAGAAACCAGAACTTTGCCTATGGATAGAGCATTCAACTGTAGACCTTAGGGTCAAGAGGTCAAACAACTCAGGTTTTCAAGGCTTCAGAACTCTCTCTGTCCACCCAGCCATTTCATTGGTACCTGATTCAATTCAGGGAAGATTAAGCCAGTGGCAGAAAAGGGATGGGCACATTTTCCTCAGCGCCATGCTGGTGACATGATGAATCTCTAGAGGTTTACTGAGCCTATGGTCGGTAAGTCTACAGAACTTTAACCTTTAACTTCTCACATTCCTGCAAGGGCTATAAATGTGGTCCAGATGTAAAGAATCCTGTCACATGCACAAGGATCATACTTAAAAGATCAGATTTTGTAAAGGGAAGGGGGTTGGGAGAAGAGGGGACTTGGAAGAACATCCCATCACCAGGAGTGAATGTTGGGGGTGGGAATGCTGTGCTCTAAAATTAAAAGATTTATTTTCAGTAAAATTGTTATTTTGGAGGGGCATGGGGAGAAGGAGGAGTGGAATAAGGTCACAGATGAAAAAAGATTCTGTTGAAATAACTGTGAGGGGTTGGGTAGGTTGTTGATAACAAAAAAATTAAAACACACACACACACACACACACACACGCACACAGAGGCTTCTGAAATTGTGACAATTCTGCATTAAGAACTTATGTGCCCTTGTTTGATTTGAAAGATTCTGAAATATTTGAGTCAGGAACAACAAAGCACACCCAGTGTCACCAGTAACGAGTCTTGATCCCTGTGTATACAACAAATCAATTGGCAGACTGTTTTTTTTTTTTTCTGTCACTTTTCATGCTGTAATATTTTGTCAATGTTGTTTGTTATAGACATGATGATCAAAATCGAATATTGCCTCTACCACTGTGGGAGGGGTTGCTGGTGATATAGTCCAACATCCCCCCAGTTTCCACGTCAGCTTGTGCAAATAGATTTTGTACATAAACAAATGAATTGAAAGTTTTTGGGTTTTTTTACATGAGCTTGGTGGGTTTTTTTTTTTTTTCTTATATATAAAAAAAATCAAACTGACGTTGCTAAAACTATTTTTGAACTGCATTTGTGCTGTGTTCAAGCAGACATCTGTGCAAGTTAAAGAAATTGCAAATCTTGATTTCATTAGATATTTCAATAGGAGCCAACCAAGGTCTCTATATATGTAGTCATTTCCAGTGTATTTTGAAAGACCTGGGTTATTCCGAGGGTTCTAGTTTCAGTTCTGTGCGAGTGTAAGGTTTGACTCTCAGTTGCCACTTTTTCTAATCTCCGACCAGCTTGTTAGGTCATTAGCATATATATAGTTCTGCCACAGTTATGACAAGAAAGGTTATCAGTGCCGTGTTACATAACATCTGAAAGGGTGGGGGCAATTATAGGCTGCAGTGGTTCATTTTTGCCAATTTTTTTTTCTATCTGGCTGGTTTTTTATGTCATCAGCGTACAGTTGTAATGCATTTTTGAAAAGGAAGGTTGTCTATATCACGTTGCACAATATGTCAAAGGATGAGAGCAATAATGGGCCTCTGCGGCTCCCCTGATGTCCAGCCCATCTCAAGGGGCAGGACTGACTTAGTGTCAGTAGTATGGAGATGGTGGTTCTTCAACTACCAGATTTCTTATTCCCTGGAACTGAAAGGAAAGAGGGATGTGTTGACAGTGGACAACGTGGCCTTGGTGAAATCGGGAAATTATTTTGTGATTTGATCTTTTTGGCTCTGGATTCTCCTCAACTGTCAAAGAACTCAATAATTCCCTCTTTTTTTTTTTTTTTTTTTTTTGGTTTTAGTCTATATTTAAAGTTGTCTTCCTACTTGACATTCTGGGCTGCATTTGTCAGTATATTCAGAGCATATCATTTTTCTGGCCTGGTTTATGTGTTGAGGTATGTGGATGTGGGTGTGGTTACATGCTCATGAAGTGTGTTTTAAGTGTCTGATGTATTACCTTTTCAAATTAAAGAAAATGTGTTGTTCTGTGCTGTGACGTGCGCATGCACACACTTACAAAAATGCAAGGAAAAAGTCCAAGTTCTGTGTCTGCTATTAAGAAAGTAACAAGGGGGTGGGTGGGGTGAGGGGTGGAACCGAAAACCACTGTTGTGGGAGATGGCTTTGATCTGTTATTTGTTATGTCTGTTCTTCAAGTGGTTAATTTTTCAGTTTTATGCTTTCACCACTTGTCTTGCATGCTTTCCTTACTTTAAAATGAAAAGAAAAAAAAAGAGGGGGGGGGGGGGGAGTGATGAGAATAGGAGGTAGGGGAGACAGAATGATTTTTTTCTCTTTTTTTTTAAAGATTTACTTTGCATTTCATCTTAATGAAGTGTATGATATGTTGGGGTGGTTTGTATATACTTTTTCCCCCACGCTCATTGATATATTTCATAGAAATTTAGTTGAGAGTGGGAGAAAGTGTGTGTGTGGGTAGAAAGAGTGAGGGAATACATGTTGGGGAGCCTGACAGAATGTGCGTGGGGAGAAGGGCTGAGGAAGTAGGGGTTGGAGAGTGGGGGGATCAAGGTGCAAAGACGACGGGGCAGTGGGAGCAGAAATGTGCATGCCTGAAATTTTATTCATTTTCTTTCTTCCCTCCACCTTACCCCCCACCTCCCCCCCCTGATTTTTTGTTTTTGTTTGAATATATATTATATAAACAAAGCCAAGGTCATGAACGTGTACATTTCTCAGCAGTTCTTGACTTGTAGTTCAGAGCCGATAACATCCGATTTACACACTGAACTTGATCTTTCTGTCTGTGCTGCTGTGTGTTCTTTCCTGTCAACAATACTGCTGCCCTGTTACAGTGTGTTGGGTGGTGTACTGATGAATATTTTATGCCCTCTTCTTCTTTTCAGGGTTAAACTGCGAGTGTGAAGCACGACATGTTTGGAACCATTCATTCATTTTGTAAAGCTGCGCGAGTGGGGAGAGTGAAATTTTACCTTCAAATGTTCAAGCATGTCAGTTTGTTGGTTTAACAAAACAATTTATGCGTTTGTGGATAGACTTGTACTGTGTTCATTATCTTGAAGATTGGAAAGAACTTGATTTCGTGAACATGTTTTTTTTTTTTTTCATGGTTGCAATGTGCGATTCAGGTTTTATTGTGTTTTGCACTTGCAGACTTGTGCTGTGCTCATTAGCATGAAGATTGTAAAGAATTTGATTTCGTGAACATGGGTTTTTTGTTATGGTTGGAATGTGTGTGATTCAGATGTTCTTGTGTTTTGTGTTTGCTTTGTTGGATAGATTTTTTTTTATCGTTTTATTGTTAACTTGATAACCTCAAATACTGGTGATAAGATGATACTGTGGCTGTAAGGAATGACATGAGTGGTTGTGGAGGTGGAAGGGTTAGTTCCTACTTCCCTGACTGACCGTGTGACGGTGCGCCTTGGTTACTGGTGTGGATTGCATGCCATGGAGGATGAGTCCAGGAGAAGTTCTCATGAACCACATATGTACACCATGTTGTTGCACACGCTGTATTCTGAGGTACCTGCTGACTTTACTGTCTGTTGTTTTTCCGCTTATTTCTGGTCATGATTTACATGTCAGCTTTTTGTTGCAAGCTGGTCACTAGGTAACGAAAATTGTACACAGTGACCAGGGTGGACTGTAGCTAGATGTCAATTCTACAGTGTCTGTTTGCAGATGTGGCATTTGTATGTACTGGTATTTAATTTTTTTTTTTTTTTCTTTCTTCCTTTTCACAATTTTTCAGAACGTGGGAGTGAGAAAATCAGAATGGCAAGCCCTCTCAGCACTGCCTGCAAGGACGGATGTGGATGGTTGGGCTACCATGTCATGAACTGCTGTTTGCTGTTCCTTTCTTCTTCAGGATGTAGTCTTTATTCTGGATTTGGCCTGTTTGGGATGCGACTCCGTGCTGGTTTCTCTCACTTGGCAACCTTTATTAAATGTGACAGTGACAGTTTGTCCAATAAATCAGCTTCCACTCAGACATTCTACTTGATTCCACGAAAAAGTTATCAGGTATTTTATTTGTTATTGGTACAGTCTCTAGGTTGATGCAGGGAGAACATCATCTATGGCAGCCTGATGGCCTATAGATACAACGATCTGTAGGACTGCTGGCAGCTTCTCTTCCATCGGTCACTGTGGACAGTCTCTTGCTTTGGTCTGTCAAACAGTGACATCAGCAGGCAAACTGAAGGATGTATACAGGTATTGTGCATGCTGCAGATTCACAAGTCGCCATTAAGTTCATTTTAACAGAACTTTGGGGTGCCCATACTGTATTTCAGAGTTCTTTCTTTCCTTCTATCGCCTTGACTGCAAAACAGTGATCAGCTAAGCTTTAATAAATCTGAAAATGAAAGAGCATAGGAAAACAACAAAGACAAAAAAGGTTGTTTATTTGAGATGGTTTAAAATGATGTTGCTAGTCTGACAGTTTGCCCTGTACCAAGTCATAGACAAGGGAAAGACATAGTGGCAACATCAGCAAACTATCTCGCTTCTAGTCCAGCAGATGGGACATTTTCAGCACGGCTGTACAGTGTCCTAGGAACAAGAAACAGTAGTAATATGAGCATGTATCTATGTTGTACATTAATTCAAATCCGGTGAACTTAAATATTTTAATGGTGGTGTCTTCTGTATGACATGCGTTTCACTGATTGTTGCAGTTTGAACAGTCGCAGGACTGACATAAATGACTTGTCAAGTTAAGTTCACCCTTTTTCCAGTCGCAGGACTGACATAAATGACTTGTCAAGTTAAGTTCACCCTTTTTCCAGTCGCAGGACTGACATAAATGACTTGTCAAGTTAAGTTCACCCTTTTTCCAGTCGCAGGACTGACATAAATGACTTGTCAAGTTAAGTTCACCCTTTTTCCAGTCGCAGGACTGACATAAATGACTTGTCAAGTTAAGTTCACCCTTTTTCCTTTTGATGAAACATTATTCCGCCCCTCACCCCCCACCAGGTACCCCCACCCCCCCCCCCCCCCCCCCCACCCTCTTTTGCAGAAGGCTGGTTTTGCCGTGAATCGTTGAAACAAAGTTTCTCAAAGGCAGTGGTTGAAAGACAGTGTGGTTAAGAGCTGCAGGATTTGCTCAGTGGATGGTCGTTGAGGGGTGGGTCATGGAAGGGGGAGAGGGAGAAGAAAAAGGCAGGGGATGAACATTTCAGAGTAAATTTTGTTTGCAGCTAAATTTGTGTGAACTAAGTTTTAATGCAGAATGTTTTTATATAGATATATATACAACACTCATACACACACACACACACATATACAACAGTAAACACACACACACAGTTGTATATGATAAATGATTTTGTGTCAGGCTTTTTTTTTTTTTTTTCGTTTCATACAAGGCAAAACCTAAACTCTTGGCATGAGCATTACTCTTCCTGTTGACACTCACAGACGTGGAACAGTAGTGTTCAGATTCTTCATCAAGCAAGCCAAGCCTCCAAAAATCATCACAACGCAAGTGTGTTAAAAGTCACATACCCCCCCACCCCCATGTATTTACAATTACTTGAAATGAATCGGGTGGATGGTAGAAAGGTAGGAGGGGAAGGAAAGAATGCTGGGGAGAGGGGGTGGGGCGAAAACCTTTTAAACTGTTGGTTTGGAAAAGAAAGCCTTCTTTCTGTATACACTGTTATATATACAGATGTGTATCCTTGTCATCAGAGGTCATAAAAAGGCTTTGCTGCTGACGTAATACTACACGTCATAAGGATACATTCTTTGCAAGGGCTTCACCTGACTTTTATTTTTTGTTTGTTTGTTGTTTCTTTTGAAGTGAGAAAGGTTTATGTTTATATATATATATTTGTTGAAAGAATTTCCTTTAGTTTTAGGCACAAGTGTGATCCGCTTATACATTTAAACAACATTTTTCCCTTTTTTTTTTTTTCCTTTTTTTTTGGGGGGGGGGGGGGGAGGGGGGTGCGGTAAGAGTTTTGTTTTAGTTGTTTTTTTTGTTTGTTTTTTTTTGTGGGGGGGGGGGAGGGGGATGAGGTTGTTTATTTGTTTGTATCTTTTTTGTTTTGGGATTTTTGTTTTATTTTGGGGGGAGAGGAGCTGTCTATGATCTGTATAGATACATGTATTACATTTTTTTTCAGCAGTCAGGTTTGGAATGTGGTTTTTCTTTCTTCATGAGATCATATACATATATATGTAATATAAAAACTTGTAATATATCGGCGATGTTATTTATTTATATGATTCTGCAGGGATTGAAATCTTGATACTTTTGCAGTGGAACAATTGTCATTTTATGCCTCCCATTACAAACATGAAAGTCAAAGGTTATATAATATCAATGGAAAGAGTTAAACATGAACATTGCTCTCACTATGCTTTTATGTACCTTTTAGCTAATACGAAAATGCTGAACAGATAAAACGATAAATGTAAATATTTACAATACTGGTTGAAAGGAAACTGGGAGATTTTTTTTCTCCATGGCACAGGGGGGGAGGGGGGGAGGTAGGTGCTAAACAGTCACCTATACATGGCATGTCATGAAAAAGTTAATTAGCATCACTACAGTCAAGACTCCGGATGATAGAATGACAATGTTCAAACGAGTTTATGTCATTTTGGTGGAGGAAAATGATGTTAGAGACAGTTACCTGTTGGACTTTACCTAACTTCAGATCATTAGTACTGTTGTCACAACAGTCATTGATGGTTTGCTTTTTAGGATGTGAGAAATCATTCTCATTATTTTCACCAATTTTGATGCTGTTAAGATTGCATTTACATGTCTTTACAGGGCCTACAGTCTGACACAGTGACACCTCTGAACATGAGTCATATAGAACTGTTTTCATGATTGGATATTGTCTGTCTTAATGAGTAATAAATGATCATTTTCATGGTGATTATGTTTGACCACCACCATATCAGGCCCTAATTCTTTTTTTTTTTTTCAAGACAGTTCCTATTATTGTGCAAAACTTTAAGATAATTGTGTTTGAGAGGCTAGTTGGCTGGTCAACTCTCATTTAAACTTACCAGATTTTTGTTAATGCGGCTCATTTTCTTTTCTTTTTTTTTTTTAGGACGGAGAGTTTTGCATATGCATATATGAAATGAAAACCTTCTGCCCCTCCCTTCCTTTCACCCCCCTCTTTCCATATTTCTCCAAAGGAACACACACATACACACACACAGACGCACACTGCCCCCTTCTTTTGTGATGGATGCCGCATAACAAATGATTGTGCTTGGCACGGGATTATTTTTTTTATTTATTTTATGGCTCTAGATGCGAGTGCAGAAGCCCACAGTTATATTTTAACAGAAAGGGTTAAAACATAAATATTTCATTCAGTATGCTTTAAATACCTTTTACCCAACACCAAAACACTACTGTGACATTAAAAAGAAAGGCATGAAACTTTGACTGCCTGACATGAAAATGACCGACATTTCTTCTTCTTAAGTTTTCTGCATCAAGAATACCATCTCTATTATAAGAAAAAAAAAAAAAAAAAAAAAAAACTTACGTTTTTTCCTTCTTCCCATTAATGAATGCAATCATGTATCATATGTGGCTTTAGCTGTCAGTGAATGGAAAATGTGTTTGACTTCCGTCGCCCACTCATCAGCACAGCCGACTAGAACACCTGCCTTACCACCACCAAGACATGCATGGCACATTGCGAAAAAGTTAAAGACTTGGTTTGGGGGAAGCATCTTTGTGTTTTGTCTGTTTGATCACACTACCCCCCCTCCTCTACAAACCCCATTTTGAGGGCAATCAGGAGGTAGTTTGGGAGATGTTCCACTGTACATCCATTTTCAACTTTTTTTGTTTCGTCATGCTGTTTTGTGTACATTATTTCGATTGGTCTATGGTATCATAAGTGGATACTTAGGCATGACAGGGCCATTGCTTGAGGATCGAGTTCTAGAAAGCTAGAGTATCACGGCATTTACCAACGCAGCAGTTGAGTGCGAGGTTTAAGCAAATCACTGCTTTCAACAACAAAAAAAGTATTCAGCAAGAGAGAAAATCTTAACAGAGTTTTTTCAAAGGGATGTTTGGTACGTGAAATTATCAACATACCAGCTTGCACGTGAGACTGACCAAAAAAAAAAAAAACTTGCTAGCAGCTTTTTGGTACTGTAAGTGTGGGTCTCTCCCAGGATTTGGTAAGGTTTCAGCCTTTTTCGGAAACAAACCAAGCTTGCTCTACATAACATAGGCGGTTCAGCATGCAAAGGGGCGTAACTGTCTGACAGCTTACGTGGAGAGAATATAGTGGCTTTCTTGCTTGTCTCGCTATGTGATTGTGGTATAGAATTAAGTCATGCATGTATAACCGACATTTTTTCTTTTTTTCCTCTGACCATCCCCCTCCCCCTCTACCCCATCTCTAACACACATTACACACTATTCATTTTCACCAGGTTGGAGAGGAATTTCATATTTTGAACCGCTCCAAATACAATGGCAGCTATCACTGCTGCATTTGATATCAGAGTTGGGAATTCAGGTTTACTGTTTGGAATTTGTTTGAACAGAGATTTTGACAGGAAATTAATAACACTGCAGCAAACTTGTGAAGTTGATCAGATTTCTGTTTTGAGTTATGTCGGTGTGTGTGAAACACTTTCTACGTGAATTGATCATGATTTGTTTTTCTTTTGGTCTTTTTTTTGTTTTTCTTGTTGTGTGCCCAGTGTTTTCCTGAAGTATGAAACTGTTGATTGTTGATTACATTTTACATTATGTACTTTGTACCCTGCTCATTTTCACATTAACTGCGAAACATGAATCAGATGACTGGGGTCTCAAAACAAAGTTATAGCTTTCCGTTTTAATCAGACACTATTGACATTGAATTTTCTTCTTCTTCTTTTTTTTTTTTTTTTTTTTTTTTTTTTTTTTTTTTTTTGTTCAGCACCTCATCGTCAAATACCTTTTCTTTTGTAGAGGCCCCATTATTTCTTTACCCTGACTTTCACTGGTCAGACACTTTTACTGTTCAATGCAAGGGGACAAATGCTTTATGTAGAAAGTTGGTGATACTGAGGTCTGGTTTTCAATATTTTCTTTTTTCCTTATAAAGATTTTTTTTCTACAGAACAGCCACCAGGCAGCCACTACAACATAAACTACGTCGTTGGCAGAAAGAATAACAGTGCTAGATTGCACCTGCACCAAGTTGGTTTTACAACGTATGTAGGAAAAGACCGATCAACTACACACAACAAGATTAAATGCAAAGACAAGTCCATTTAGTGAAATAATTTCCTGAACATCACACTTGTACATGAACATACGAAGCAGCATTACAGAATTCTTCTTTTCACCTAACTCAGTGAAGAGTCACCGCGGTGCGGCACAACTGTTCACCAGTTTCCTCCGACTGTTGATAGTGTGCTAAGGCCTAGGTCTCTACAATGGTTTCCCTTACCACTCTGCAATGGTAGGAGTAAGTTGACTTTTAAAAGTGGCTTTACAGTGAAAATTGGCATGAATAATAATGGGCCTCTAAAACTGAAGTTTTCATTATTTTTGCCTTTTTTTTTTTCGAAAACAGAACTGTTGATACCATGGTCGCGATCGTAACACAGCTTCTGTGTTTATTCATACGCAGAGCTGGTGCACTATATGTAGACAAAGAAAGATTTTTTTTCATGTTTCACTGTCCACATATAAAGCATCCAGATATTTTTCTATGAGTGTGCACAAGAAAATTGTTACTGAACAATGAATTCATCACACCTGGCTGTTACTTTCCATCCTCTGCTAGGCTGTTGTTTATTTCTATTTATTTCTCAGACTGATCATTTGGACTTGCAGATATGAAATGTATTGTTGAGAAAATGACATCAGTCCGAGCGCCTGGAATTTACCATGGCTGAACTTGTTCATTCAGTTAATAACTGTATCTTTCTTTCAAACTTTTGTTGGTTTCTTTGTTTGTTTTATCACATATGTGCCAACTGTTATGCAGTGGCATACACATTTCTTTTTTAATGTATTGTTAAACGGGAAAAATTAAACTGTTCATACAAAATGTCTTTGCTGTGTTGAAGGAGTGCTTGTTATGACTACTGATGAGACCACACATGCGCGCGCACACACACACACAGACCCTCACACACATACACGCACACACACACACACACACAGACTCACATACACACACACTCACTCTCTCACACACACACACACACTCTCTCTCTCGATCACACAAACACACACACACACACACACATGAACGAATACAGTCTTGTGTAAAGCTCAACTTTGTGTTGACTAGCACAATTTCTACCTGCTTCCTTTCAAACTATCCACTTGCTTTCCAATCTAGCATTCTCCCTGATGTAGCTCATCATCATTACCTCTAACAGCCAATACAAAACGAGAAGCATTTCGCTTATTTTCCCATTCTGTCCATGCCCAAGCTTTGGGTTTCAAGACAATCATACATGATTCAGCTTGACATTAGCACTTGCACTTTATCACAAGTACACAGTCATCATAGCATTTCAAAACCTATGCAGTCAGCACAGGAGGCCAGTTGCCACCAAGAGCATCAGGAAAAGTTCAGAGAAAGACACTAAGCCATGACCCATCCTTTCCACTCCTTTATTTCCTGTACTGACACTCAATCACTGCCTAAAATATCATCCACAGCAATCACCGTCACTCAGGCAAACAAAATTCTCTTCAGCTGCATGTGGGGGTGGGGGGAAATTATAATCTTTTCCTACTGTACATCTCCATGGGAATGACGGTTTGTAAAGCCTTCTGCAGTCTCGACTTCTGTACTTCTTAGACGACAAACAGCAAGTTAAATGATACCACAGTATCTTCAGTCTGCACTGACCCATTCCGTTTTTTTTGTTTTTTTTTAAGGATACATGCTTTCATGTATTCTTCAAGCAATCATATCCTCATGATAAGAGACAATGGTCATATTTTAACAGATATACACAAAACAAAAATAACATATGTATGCCAAAAAAAAAAAAGTGCTGATTTACTATAATGTGGGTAATCAACACTCTAAAACTTTTTCTGTAAGCCCTCCTCTGTTCCTCACCATATGAAACTGGGTGTCTCATCCTTACACCCACACACCCCCATTCCCACCCCCATTAAACAATCCATTACAAATCACTTGCAGCTAGTCCATACAGCCTACCAGCATCACTGTCATGTTTCCAGACACATTGGAGATCTCTCACTGGCACCCAGGACCACATGAATCATCTCCCTTTAGCCATTTAGATGTCAAGGGTTACAGACGACCTGATGATGATCTGGAAACATTTATTCAAGGTACGTAAATTGACCTGCAGGGGTTTACTGTTCGTGAGAAGCCACCTCCAAATATAAAGCTTTTTAAATCAATCAATGAGCCTGCACTGGCAACAGAAAATGTCGTCAACTCCCATTTTTCAGCAGTTGGTTTCATTACAGTGTCACTGCATGCAGACCAATCCACCACATCTGGTAAGCCTCGAGACCACAGTGCGCTGGGTTTACAGCTGGATGACAACAGACATCCATAAAAAGATTTGGGAAGGTCTTGTTGGCAACGTTTAGCAGATGCATGCCCCTCACATTACCCCCAGCTCGGCAAAGACAACTATGTAGATGGTTAACATAAAGTGAATACACATAGTGATTGAGAATACCGAAGATGAGTGATTTTCTTTTAACAAAGCAAAACTCTTTTCAAAACCACAGATCTTATTTCTGAAGCTTCCAGAATCAGAATTCCTTCAATAACTGAATAGATAACAGAATTTTACAACTACACCCACATCCTATAAAGCTCTCAGTGAGAAAGAAATGTTTTTATTTCACAAAGTTACCCAACTTCAGTGCAAGGCAGTAAGAGACAGAGGGGGAAGTGGGAGAAGGTTATACAGTAATGTACACAAACACACACGTGCAAGTGCAAAAACTGGGAGGTACATCACTGGGTTAAAGTATGTATGCGACAAGAAGGGGACAATATTCATTAAAAATTATAACTTGTCCTTCAACACAAGTGTCACATGCATGGAGGGGGGAAGCTTGAGTCAGTCTCTCTCTCTCTCTCTCTCTCTCTCTCTCTCTCTCGCTCGCTCGTGGAGGAGAGGACGTTGTCCATTGTAATTTTGAAATATTTGTTGAACTGTACGAGTTCTTTTTCTTTACATTTCATGTCTTTATCGCAGTTTCTTAATGTAGTAATTGTAACCCCCCTTGCCAACAGGGTTCACTTGCTAACGGCAATAAAAATTGTGTCAGTGTCTCTCTCTCTCTGTCTGACTGTCTCTCTCTCTCTCTGATTGCACGACAGACACTGACAAATTGTACCTCAATGGCTCCCTCAGAACACTGGGGAGTGCGAAGACCAGGAAATAACTTTCTAGTACATCAAATTATCAATTAGAATTAACTATAGGGACAGAATGACAGCTGAGGTGTAGAAAGATGCACAGATGATGTTCTTTGTGTCCCCTTCTTCAAACACTTTGAACCCATCCCAGCACAGAAAGTCACACACCTCTAACACTGTTAGTTTGCACCAAACAGCCAACACTGAGAACACCTGTATTTGCTGTGTTTCTTTCTACACTGAGCAGATGACACCTTTCTTTTTCACACTACCACTATCTTGTGGGCAAACCCATTACACTATCTGCATTAATCTCAGAAATGTACAGCTACATCCACACACAACACCCACTCCTATGAAACCTATGATCTTTTTTTAACTTTCATGAATAAAAGGCACCGTAATTCAGCTAGTAACAGGCTTTAAAGACAAAAAAAGTCTGCAATTTATGCCAGTGTCAGATGACTGAAATGGAAAAACACTTCGTCAGTCTAGTATTCCCTTGCACTGACAGAAAAAGTGGCCAAATGGATCAGGCTCTGGGTTCTCGGTTTGATCCCTGTTTGAGACAGCAAGGCTACAGGAGATCAACTCTTCATAGAGAACACCTGTGCAGACTCTATGCCCCTCCAAGACCAAGGTTCCTTGTGTGGATTCATTTGAAACAAAAATCAAGAATTAACAACTCAGCAACAGAAACCTGTACTCATGACCAACTCCATTCATTCCTCTTTTTAAAAAATGTAGGCCTTCGTGTGCCAACAGGAACACACACACACACACACACACAACCACACACATTCACACATGCACACACACACCAGAGCCATGTTTAGATATCCCTGAAGACAGAATGTGGTTACCTGAATGAAGGAATTAAAGCCAGTTCCATACATAAAATTCTCCCCACAGATGAGCTCCAAACTGAAGAATGAAGAGGAGGAGGAAGCTGAAAATTCTGCATAAATGACACTGGTACTAGTTGGTGCCGACTTGTGGGACACCCAAGTCTTGGTCTGGAATTCCCCAGTTTCTGATATCAAGGTCCCACACACCTGAGCAAAATCCTTGTCAGTGCCCTAGGTGCCCAGCCAGAAACAAAACAACATCTAAAGGTGGAGGCATTCCCAAAGCTTTTCTATTGTTAAGATCAAAAAGTCAGTTCTGCAATGTTGTACCCATATTGAAAAAAAAAAAGAAAAGAAAAAGAAACGTCTGCAGGAGAAAAAAAACTCTTCATGGTTCTTGAGTGTACAGAAATCATCAATGTAGTTCTCTTAATTCAGGCCTTTCAGAATGTGTCACCTGATTTCATAAACCAAACAAGAACTTTTCTTCAGCTTACTTCAACTGTTTTCAGCAAGAGTACGAAGAGTAAGAGAGCTTTGCTACTAATATAATGAAATAAATGATAGGATCAATGGGCATATATCAGCAAATTTGTTGTCTAATGGTTCACTCGTTTGTAACTTGAATGCATTCAGATATTTTTCATTCATCACAACCACTAGCAGGCCTGTTTGCCCCAAAATGGTGAATGAGACTTCAGTGTCAGGTTCTGTGTATGACAGAAAATACATTGATCACTGGTTGGAACACCCATTTCCTATTCTACATCATTACACCAATACGACAGATGTCAGAAGCAGATAAGTGAACTATGTCTTCCACACATGTGCAACAGTAAAATAAAACAACATAAATGGAAAAAAAAAAGTTTAAGAATACCTTTCTGCTGCTCCTTCCTGCTTTGAAAGAAGTGCAGGCTACTTCCAGTCAGAACCAGAATCAGTATCTATCACTTCTTTCTTCCTGTTAGGATCACACCTGATCACTGCATCTCCTCCACCTGCATCAGCAGACCTGCACTCTTTCAAAGAGCCAAGCTTCATGGTGACCAGATAGGAAGCAGTAATCTGTAATGCTCACAAAATGCATGTCACCGTAAAGTCTTTTTTTGTTGTTGTTGTTTCATGTTAAAAGTCAGGTAGGTGAATTCTCAAGGACCGCAATACATGATGCTACTGTTTAAAAAAAATGTGAACCTTTTTTCATCATCGATCATCTGCGAAAGCCTTGTGCTGTTTATTGAAAAATACATTTTATTTAACATCAAATTGTCGTTTTATATCTTGGCTCGCTTGTTTCATATCTAATGCACTTGGAATTAATACATCCAAATATCAAGAAGTGAATTCATACTGCTCACCTTTCTGTCTTTCAGTGTAGTGACCCCACAGTCACCTGTGGATGGCTTCAATCCACAGTTTGCTTTTGTAACCCCCTTCCCCCCTCCTTCCCCTTCACCCTAAAAGATTTTTTTTAAAGAGGATTTCTGAATCAGATCACAGCCACATTCATTCTGCCAAGAAATTACTATAAACCATATAATGGGGGACAGAAAATCACAGAGGTGTAAGGGGAGGTGGGGTGATGGAGGGTGGAGGTGAAGGGGGTCATATGACTGGGAAATGCGAGTGCTAGAAGAAATAATCCCACAGGAAATACAGAAATATATACACTGTACGTTGTTTTGGCACTGTTCAGATAAAGATTCTGAATGTTGCTTGGGTTCATCACAAACCACAAACGGAAGGGTAAAAGAAATATTAAAAACAGGTAAGTTTCCACTGGTTACTGTTATGATGAGGTTCACAGACTGCTGTACGGACTTTTAATTTTCTCTTCTCTTTGCTTTTTAGGTCAGATTTCTTTAAAACTTTTTTTCCCTTTTGGCTGTTCACTGAAAGTCCAACTTTAATGTAGAGATCTGCTGAGCTGATCTGGGGAGGAAGCTAATTTGTTTGCTTGTGTTTTTTCCCTTGAGATTTTTCATGTCAAATAAACAAATTCTTTCTTTCTACAACTTCACACATTTTGAGGAGGGGGAGAACAGGGGGTGGGGGGGGGGGAGGGGGGGGGGGGAGGAAGGTGGTGGTGGTGGTCAGATATCATCTGCCGTTGGCTGCAGTCCCAGGACTTTCAATTACAAACCTTACCTGTATCATAAGTTGGGGGTAAAGGATGGTTGTTGGCAGCCCAGATTCACAGAACTAAAACTTGAACCTACAGGCTATGTTCCCCTCTGTTTCTGTTCAGTCCACTCCAAATATTCAGTCTGTTGGCAGCCACTAAACAAAAAGTTCCTGGATGAAGGATTGTTCTCTCACTGCGGTGAGAAGCTGTCAACAAGGCTGCCGGCCAAGCATTAGTTTTTGATTGTAAAATGTCTTAGAGGATTCTCATCAGATTTTAAAACAGAAAAAAAAAAAAAAAAAAAAAAAAGAACAAAAATCTACAACGTTTCAGTCATAGACTGTCTTCAGGACTTGAGAATGTGGCAAGTCCTGAAGACAGTCTATGACAGAAACGTTGCAGATTTTTTTTTTTTTTTTTTTTTTTAATGTTTGTATTTTAAAACCTTCTGAGCATCCTCAAAGACATTTTCCATTGTTCACAGAAGATCTGTGGTAAAAAAAAATCCTGTTTCATTAGTTTTTGGCTGTTGTCTTTTTTTTTTCTTTTTTTTTTTGGAGTCCTTCAGACAGTGATATTTTGATTCACAAACTGATCATATCTTTATAAAAAAAAAAAAAGTATGCAAAGTATATTCATTTCAGAGTCCAAGCCACACTGGTCTCCGATTATGCTTACAGTTCAGCAGTGAGATGGTGAAACAAAAATAAGTCTCAAACATAAAATAACAAACCGTTATGAAAACGACACAAATTCTTCAAATTACAGAGCAGTCCATCACAGGAACAGATCCTTTCTTCATCCTTTTCTTTATGGTGTTAATCTTCCAATCCAATATCATATAAATGCAGCAAACATGAGAAAGACATTTTTTGAATGAATCAATGCTTAGATAGAAAGATCTTTTCAGTGAAATGTTCATTTGAAATAAAAAAAAAAAAAAGGAAACAGTCACTGTGTCATATACAAACTAGTCCACGGCTAACAGTTCACTGGACAAATCTTTAAAAGCTTATGTAAAAAAAAATCTGCCAGACATGAACAAGCGAATCACAAGACAAAACACAACACGTTTTGACCTCTTTGGTCTTCTCCAGGCAAGAGAAACAGCACTCAGGACAACAAAATTGCAGATAAGACAATCGATTACTTGTTCTTCATTTTCGTTGTCCCGAGTGTCGTTTATCTTGCCTGAAGAAGACCTATGAGGTTGAAACGCGTCATGTTTTATCTTGTGATCTGTTTGTTCATGTTTGGTGGATTTATTACATAAACTTTTTACAATGTGTTTAGATTTCCGCCGGCAGTGGCCTCACTTTGCAACTAGCTAGTTCACTGGACTATCAGGAGTTTGCAACTAGCTAGTTCACTGGACTATCAGGAGTTTGCAACTAGCTAGTTCACTGGACTATCAGGAGTTTGCAACTAGCTCGTTCACTGGACTATCAGGAGTTTGCATCTAGCTCATTCACTGGACTATCAGGAGTTTGCATCTAGCTAGTTCACTGGACTATCAGGAGTTTGCAACTAGCTAGTTCACTGGACTATCAGGAGTTTGCAACTAGCTAGTTCACTGGACTATCAGGAGTTTGCAACTAGCTAGTTCACTGGACTATCAGGAGTTTGCTCCCATCTTCCACACCCTTTCAGCAGCTCCCCACACACAGCCACAGGCAGGATCACTCTATTCCAGCCCTAGCTCAAACAGTCTCCTGGGAGCCACCAGTATCAACCTTGTCAAGAGGCAACTCCTGAGAGAAGACACTGAACTGCTGCTGTACTACTTTGGTGATGCTCAGTGGTGCCTTTTCTGATCCAGCGTGCAAAGGGACACCACCTACTAACCGCTAAGTCAATGATCCAGCAGGAGTGTCATCCTCCAGCTGTTATCCCTTCCACTTCACGACTGTCCTCACACACTTGTCGACTGCACGTATGAATTCGAAGGGGAGAAATCCCAACCGAGGTCATCATAAAAGCATGATGCAAAAACAGCTTTGAAACGAGGCCTTTTTTCTTCATGAGGATGAGGACAGCACAGATGACGATGCTATGTCATACATTTTTCGTCTGCCATGATGACATGGCTGCACCTTACACTTCCTTTCACATTCCTGGTGTCGACCAGGCCTAAAAGATGCAGACAGCTGCAGCGTTGGTCAGGAACTCTGGAGGATCACTCTCAGAGATGCATCCATTAAAATGTATTAAAAAAAAAAAAAAAAAATTCAATCCACTGTGTGGTTCCAGTCTTTTCATCTGAGCTCACAACACGCTTAATGATTCTTGGTGGAATCCGGCAAGGGCCAGCCATGCTATCCTGTGATTTCAGTAATTAACATTTGAACCTGCCATCTCCCACACCACAGCCTGTAACGATAGCCACTTCACCATCACGCCTCTTATAATATGTGAGATCTAGTGCTATCTATTCCACCTATATTCATCATCTCCATTACAAAAAAGGTTTCTGTCTAACAATATGTACAGTATACAGGTACAGTATTCTTTAAACAGTGTGATCCACCTCACCAAAAGAAACATTCTGCAAACAAATACTCCCAAGATAAACACCTTTTAATTCCACCTTCATCAGGGATTGTACAAAAAATCAACACTTCACAAAAAAGCAAATGCATTCAGGAACAAGGATTTTCCCAATCGGAAATTTTAAAAAATCCATGCAAAAGTTGGCAAAGTATATGACAATGTACGCCCACCTTAAAAACTGTCAAGACAGGCAAACCCTAGAGCCCTATTCAGCCATCTGGCCCGTTCACGTTTTGTCCCCAGCCAAAAGAGAAATTGAACTCACTGAAGTCCTGTAAACTGGTCCATCCCACTTTCTGGGCTAGTGGAATCCATGGCAGTGCTACAAGAAAGAGAGGCCAATCCCGAACTGTAGACCTGGGTTGACGCTGTGAACATACAAAGACAATGTTCTTATTAAAATTTCACAGTTCTTCTTTAAGGGGTGGTTGAGGGAGTGGGGGAGGGGGTTGGAATGAGAGGAAAGACTCATTCTATGCAAAATCAAATGGCTAAAATTAGGTCAAGATAAAAAAAAAAAAAGAGCCCAGTAAACTGCAAATTGTTTTGGTGAGGAAAAAAAAATAGCGATTGCACAGCCCTCTTTTGTCCATTTCTCTTCAGCCCTCTCTCTTCCCTCTCTCATACTTTCAAATGCTACTACAGCTTTTAACCATGCCCTAAAGCTTAGTCAGCGTTTGACACAAACAACCCTGAGGTCTATGTCAAACTCCCATTACTGATGCCCAGTGGAGTGCCTTCAGCCATGCTGAGCTATTGACACAGAAATCTCCCTTAGGCTGAAATAAAAGAGTTTAATTCTCTGAAGATGGAGACAGGCTGCCTGCATGACACAGTAATCAAACTCGTCCATGCACGCCATCATCTCTTCGTAAGAAAGAAAATCAGTGACCAGAGGTTTTCAAGAGTACTCACACTGGATGACCCATGGGAATTCAGCTGGGAAAGCCGACATCCATCGATTCTACAGCCAGGAAGATTTGTTGATGAGCTCAATTACACCAATCCCACTGCCTTCCATACGTTTTATAAGAGGATGAGTATGTCTGTATCTCGCACTCTTTTTTCTAAAGACAATACTCCTGCCTGAATCACAAACACACTGACCTCTGACCCAACCTTTCCAGCTACAACTGAATCTCTTTTCCAGGACTAGTCAGAACAACTCATGAAGTGTTATACCTGCAGTACAGCCTTGTAAGGGTGAGAGGCGAGACTTAAACCTGAATGCCTTCACCACAGCCTAAGGAACTCAGGAGTGGGCTTCAGTCCAATGATTCTGCCGATGGACTGCAGTCTGTGCTGCTGCCATGGATACTGCCTCACTACCAGATCTGTATGCAACGACAAGAGGAGGTTCAGGTAAAAAAAGCTTGTTTGTTTTTACTGAGGTACACCTTTGACAACTGCCATTAAACTGTTTGTTGGAAAACTGTCGCCAATCCTTTGTTGACATCTTGGTCATAGACTGTTCGAAATCTAATTACATGTTTCTGTTGATCCGTAAGTCATAGACTGTTCGAAATCTAATGACACGTTTCTGCTGATCCGTAAGTCAGAGACTGTTCGAAACCTAATGACACGTTTCTGCTGATCCGTAAGTCAGAGACTGTTCGAAACCTAATGACACGTTTCTGCTGATCCGTAAGTCAGAGACTGTTCGAAACCTAATGACATGTTTCTGTTGATCCGTAAGTCAGAGACTGTTCGAAACCTAATGACACGTTTCTGTTGATCCGTAAGTCATAGACTGTTCGAAACCTAATGACACGTTTCTGTTGATCCGTAAGTCAGAGACTGTTCGAAACCTAATGACACGTTTCTGTTGATCCGTAAGTCATAGACTGTTCGAAACCTAATGACACGTTTCTGTTGATCCGTAAGTCACAGACTGTTCGAAACCTAATGACACGTTTCTGTTGATCCGTAAGTCATAGACTGTTCGAAACCTAATGACACGTTTCTGTTAATCTGTAAGTCATAGACTGTTCGAAACCTAATGACACGTTTCTGTTGATCTGTAAGTCATAGACTGTTCGAAACCTAATGACACGTTTCTGTTGATCTGTAAGTCATAGACTGTTCGAAATCTAATGACACGTTTCTGTTGATCCGTAACTTCTCAGCCCACATCACCTTCTTTTTTCCCACAGCATTTTGATGCAAGTTTTTGTTTAAACACAGTATAATAAAATATCACTGCAGACAGTGTTCAATAAAGGGGAAAAATATCAGTGCCCCACACACACACACACACACACCCTCGAACAAAAAAAAAAAAAGGACAGATATTAACAAAAATTTGTCTTGATTAATTAATACAATGGAACATCAAAAACATATGGTACTGCTCTCTACCATACACATTTATATGTCTCCCTTTCTCTTTGCTGTACCAGACCACTATCCTTACCTGTCTCCTAGTTATACTGTCCCGCTCTCCTCATCTTTTAGCTGTACAAGAGCACTCTCCCTATCTGTCTCCCTATCATAGTCCTACCCTCCCAGGCTCTCTGCTGCACAAAACCACTCCTCCCTGTCTGTCTCGCTTTTATACAGTATTACTTTTCCTGTCTCTTTGCTGAATAAGACCCTTCCCCCTGTCTGTCTTCTTGTCCTACGTGTCCTACAGTTTTGCTCTCCCTGCCTCTCTACTTCACAAAACTCCTCTTCCTATCTGTCTGTGCTAAGGTCTTCCTTTCCCCCAGTCTCTTTGCTGCACACCACAACACTCCCTCTCTGTCTGCCTCTTGTCATACAGTCCTATTCCTGCTACCTTCCTCTCTCCTGTCCTGTTATAAAGTACCTGTATTCATGGCTCTCTCCTTACCTGTAATAAAGTCACTGTGTTCATGGCTCTCTCCTTACCAATAATAAAGTCACTGTGTTCATGGCTCTCTCCTTACCTGTAATAAAGTCACTGTGTTCATGGCTATCTCCTTACCAGTAATAAAGTCACTGTGTTCATGGCTCTCTCCTTACCAGTAATAAAGGCACTGTGTTCATGGCTCTCTCCTGTCCTGTAATAAAGTCATTGTGTTCATGGCTCTCTCCTTACCAGTAATAAAGTCACTGTGTTCATGGCTCTCTCCTTACCAGTAATAAAGTCACTGTGTTCATGGCTCTCTCCTTACCTGTAATAAAGTCACTGTGTTCATGGCTCTCTCCTTACTAGTAATAAAGGCACTGTGTTCATGGCTCTCTCCTTACCAGTAATAAAGTCACTATGTTCATGGCTCTCTCCTTACCAGTAATAAAGTCACTATGTTCATGGCTCTCTCCTTACCAGTAATACAGGCACTGTGTTCATGGCTCTCTCCTGTCCTGTAATAAAGTACTGTGTTCATGGCTCTCTCCTTACCGTAATAAAGTCACTGTTTCATGGCTCTCTCCTTACCAGTAATAAAGTCACTGTGTTCATGGCTCTCTCCTTAAATCCAGGTTACCCTTATTATAAGTCACGTCTCGCTTCTACATAATAAGACTTCATGGCTCTCTCCTTACCAGTAATAAAGTCACTGTGTTCATGGCTCTCTCCTTACCGTAATAAAGGCACTGTGTTCATGGCTCTCTCCTTACCAGTAATAAAGTCACTGTGTTCATGGCTCTCTCCTTACCAGTAATAAAGCACTGTGTTCATGGCTCTCTCCTTCCAGTAATAAAGGCACTGTGTTCATGGCTCTCTCCTTACCAGTAATAAAGGCACTGTGTTCATGGCTCTCTCCTTACCAGTAATAAAGGCACTGTGTTCATGGCTCTCTCCTGTGCTGTAATAAAGGCACTGTGTTCATGGCTCTCTCCTTACCAGTAATAAAGTCACTGTTTCATGGCTCTCTCCTTACCAGTAATAAAGGCACTGTGTTCATGGCTCTCTCCTTACCAGTAATAAAGGCACTGTGTTCATGGCTCTCTCCTTACCAGTAATAAAGTCACTGTGTTCATGGCTCTCTCCTTACCTGTAATAAAGCACTGTGTTCATGGCTCTCTCCTTACCAGTAATAAAGCACTGGTTCATGGCTCTCTCCTTACCAGTAATAAAGTCACTGTGTTCATGGCTCTCTCCTACCGAATAAAGTCACTGTGTTCATGGCTCTCTCCTTCCTGTAATAAATCACTGGTTCATGGCTCTCTCCTTACCAGTAATAAAGGCACTGTGTTCATGGCTCTCTCCTTACCAGTAATAAAGTCACTGGTTCATGGCTCTCTCCTTACCTGTAATAAAGTCACTGTGTTCATGGCTCTCTCCTTACCTGTAATAAAGGCACTGTGTTCATGGCTCTCTCCTTACCAGTAATAAAGTCACTGCGTTCATGGTCTCTCACTGTGCTGTAATAAAGGCACTGTGTTCATGGTCTCTCCTGTGCTGTAATAAAGTCACTGTTTCATGGTCTCTCTCCTTACCTGTAATAAAGTCACTGTGTTCATGGTTCTCTCCTGTGCTGTAATAAAGTCACTGTGTTCATGGTTCTCTCCTGTGCCTGTAATAAAGGCACTGTGTTCATGGCTTCTCTCCTTACCTGTAATAAAGTCACTGTGTTCATGGTCTCTCCTGTCCAGTAATAAAGTCACTGTGTTCATGCTCTCTCCTGTACCTGTAATAAAGCACTGTGTTCATGGCTCTCTCCTGTACGTAATAAAGGCACTGTGTTCATGGCTCTCTCCTTACCAGTAATAAAGGCACTGTGTTCATGGCTCTCTCCTTACCAGTAATAAAGTCACTGTCTTCATGGCTCTCTCTCCTATTCAACCAGTAATAATAAGTCACTGTGTTCATGGCTCTCTCCTTACCAGTAATAAAGGCACTGTGTTCATGGCTCTCTCCTTACCTGTAATAAAGTCACTGTGTTCATGGCTCTCTCCTTACCAGTAATAAAGTCACTGTGTTCATGGCTCTCTCCTGTGTCACTGTGTTCATGGCTCTCTCCTTACCAGTAATAAAGGCACTGTGTTCATGGCTCTCTCCTGTGTCACTATTCATGGCTCTCTCCTGTCCTGTAATAAAGTCACTGTGTTCATGGCTCTCTCCTGTGCTGTAATAAAGTCACTGTATTCATGGCTCTCTCCTGTCCTGCAATAAAGGCACTGTGTTCATGGCTCTCTCCTTACCAGTAATAAAGTCACTGTCTTCATGGCTCTCTCCTGTGCTGTAATAAAGTCACTGTGTTCATGGCTCTCTCCTTACCAGTAATAAAGGCACTGTATTCATGGCTCTCTCCTTACAGTAATAAAGGCACTGTGTTCATGGCTCTCTCCTTACCAGTAATAAAGTCACTGTGTTCATGGCTCTCTCCTTACCAGTAATAAAGTCACTGTGTTCATGGCTCTCTCCTGTGCTGTAATAAAGTCACTGTATTCATGGCTCTCTCCTGTCCTGTAATAAAGGCACTGTCTTGATGGCTCTCTCCTTACCAGTAATAAAGTCACTGTATTCATGGCTCTCTCCTTACCAGTAATAAAGTCACTGTGTTCATGGCTCTCTCCTGTTCTGTAATAAACTCACTGGATTCATGGCTCTCTCCTGTCCTGTAATAAATCATTGTGTTTACAGCCCACTCTTTTCTTACCTGTGACAAAATCATAAAATCATAGTGTTTATCACCCACTCTCTCTTTACCTGTCATAAACTCATTGTGTTCACCACCCACTCTTTCCTTACCTGTCATAAACTCATTCTTTTCGTGGCCCACTCTCTCTCCCTACCTGTCTCCTTGCTGCAGAGCCATGGGGACGACGTAGTTGAGCTCCATCCTGGCCACACGACCCAGTCGTAACACCACCCCTCCCCCGCACGCCCAGCGGAACTGCTGGCCCATCTCCCTCACCGACCCTGCCACATCGTCTGTTAAAAAAAAAAAAGTTACATGATCTCCGTGGCTTAGCCATTGGTTATGACATCTGCCCAAGAGCAGTCAAAAATCATGACCACAGTTTAAAAGCATAGTGCATGAATTTATTATCTAATATATAAATCTCTAATAAGTCACCAGAGGCTAAACTGAGTAACCTGGCCTTAAAGAAACTGTTGGTCATAATCATATAACTCTGTGTGTGTGTGTGTGTGTGTGTGTCTTGAGAGTGTGTGTGTGCATGCAAAAATAGCTGCTTTATCAGGCTTTTATCTACCATAAACATGTTGGAATTATCCAAAACAAATTAAGAAATTATTTTGAAATCATGTTTGTTTATTTTCTGTGATAAAAAGCTCTGACATAACTTGTTGATCAAGAGAATATATACCATTCTTG
Source organism: Conus canariensis (assembly GCA_033310375.1). NCBI lineage: Eukaryota > Metazoa > Mollusca > Gastropoda > Neogastropoda > Conidae > Conus > Conus canariensis. The sequence continues at coordinate 11,205,069 of CM065733.1, read as the reverse complement.
TTCAGAGAGTGGACTTGATATCACTCAAACATATACAACATTAATTGAATTGTCAAAAATGTAGAAAACTGGGGAATACTGAAAGTGCACTGCAAAAGAAGAAAAAAGAACCTGAAGTACAAATAATATAGTTATATTACTGTAAACTGCATTTTTCTTTATCAAATACTCTCATTTAGTCAAAAATTCCAGTTCTGTGCAATCTGGTGAGGACAGGTCACATAGGTTAACAAAACATTCCTCTGTGATGTCTTTTGGACAAGTTTTACCAGCTGTCAATTTGGATGCCCTAACACACAGTACCTCCTATGTGGAAGGCCTAAAAATGAAGCAAGGCACCCAAAAGTTGTTCTCAGCTATTTTCCAAGACTCCACACTCCTTGTTTCCAGTCTCATCTTCTGTCTCCTACCAGTTAAGCTATTCTCAACCTGCTCATTCCAGCCAGCTCCCAAACACACACACACAGCCACACACCCTCTGCCTCAGAGCCAACCACCCAGGAAGAAACCAACATCAGGTCATCATATGGCAATGCATCTGAGGATATACTGCACTGCTGCCCAGTCACTTCAATGTTGTTCAGTGATGCATGCATTGATTCAACATAAGCAGGACACCATGTACTACCCACCCAGCTGATGACAACAAGTGGTTCGCAGTACAGCCAAAGTGAGTCACCATCCCCCTCTAGAGGGTGAATCCACATCCATTTGAAAGTCCCCATGGACACTCCAAGATGCCGACAAGTTTGACACAACCTCATCGCCAGCATGGCCATAGAGAGAACATCAGATCTTGTTTGCTGTATCTTGTTTCCACATCAACTTTGTGCAGTTTTCCTTCACTCCTAAAATGAGCACGTTGAGATGAGTCAGGATGGAACTGACAGCCAATGAGAATTATGTTAAGTTCACGCTTCACATGTTGCATGTACTCTCTGTCTCCCCAACGAAGACACTTGTTAAAGTTGCGTCAACAGCACATCTCTGGTACTAAATAAATGTTGTAACACATGTACCTATACACACACAAACACACACACACACAAACTCCAGAAAAATTCAACATGATTTCCCATGTCTCTCCAAATGTTAAAAACTGCCTTAAATGAATTCCACAAACAATGCTACATATAAATATCGCGCTCAATGACACACGAGCCCAGCAATAAGCAGCAGACAGCCCATCACCAACAGTAGTTGCTCTAGGTTGAAAGCATGTATGGCTACATTTCACTTCGCCTCCAACACTCAAGTGTGATCAAAGACACACAATGTTTAAAACTTAAAAGCAATCAGATATGAAAACTTCAGCTGTCATTTACCAAAGCCACTTGTCCATGAACTAACAGATACCCTTGACTGTGCTTGATAACAACAGAACCAAACACATCCATGTCACATTATGACAGACTCAGTACTTCATATGCTGTGCCATGTCTTCAGTACTTGGACAGGCAGCTGACCAGTTCAGCTTACATGCATTGCACTGTGAGCAATTGGGGCAATTCTGTGCCTTAAACACACACTAACAACTATTCTGTATACTCCCAAGATCTAACGCAGGGTGAAACGTTTTAATATGACTTCACTAATTCTGGGGTGACAAATTGGAGGTACTTCAAGTGGGTTGTTTCTTAAACAATTAACAGAAGCACATACGCTGTCTTTAAAAGCGCACAACTCAGATGATCCTGCCTAATTTCTGTACACATCTCACCTTGTGTGTGCATGTGTTGGTGAGAGAACAGAGGCAATGGAACATGGAAGGGGGCTTAACTGCTATGACAAAACAGTAACTTTCAATCCTTGGTCACAGAGCCAGGGACAACCGCAGAGGGCAGTGCAACTTACTGAAATTGATATTGCCAAGGTTCCCAGCGTTGACGAAGAAGTGGGTGCGGAAGAGGTCCCCAAAGCCACCCTTCCCCGGGCGGAAGGGCAGCGGAGTGTAGACATGGGCCGCACACAGCCAGTAGGCCTGGGCCCCTAAGGCATTACCTGCAGCAGCAAAAAAAAAAAAAAAAAAAAACACAGGTCAACATGGAAACCCAAGCCTTCAATCCAAATTCAACCTGGCTTTCAATTAAATGTGATCCTGTGGTTTGTGCTTTTCAGAGCCACATCTCCAAACTGACACGCATAGAAATCTTCCTTGCTAATCTTGATCATTCATATTCTTACTTTGAGAATGTCCTTAGTAACTATTTTTGTCATTTAGTTATCCCCTAAAAATCTGCTGATCTGTTTGTGCCATCTGATATCATCTAAAAATCTATTAATCGATGATCTGTGATTTTTTTTCAGTGTACAAAAGTTTGTTTTTGTTTTAATCTGATAGTTCTCATCCATAATGTTAATGCCCATGAGTCTCACCTTATGTCCCATCAACTTATGTCCCTTGCATTGTTAACACAAGTGACTTCACTGAAATTTCCCTGCACAATTTAATCATTGGTTATATCAGTTAATAAGCTTATAAGAGAAGATAACTGACCGACAGAAGCTTTCGAAGACAATCGTTGAGCTTCTATCCAGCAACTGATTATCCTCTCCTATGGGGCTAAGTGTTAATACAGCCCAGTCATTTACTTGCACTGTCTTAAACACATCTATATCAGAGCTCCCAAAGACAAACATTGGTACACAACACATGCAGTGAAATCAATAAAAACATGGTAAAATCAAAAGGAGGTTGGTCAATGCAGAAACATTGTTCACAGAAAGTTCCGAAATACAGTGAAATCTCCTACCCAATATGAAAATCTAAATTTCACAATGAGCGTGAATGACTATGTACAATCACTTTTTCAGAAGAAAATGTGAACTTAGAATTGTAACCTTATCTAAAGCAGTAGGGTGTGTGAGTGAGCGAGTGAGTGAGTGAGTGTGTGTGTGTGTGTGTGTGTGTGTGTGTGTGTGTGTGTGTGTGTGTGCGTGCGTGCGTGCGTGCGTGCGTGCGTGCGTGCGTGCGTGTGTGTGTGTGTACGTGCGTGCGTGCTCATGCCTGCAGGGATGGGAAGGGAGGATGGGGATGGATAACAGAAGTTCTGGACAGACACACACACACACCATCTCTCATCTTTTTATCATTTCAACCTGACATTCCTCACCTCACTCCCTGGATTGTTGCCGGTTTTAGGCCAAACTGTGCCCCTAGACACTCAAGACGTGGAGGGAATTTTTTCCCTTCAATTTAGGAACTGGGTAAAGGGAGACAGGGGAACAAACACCCTTTGCAAAAAAAAAATTAGGGGGGGGGGGGTTCCTGCATATATATCCCACCTATCCTACAACAGCCAATAGTTGTTAATTAATCCCCAAGAGCACTGTCAGCACTGACCGTCACTGTGTGGGCCCACCCCTTTGAGGTTGAAGCCTCTGAGGGTTAGAGGGCCTCCCAGAAAGAAGCGATCGTTGATACGTATATCATCCTTCACATGCAGTGGTCGCATCACACCACCAGCCAAAGACAGCTGTAAGACCTGTTATTCAATAAGAGAAGTATGAGATGAAAGAGAAGATGTGGACGTGTTTGTGTGTAGTCGAGTGTGAGAGAGCCAATGTGCAAATGTGACAAACGATTGTGTCAATCTGTGTGTGTGAGAGAGCATGTGTGCGTGTGTGTGTGTGTGTGCGTGCGTGCGTGCGTGCGTGCCTGTGTGTGTGTGTGTGTGTGTGTGGTGTGTTCACATGTGTATGTGCACATAGGAATGTGTATGTTTTTGGAGGGCTGGGGGGGGGGGGGGGAATGTGCCCATGTACATTTGTTTCTGTGAAGGTGTATGTCACAGAAGTTTATCTGAAAAATGAATATGAAGAGGGTCAGTCTGAGAAAAAGAGTTAAAAGACTGAGCAGGAACTAAAGACAGACGAAGCAACAGCATACAATGTTCTTGTCCTTTTCTCCCTACACTAGAAAAAAAAAGAGAGTGAGAGAAAAAGAATAAGACAGCCTTGCTACTTTTCCCTTCTCTCCCTGTCATTTTCTCTGCCTCTAGGCAGACACTCACACCACCCAACCTGACACTCATCACAGCCACTTCTGACCATGTCCCATGCCAGCACCAGCTGTCTGCAGAAAGCTAATCCACCTCTTGCTGCCTTGAAGCCACCCCTCACTGAAGACCCTGTACCAGACATGCCTACCCCAAAATCTTACTATCAGGAACAGACGTTATAAAAATCAGGAACAAATGGAAAATTTCAAAAATGTTCAGGAACACTCAATCTTCCTTTTGTGGACACAACCACGTGTGTGTAGGTTCACACACACATATTCACACACAAGTCATGCCTGATGGAGAACTCGCACTGGCAAACCGTGCACCAGCAGAAGTTTTCCCCTTTCCGTCCTTCTTGTAAACATGACCACCTCTCACTGTACTGTTTACGAAAGGTTTGCCGACGGCGATCTTGTTTTTTTCGCGGCTGCCGCTGGGGTCCATTTTCAGTATCTTCATCATCTGTCTCGCACACTTGCTTTGCAGTCTTGATGCTAGCCATGTTTGATGGTCGAGCACACTTTTTCTGAACCTCGGCTCCGTTCGGTATGTTTCGTCGACAGATATGGCCGTGTGAGCATGCGCACCGAGCTTCAATTCAAGTGTCCTAACCGTCATCTAGTTTGTCCCTCTGTGAAAAATTGTCCACTTGTTTGATTTCGTTTTTGGTTGGGTTAAAACTGTCCACTTGTTTGATTTCGTTTTTGGTTGGGTTTTTTTTTTTTTCAGGAACACGTGATCCCTGACCATAACGTCCGGAACAAATCTCGATTTTGATGTTTTTCCGTAACAAATACGGCTATTCCGAGACGGTAGGCATGTCTGCTGTACTGCTGTTGTATCATGTAGTGAACCCGACTTGAGCCTGCTCCGATTCACTGCCAACACTAGATGTACTTCCTTTCTGCTGTGCCCTCATATTCCAAACAACAGCTTCATCACGAAGCCAGACTAACAGGACTTCTCTGACTGAAAAACCAGTGACTATAACAAATACTACCCTAATTCTGCCAATACTGACCACTTTGATGTGAAATTCTAGGGACTTTTGACATGAAACTTAGAAGTATGGAACAAAACAAACAAAACAAGATCTCTCAGCTGTGCAATGCCTTCTCTTGACTCGACACTGAGTGCTCCCTGTGAATTGCCAATGTCAGGGCTGCCGCAGGACATGCCAGACTGTGGTGTGGATGGGGACCAAGATGAGCAGCATGGGGGTAAAGCCACTCAAGTGGCAGAAGATGAGACATGAAAAAAAGCCAAAAACATCATCAGTCCATGCTTTTCTTATATTTTAAATGGATTATTTGGATTCTCTAATTGTGTGTTCCCAAATAATCCTTCATAAGGCCAAAAAAGAACAAAAAAAAGAAAAAAAAGAAAGTTATATTCTTATTTCAAATCTTCAAAATTTCAACATGCATCTCCGCTCTTCGGTTTTCTTTGGTGGCTACCTGTCTCCAGTATAACTGAAATGAACTGAAAACAAAGGGAACAGGGTCTGGATAGGGCAAGGGAGAGAATGACAAAAGGATAAACATGTAGCAGAATGAGGGATGGTGGAACAGAGAAGGTGGGGAGGTAAGGTGGACAGTGAGGATAGTTCAGCCATGGGGTGAAGAGTGGAATTTCTGAAGCTCGTATGGATTATCCATGTGCTGTACTGTTGTAACAGAAAGGAATAAGACATTCAGAACAAGCTCAGAGCAATGCCATCTGAACAAACTGTTTCAGTTCTGCCCCATTCTTCATGATAAATCATTCTTTTTGGAATATTAAACTACAGCCCCTATTCTTTCCTCGGTACAGAAAATGGCAACACTAATCCGTGAACTCAGTTGTTTCTTTCTTCATTTAAATGGAAAAAAAAATCTTCTTAGTGCTGAGGAAAACCACAGTGCCCCTTACCGTGTCCCAGAAGAGACATTTGTTGACCTGCAGCTCCAGCTCCTGTTTGGAGAACTCCACATTTCCTCCCAGCCCAGCATACTCCTGGTGCCCAGGAAACCAAACAGAACTGATCAGACCACAACACAACCCCACACATTCAGGAAACCCTGTGTTTTGTTGCATGTATTTTACCATGTTTCAGGTGTGCACAACAACATGACTGCTCTGATTTACAGGAGTCCAAGTAGGGAAGAGCCACTGATTCTGAAGTTGAATTGAGACCAGCTTACATTCTAGCAATCCTGAAAATTATCACAGTGTAAGATGCTATCCCAAAACTCTTTCCTGGCAACTTATCACAGACATATTTCTCCCACTGGAACTATGCTTCAATGTTCGACCACATGATTCTCACTATCATGCAGCAGTAACGTTCATCTTCTTGCACCAAAGTTTGTGCACTAGCCCATTGTTGTCAAGTTTGTACAGATAGTAACAGCAATTTTACAAGTATGGTTTTCCCAGATTCATTTGAAGATATCAACATCACTGTTTGTCAAAAACTTCATACAACACGGAAGTTTGCTTTTGCCTTTATAGGAATCAGTAAGTACCCCAACAAAGTCTTGCCAATCCTAAAAATATCCAAGCAGAATCTCATCAATCCAGACACTGCCAATTTTCTACCCTGGATTTCCAGTTTATTCCATCAGACTTGCAGCCCTGTATGTCTTCCTCCCACCTTCAGCCTTCTGATCTATCAAAATGCGACCTTACAGCCACTGTCACTTGTGCATCTGTATGTCCACGGGAAACTTCCCACTGGTATTTTCTCAGTGAATGCAAGTGCTAGGGTAACCAAACTGGGCTGAATGACAGTTGTTGATAACACCTTTCCCTCCATCCTTTGCTGAAACATGTCATGGTTGCATTCAGCTAAGCCAAAAGACTGTAACTTTGTTGTCTGCAGAAGCAGCACATCTCAAATCTCGAGTGACTTGCAATCAAGCTTGATCACATTTTGAGTTAATGTGTAATACATCCGTGGCCCACATGCAAGACACCTAGTATAGATAAAAGTTTGCTTGGAGTTGATCTGTGATACATCTAATTTACATCTGGAGTAGACAGGCAACAGACCCTGGTATAGTTTAAGAAGTGGTATGCAAAAAATCTACTATAGATCTTGAGTGGATAAATAAAACAAAATTTAGTGTAAATTAAGAGTTGATATGCAACAAAACTGGTGTAGTCTAAAGTAGACATACAACTGAGCAAAGTGTTGATCAAGAGCTGACATGTTGAAACCCAGTGTAGACCTACAGTTGAAATGCGACAAATCTCATGCAGATCTAGAGCTGACATACAGCAGATCAAGTGTTGATTTAGAGTTGGAATACTAAACATCCAGTGTAATTCCAGAGTTCACAAAGTTAAAAAAAAAAAAAAAATCTATGGTGCACTCACTTGTGTCAACCTTAGCAATGATCCTGTGGATGGAAGAATAGCATCATCCCTCCGGTCTCGTACGAACACATGCTGCAAACAAAGAGCAAGCTACATCTGTTGATCCCATCTCAACTGCAAATGTAGCTTTACTGCTCTCTGTAAAAGAACTGTGACCCTGGATTCAGATGTGTACATCATTTCTTAACCTTCATTGTCCTGTATTTCGTATGACAGAAGTCGCCTAGACTACTAAGTTTATATTGGAATTTGCTGCCCGAATTGGGGTACTGACTTTAAAAAATTGTAAAAAATAAACTAATGGATATAAAGACTTCAAATTTTCAGCAAAAATCTATGGAAAGCTGAACTTTGATTTGCACTTGTTATTTCAGGGGATGTGAAAATATTTTTATGGCTCAACATTCACACACCTGATTTTACCTGGGAAACACACCTACGTCAGTGAAATAGGTGATAGACAGGCAATACAACACCCATCAACTTTATAACACCTACCTTTTTGGTGGCAAGTGGTCAGGTTCACCATCTGAAAAGAACTGATGGGTGTTGTGAGGTGTTAGTAGTTACACAGGTAGCTAGGAATATACGTGAAATTTTTGTGACGCTTGTAAGTCACATAGCAGTTACATAGCAGGAAAAAATAAATAAATAAAAATAACAGGTCAAAATCATACCATATTTACTGAAAATGTATTGGAGTGCATGCTTTTTGATCTGCATGAGTTAGTTTGTGTTTGTGAGAAAAAGAATTCCTATGACTGATAATATTTTTAACTATATGCAGGTGTTAGTAGGAAGGAAGAGAGGCAGGCATCACAACACAAAACAACACTCAAATATTTTTGTTGTACTCACCATATGGTTCCAGATGTAATGAATTATATAATCCAAATGTGATCACACACAAACAACACAGTCACTGGAAATGTTCTTGCTTTTGATCACTTTTGTCACACACAGATCACTGACATGAAATTTTCTTTCCGTTGTGCACTTTTCTTACATGCACAAACTCCAGTACTTTTGTATGTGGCACTTTCAATATTTAGTCAACCCCAAAACAGTCTGTACAAAACAAAAATGACAAAGTCCAGTCCTTGATTTAGTCAAGTATCAGGTGTACTGCTAAGAATGAGTGTGTAGGAACCTACTCACTGCTGGTGAAAAGAAAAAAAGCAGCCACGATCCTTGCACAAAGCCACCTTACACATCACACACTCATGTGTTGACTGGATGGCATTGCCTGCTGGGGTTTTCCTGCCTTCCTTCTTGCAACAGACACAGTCCTTCTTGCCTCTGGCAGACTGGATTTTGGAAGGAGTGTGTTTGTGCTTGTCTGGATTGTCATGAACGACGGGACGGCCAATCCGTTTTCGACCCTTGAAACCATTCACCATGCCCATGACAATCTCAGTGTGAAAATCCACATGCAGTTTCAGTGGGGCATCTGCAGAGTTTTTGTAGATTACAAAGGCATTTACTGCAGCAGTGTCCAGGCAGAAGAAGAACACATATTTCCACCACTTCATGAATTTCTGCTTGGAACAATAATATGATCGCAACTGATCATGCTTGTCAACACCGTTGTAGTTCTTGGTGTAATCAGCCACAGCCAGGGGCCTAGAATACCTGGCTTTTTCAACACCCCCTGCACCTTTTCTGACAAGCTCTCCATCGGTTCCATCATGGACAGAAGTAAGAAGGGTGACCTTACGACGGTCAAACCAAGCAACAGCCTGAAGCTTGCCCTTCAAATCATCATAGCCAATCTCACGAAACCAGCGCTTTGTGTCCCCCGACTTTTTGACACATTTTGCTGGCTTCATATCCTGTGGCAGACCCTTCCTGTTGTTTCGCACAGTCCCACATGCCAAGGTTTTCTTCTGAAACAGATATTGAATGAGGGGGACTGACGTGAAATAATTATCAAAGTAGATGGTGTGCCAATTGAAATAATGGGGTTCTGCCAAGTGTTTGACGACACGATCCCCAAGGGCATCACCTGTCCCAGCAGGCACATCATTGGTCTTCCCAGTATATACTGAATAATTCAGCATATAAAAAGAATCGGCATCACACAAAGCCCACACCTTGAGGCCCCACTTCGTTGGTTTTGCAGGCACGTACTGCAGAAAACCACAACGACCCTTGAACTTGATCATTGCCTCATCTACTGTGATGTTTTGCCCAGGTAGAAACTGCATAGCAAAACATTCTTGAGTCATGGAAATGAGAGGTCTGACTTTGAACAGGGGGTCATACCCAGCCTGACCTCTGGGAACAAACTGAGTGGTATCAGTGAGGTGAAAATACTGATTCAGCTGTTCAAACCTGTTCTTCGACATGACACTCGACACCCAAACATTGAAGAAAGGAGAAGAGTCTTTCCAATAAAAATCACGATGAGGAACAGGGGCCATGTTCATAAACATGAGAAGACCAACAAAAGCTCTGATTTCATCCACAGTGGTTGGCTGAAACTTATCCTCAGGAAGACCAGCAGCCATGAGCGTTTGTCTTGCATACGGGTTGGTTTCCCTGACCATGAGATGGAATGCGTCCGAAGGAAAAACAAGTGAAAAATAATCAAAAGGTGTTCGAAGATTCACTTGTGGACGTGGGGGGCCCCTGTATGCATCAAACACACGAACTTCAGTCCGAAAGTCGTCGTTTGACCACTGCGATGACTGTGCACATCCACCGACATCAGTAGCACCTGCGTCACCTGCGTCGCCTATGTCCGAGTCACTGTCACTACTCGCATTCACTCCTTCTGCAACTTCATAGTCACTGTCGCTGTCTACAGAGTCAAGATCAATGTCCAATTGATTCCAGTCGTCATTTTCGGTCGGCAACACATTCATATTGAACATTTGGTCCACAGTCAAGCTCATGTCACTGTCACTGTCAGAGTGCGACATTTCGATCGTAGTCGGAAGTCGATGGGATGACCAAAAAAAATCGATTAAAAATCAAAAAAGCCACAAACCGCTTTTACATATGGCGCTGAGAAAGGTAGGAAAGACCCGGATAACGACCGGTTTGTCTTATTACTGTGGTCAACCCAAATAAGGGAGGCACACCGAGACAATCAGCCTACTGAGGAACGGGCGGTACAGGGCGGATCAGGAGCCTGACAGGTCGGGCAGAAAAGGGAGGAACGGGGATAGAAAGGTTAAATGAACTCCTCCTTGAAATTTACTTAACACTTGATTTTGTCCTCCTCTCAATCTCCAACAAACATTCAATTAGTCTCCACTTGCATCCACGCCCCAATATCTTGCACCTACTGTCAACATTTTGTTGTTGTTGTTGTTGATTCACCATAGCCTGTGCCGACTCCGACCAATGAAATGTTCAGTTTGACAGCAACATCTTGCTTCTGTGCTTCCCCTCCTCCCCCCGACCTCCCCACTCTCCTTAGATCAATACTGTTTTGTTATGGAAAGCCAGAAGTTGAAACTCACCTGAACAAACACATACTGTTGTGATGGTTTAGTTACAACACACATGAAGCAACACTTAAACTTCAACCTGCAGACTATGTTGCTCTTTCTCACACAGCAGACAGCATGGTTCTTGTAGAATATTCACATTTTCATCCCATATATTCACATTTTCATCCCATACCATTTTTTTCCCCACATCCAATTTTTTTTTTTTCAAAGTATCTTACCATTCTAACTGGGCATCGCTCCACTCCCGTGTATACACACGATACCAAACAAGACCAAGGCAAACCACCCACCTTTAGACTAGATTTGAGCGAGTGGCCCGCCTGTTCTCGCACAGCAAATGAGGTAGTCCTTGACAGAGCACGCAGGTCTCGCCACACACCATCCCACCGAAGGGAGTGGGTACCCAGGAAGGATGGGAACTGCACGTAGTCATACAAACATTATTTAACTCTTGGTTTGATCGACACACACTGACACAGACACTGACTGCCATCTGGTTTGACAGTTAAGCAGACATCGTTTACAACTGCTTTGGGAATAATCACTGTTGAGTATTGGCCTGTGCATCCCGCTGTGTAAAATGTACTGCCCAACGACGACAACAAACGTCCTTCATGCTTAGACCATGTGTTCATTATTGTCTGTTGGGCTAAAAAAAAAAAAAAAAAAAAAATCTTGACTGATCACATGTCTGTGCGACTATCCAGCCAGGTGTTAAACTGCTGTCTTTGCAACTATGCAGCAGGTGTTCAATATCTTTGCCATTACCAAACTTGATGTCAGCTCTTGCCTGTGTGACTGACAGACCAGATGTTGAAAGAGAGAGAGAGAAAGCGAGGAAGACAGACAGTCAGTCAGAAGAGCTTTAACTAAGAACACATTGCAAACAGTTGTACCGTGTGCATTTTCAGACAATGTGGAATATTACAAGTATTTTTTCTTAAATATGCCAAAAGTGTATGGGCACTAAGATATGGACTCTGGTTGAGCAACTCACTGTGAGATCCAGGTCCAGGCCTCTGTCAGTCTCTTTGTATCCACTCCAAGGGTAGGAGCCATGAAACTGGTAGAGTCCTCCTGTCAGCCTGTGTGTACACACACACACACACACACACACACACACACACACACACACACAACATATAACTATTGCAGTGAAGTCTTGCACTTGCTTCTTTGCTGCTCTTTTTCCATTGCTGTAATCTGTAATTCTGTTCAAGATCTGACCAGCAGTAAAACACAAAATGATTCTGTTATGAAATGAAAAAAAAAACTTTCACTAACACCCCCCCCCCCCCCCCTCCCCCCCCCGACTTCCAAAAAAAAAAATCCCAAACCAATGGAATCATTTTCTCATATACCAAACTATCAGCAATCATACAAAGCTCAAGTACACGTGAAATCATTCACATGCAGAATTAAATCCTTTCCATGATAATCTGCCTATCTTTCAACCTCTTTCAACACTTCTCAGCATCCACATTTTCCGCTCTGCTGGCACCCTGACGACAAACAAGGAACGGGGCAGGGTGGAGAGAAGGAAGCGCTTACAGAATGTCGGGGTTGGCGTTGACTGGTTTGGTGACCATGACAGTGTAGCCCCTGGTCTGCTTTGTGCCGTGCGTGTATTCCACATTCATCTTCTCCCCGCGGCCCAGGACATTGGGCAGCTTCAGCCCAAACAACTGCAACAACAAGACATTCACTGCGTGTTTTCTTCTGTTTTCACCCTCAAATGCCATGCTCACTAAAACATCTCACATGACCAACAGTGATGTTAGTTGAAGGTGCTGTGGTGCAGTGGTTAAGTGTTGCAGGTGTGTGAATTCTGAGAGCATGGGTTTCTTCTGACAAATGTTAATCCTATCCCCTACATTTCCACCAACTTTTTGTATGACCAGAAAAGAGGTATCTCCATTCCTTAAGCACTACCTGTTCTTAACTGATAAAAGGTAAATATGACACAAATGCAGACTTCACACAAAGCTTAAAAAAAAAAAGCATTCTTGCATTAATCACTTAAAAGGAATTCAACCCCGCCTCTTAGCAAACTAGAAACTGCTTGGAACCTGACTTCAACCACCATTTCTTTTGAAGCTGAAACACTACTTATCCAACACTGCAACGATGATTTCTTCCCATTTCTTAAGGCACTGCTCACCAAACTAGCATCGTTATTTCCAATCAAGGTATTGATGCCTCCCGATACTGGTCTGAACTCCCTGACTTCAAACGTTACTTCATAACTGCTGGCCGATCTGGAATCTGTAACAAACAGCCACTGCCTGTATAAACAACAGTAACAACAACAAACTATTATGAAATGTACACAAAAAAAAACACAAATTCATAAACTCAAAACAAAATCACTTTACATAATGTGTTAAAATAATCTCAGGCACTGTTTTTCCAGTTCATGAAATCATTTGTAAACAACAAGAACAGATAAAATTGTGAAATGCTGCTCTCTAGCACCCTCTTTCTCTCAGTCTTTTCCACTGTCAAATCAAACATCAATTCTGAAGCAGACAACTATCTTTAGTGGTTTTTAATCAAATGGGTTATGAGTTTGTTCTTGTTTCTGGTTTTGTCTTGTTTTATGAGGAGGGTTGGTTTGTTTGTGAATGCATGCTATGTGCGTGGGTTGGGGGGGGGGGGGTTGGGGGGGGGGGGGGGGAGGGAAGTAATTCTGACATAGGTTGATTACTTTCCTCTGGACTCAAATTTCTTTTCCCTTGTGTGTGTGTGTGTGTGTGTGTGTGTGTGTGTGTGTGTGTGTGTGTGTGTGTGTGTGTGTGAGTGTGTTGTGTGAGTTTGGTGGAGGTGGTGGTGGTGTCTGTCTTTCTTTTTTTGGGGGGAGGGGAGGGGAGGATGGGGGATGCTCTCTCATCTTCAGCGACGTTACATCATGAAGCTCATTCCGGTTCTCCCATACACAGCCACACCTGAGTTTGTCCTGTTGCAGCCCACCATCGGCAAACCACACAGGGAAATACTACTCTGAATCACAGCTCGTTTCCAACAGTCCTTTGGCTCAATGATAGATTGCAAGCTGTGCTCTTGTCATTTATGGGTTTACTTTAATTTTAAAAAAAAGAAAAAAAGAAAACAATTTTTTTTCAAAAAGAGAGGAAACCCATTAAACAGAAAACCCACATTATCAAACGTGATCCTGTATCAAGCACACACACAGACACACACACACATACACACATAACACACACATACACATGGATGCAGAGTGATAATGCTATCACTTTAGACTTTAAAAAAAAAAAAAAGCTACTCAACCAGTAAAACACTCACAACAGGAGAAACGTCTGATGGCCCGCTTTAGCTTTATGTCAAGACCTCTGCCACAATGACAAACTCTGGATACGATTTCATCATCTGCATTTCATTCAGCTTCACCAGATAACCATGCTCTAATTTAGTTTCAGAAATCATGTTGCTCGCGATAAAATGTACACAATAAAGCGAATGCAAATGTATGGGCCTCATAAGAGGCAAAAAGTAAGCAACCACTTTCAGTAAACTATAATCACATTTCCCACACAGATTCAGAGCAATCTGACAAACTTTCCACCTGAAAATGTTCAGAACATCCTTCAGACCTAAAAAAAATATAAAAATGTACACTGCAAATTTTAAATACGTATATGCATTAACACAAACTGTGTACGCCAACTAACCTTTGAAAGTATCGATAAAGATGCCGACCCGTTTGAACAGGCCCAGTTTCTCCATACGCAGCTTTACCTCATGACTCTTCTGCACCATCTGCACAAATCGTCAACATCACCACGTACTCCAGCCACGCCAAGAAGTAAGAAGTAAAACTGGATAAAGTCAAAACTGAAGATGGAGCACCCATATACTGCTGTTGATGGCTGCAAGTAAATTAAAGTTTTATGAACACAGAAAACATGAAAAGAAAACAAAAAATGTTTTCTCTATAGGGAACAGGGACAGAGACAGTGAGAAAGTGACAGAAACACAGAGAGCAAGAGAATGACTGAATGAATGAAAGCAGAAACATCTGCCGTGGCACTGATGATAGTGTCACAGGCTGCAGCCTTGGAGGTCTTGGGTTTGAGTCCCATCACACAGACGTTGTTGTTGTTGTTGTTGTTGTTGTTGTTGTTGTTGTTGTTGTTGTTGTCATACCCTGGCTAAAAGACTCCAGGGATCATCTGAACAGCCAAAGTACTTGAACACTATGGTACAAATGCGTCAGCTGGGATGTGAACATTACGTGTGTGACCGTTTTTGATTACCCCACCACATGGGCAACCACACTCCGACTTCGGGGGATTCTGGAGACTGATAATGTCATCCTAGGAGCTTGTCACAACTGAAGACAAACCCCGCATAACTATGCAGAGCACAACAACATTTTGATGTAGCCTTGGTGTTCTAGCCTATGTCAATTGGCCTGACACAGCCTTAAACCAAGGCGGATACAGACAGCCTGGCCGGCTCCCTCCTACAATTGAGTGTGATAAGGGCTTAAATAAGAGACTGAAACTACACATTCAAGTTTCATCCATTCACTGGATGCATTTCTGACAATGTTACTTAAATTTCCTAATACTGCAAGAGTCTGTATCCCTCTGACCTGGTTGACATCAGGACATATGAAATGAGACATAGAACATAGTCCCATCACATAGTCTCAGACCGGAATGGAAGTCCGCAGCATCCTCTTCGTCATCCTCATTGATCACCACAGACAAAAATCACAACTTCCTGATCTTCCATTCCCTGCTGTGACAGCAACCTCAATTTTGACTTCCTCTGCATGTCTGTCTGTACCCCTGGTGACTGTGTGTCAAAGTTGCTGGTATCAGCTGAAATGAACAGAATGGGAGCTATGCCACTGAAGAGGTGCAGAGAGTGAGACCAAAACAAAACAAACAAATGACAAAAAGAATGACTGAATACTCATCAATGTCAAGCTTTTCTAAAGCCTTTCAACAAGACAATGAGGCAGTGGGGATAGAGACGATATAAAAATGTTCAAAATCCAACTGAACTACAACATAATAGAAAATGTCATTGTTACACAGAATGCAGATCACAGAAATTATGGTATGGCATTAAACACCAAGCTATGATGAACGAAACTCTCAATCTGATCTGCACAGAAAATCTTGATAACAATTCAGTAATTCTCATTTGTTCCCAAGGTTTTGATAGTCGACACATATGCTGCTTTCTTTCCTTTGTTTGGCTTTCCTGAGGGCACAGTGAAACTTTTATCCTTTTTGCAATTCAGTTATTCTGGGCTGCCCATGATGTCTCATTAACTGATTTCTGATTGTGTAACCTACAAATTGCTGAACTGATAAGAATCTGCTACTTCATCCATGTCAAAGCTACCCTTCTATCAGCTGCCACCCAAAACGCAGAGGATGTAGAAATCTGTGAAGTTCCTGTTTTTGTATCATGTTAAAACACTGTTTTACTACAGTCTTCAACAGTTGGTGCCTTTGACGTGGAGTCACAACTTTCTTGTGAAGAAGTGTCAGCAAGTGTTTCTCCATGTCAGGGGCTTACATCAACATCCTGTGTGTTGCATGTGTCAAAGGCAGTTATCCTGAACATCAGTGGCAACAATGTTGATATATTTTGTATTGTTAGTTTCATAACATCACTGTTATATGATAAAGTGGGGAAGGTTCGCTAGAACAAAGCAGATGCGACAATATATCTTCACTTGTCTTTTTTGCTGACAATTTCTGTGTTGGTCCCTGGCCATCTGCAAGTCCTGCCATGGACAATTTCACCGGAACACAGCACAATGATTTGGCTTTGTGCGCAAGGCAATTAGTCATAGCCGTCAATCTCAGAGTGACAAGTGATGGACTTCTGCTACTTCGGTTTTCAAAGATGACAAATTCGTATCTTGCAGAGCACAGCTCAGAGCATGTTTTATAGTGAAAATGAAAGATGAGAAATGTACTACTTTACCTTCCTCACAAATCAAATTTTCAGCTGCACTGCTGAAATGTTTTACAAGATAAGGGAAGCAACTCTGAGAGTAGAGAAAGAAAAAAAAAAAAGAGAAATGAGTAGTGAAAGAGCCAGTGTTGTAAAAGACAGAGAGAAATGGAGACCGAAAAAAAGGGCACAGAGAAATTTGTGCATGTTGTGTTTTGTTCCCTAATGTCTGTGTATGCACGCAAGCATGCATACTACATGCAGGGGCATGAAACTTACCTCTTGAAATGTGGAAGATTCCAGAATGGGCTTGACCTCTTTGATGATGATGTCATCTTTTGTGCGTCCAACTCCATCCACCACAACTCTTTCAACTTTTGCCTGAACACAAACATAAAAAAAAATTATAATCAGATTAAGCAACTGTTCAGACAATCTGACATTCAAAATCAATACTTCTTGTTTTCAACCATTTTCTACATAGTGATTGTGATTTAAATGTTTTTGCAGTTTCTAACAGGTAGAAGCTTTACTCAGCTACAGAAACTAGAAAAAAAAAATATTCATCATTTATGTACGAGAGAAACTGGGTAGAAAAAAAAAGTTAAAGAAAATGAACATCTTCTCAAGGAGATCCTGTCAACTCTGTTTAATAAAAAAATTTAAAAAAAGCCATAAAAGTACAAAATTAACTAAACTTCTTGTGGATATTTTTAAGCCACAATAAGTGTATTACTTAAGGTTTAATGGCTTGGCAAAAACCTGTTCCTATATAATGCAGTTCTGAGATCAAATCCCAATCAAACTGAATTCTGGACATAACATATCACTTACACTTATCAACATGTCAGTTATAATGATTAATCATTTCTAGAGTTCCTTGGAAATTATTCAGAACCATCTTTGATTATAATCTTCATTAAAAAAAAAAAAAATTTAAAGGGGGGGGGAGGGAGGGGAGAAGGGGAAGAGGAAGATGGGTGGGAGGGGGATATTCCATTATCATACACACAAAAATTTGATGGGCAACTATCAACATTTTATTGCTGTAAACCTAATAACTCATCAATAACATCTCAAGTAAACATCACTGATGCATCAATTACATTTAAGATCTCATAAAAAATTTAAACTGCAGTTATCCATTGTATGGACAAACAAAACTTATTTCACAAAGCTCTGTACTGGATATGCCCTAAAAATAAAATCAATCCTTGTGAATAATGCCGGACACTTACTGGTATCTTTTCAAAGTCAATGTCATCAGCATCCCCCGCAGGCTGTCTCGCAGCAGGCTCAGGTGTCTGCAAATGAAATCTTTCATGTTAACCCAGAAACATAAGACAGCACCCTACCCACCCACCAAAAAACAAACTAACAAAAACAAAGAGAGTGTAAATTATCTCTATCTAGATGATCAGGGTCACAGATATAAATCTACTCTTTTTATCCTTTTTTGTCGGCCTCCCATTCTTTATCCTATCCCCTCTGTTCTGTTTTAATCTTTAATTCCATAATGACTCTGGTCATCATATTCTTGTGACTTTGAAACAACCGTATAAAGAGGGGAGGGTATATAACGCTTGTTGTACATACAATTTCGCTTGTTAAAAAAGTCAAAATTGAAAAAAAAATTGTAACTTTTTAATGAGTGAAAATATCAAGAAATCCTTTTATCAACTTGTTCCACAGATGTAAAACAACAGTTTAAAACTTGTTTGGTGTCAATACCTCTATCCTGTGGAGAATGAGCCTACACACAAGATATGTTGTTTATTTTCAATATGGCCACCGTTGCCACTGACAACCAATTTTTATATCATCAAAATGCATGAAAAAGGTTGTTTTTTTTTACACGAAATATGACAATATCCCCCAAAACTATGAAGAGATATCATAAGCAAAAAATTTGTTATTTTGGGGCAAAACATCACCTTTAGGAAATAAAGTTCAGAGGCAGGCAGGAGGCAAATAAAATGAAAACAAAATCACACACACACACACACACACACACACACACACACACGTTAATGACACTGTGAAAGTGCAAAACTAAAGGAATACTCTGTTTCTATTAAAGTGCATAACTAAAGGATAATACTTTGTTTCTATTAATCAATTACAATTTTCAAAAACCACTTATTCTTGCCCACAAATGTGACTTGACAAAACAAACCATTAAGTTTCATCTCTGTATCCAACTTGGAAAGAGTGACCTAAAATAAGTTCATGTCACATCGTGAACTGCAAGTTAAAACAAACCAAAAAAAATATTGGATGAAATTGCAGTACACCTTGCCCCAAATGGGGACTGGCACTTAGACTGTTGCCAGTGCCAGTGATTCATCCAGATCTTCTTTTCACTAGGTGTTAACAGGTACCTTGTAATATGAAAACCGACTCAAATATCAAATCCAGAGTAGATTTAAAAACCATTCTGAAACCAACAAGAGGCCTAGTGAAATCAAATTAAAATATCGTTGTGTGAGAAGTGCCTCACACACAAATTCACACATGGGCTTGTGTGAGAAGTGCCTGACACACACAAATCCACACATGGGTCCTGTTACCTAAAATGAATATGCTATAACAAGATAATCAACTATGTTTGGTTTAGTCCCCCTCCATCACCCCCTCCTAGCCACACACACCGTCCTGGTCTAGAATGCTCATCAGCTTCAGTGGTTGAGGCTACCTTTCTGGTATCATTCATGAGGAAGCACAGCAAACTCTCCTTCCAAAAACACTGGTAAGATCAATTATAAAGTAAGGGTAAGTAACAGACTAGAGCTGAGCTGGTCAGCATTAAATCTCACGGACTGCTATGCTAGCTGGACTGGCCCCACCTTAATACCCTGAAGAGTTCATTTTTTCCCCCTGCAGTGTGTAAACTCAAATCACTTATAGTCCAATGAGATGGCATGATTTCAAAAATTTAGAAGTATGAACATGATGTTTGAATCATTATACAGCAATTTTCACTGAGCCTGCATGAACTGAAATTCAATATATGAGTGAATTTTATGTCTAAGTCAGTCAGATGAATTCACAGAGGAAACAGCAGACGTTACCTCATGTGCCTGTTGACTGTTGTGTAGCTGGTCAATCAATATCACTTGACATAAAACAAGACTCCCAAAGATGATAACAGGATAATAGGAAAACAATTCTATTTTGTCCAAAAGATGGAAATTTCATTTTCGATGAAATGATCAGCAGTATGTCTCTCCATGTTTGTTACATGTACGGGTTTAACCTTGATCATATGTTTGAAAAAAAAAAAATGACTTTTCAGTTTTTATGCTTAAACCAATTTCAGTTTGGTTTTGATATTTCAGCTGGTTAAGCAGTTACTAATGTATAATGATACCCAACAGAAAACCTTGACACAGATTCACAGATAGAAGGGCAGGCTTAACAACATTTTAACCAAAATATAAAAAGCCTTTCAGTTTTGACTGGTTTCCACACTCTCAGGTGGAGACCCATAAAAAAAAATGTCTGATGCATCATTCCTATTCAAAGTGAAAGTAGTGTCATAGTAACCAATGAAATTCAATATAGTTGCAAATCAAGTCTACATGGGTCAAAATATTTTCCTTCCTCCGTGCAGTAGACACAACCAACGATTTGTTTATTATGTCACAGCAAAGGTGAAGCTTGCCTTCCCTTCCCCCCCCCCCCCCCCCCGGAAAAAAACGCTGCAATTCCATTCATTTGTCATTTTGTGTGCGACCATGTGCCACCGACACAAACGTAAAAAAAAAAAATGTTACTTGACTTGACCTCTACAGTGTCCCAAGATAAAATAATGCCTTTGAATCTACACACTATCAACTAGTTTCAAAAACTAGACTTGTTCGACTTTAAAGTTTCTTGAACCGAGCGGCTGGAAAAACGTTAAGATTATTGTTTCAAAATAATAATTGAACAATCCCTCAAAACAACAGAGCGCATAACCTCAATGTACACATGCAGCAATTCACTTCAACGAACTTGCTGATGCCCGTTATCAAAGCTAAAAAAAAACGATACTTAGGTGTTGACAAAATTAATAGAAAACAACCTTGGCATGGACTGTCCCCATTTTATACCGGTGTACACTCAATTTGTTTTTTCATTGTCGGGAGGCATAAAGGGACATAACTCATTAATAATGTAATCTCTGGGTCCCCGCTCTCTCACTTCTTCTTCTATCCTCGTCGCGCTTCTTCCAGAACAGAGCGACAATAATTATGGTCTGCAAATGTGCCTGTGGCTGTATTTCTTTTTCTTCTTTCTGTTTACGGCAAACACAAAAATCGCATAATTTCTCTTTGGTCAGACCAGCGATCACTCAGTGTGACTGGATATCTGGCAAAAGCCAGAAGCCAATGGTATCACCGCGCTAGTAAATGGATGTTAGCGACGTATCAGTCCAGATCCAGATCCAGACTGTTTTGCAGTTGAGTGCGTGCGTGCGTGTGTGTGTGTGTGAGAGAGAGAGAGAGAGAGAGAGAGGGAGGGAGAGAGAGCATGCGCCCTTTTCAACTTGTGAGTCTATGTGTCCATAGAAATACAAATTTGTGGATGATATGAATATAGATATTATTTCTTTTTGTCTATCTACGTCCCCAAGGTCTAATTCTTTTTAATAAGATAAAATGTAATGCTCATCCGAAGAACAAAAGTCTAAAGTGCATTCGTGTGAATATAGATCAGCTGAAAAACAAAATGGTTGAACTGAAAGCCATCAGAAATGGTTCTTAGTTTAACCTTTGAATGGGAAATGCCAAAAGCATCAAAAGATCTCTTGCGGGTTTAGCAGCCTTCGTGAAAGATTCCCAAAATATTTCAAGGAGACCTGATTTCAGTGGAGGTTTTTAAACCCTCCTAGTATTGTGTTAGATTTCTGGGATTGAAATCAATACCTCTAATAACTATAAACATACAAATCCCTGACTTTCTTTTCAAGCAGTTGTGAAAATTCAACTACAAATTTTCAATTTTTTTTTTTTTTTTTTTCAAAATTCTATATCACGACAAGATCCTGTTATCATTGTGTGTAATTTTCGCCGTCCTGGACACGGTTTGAGGTAACTAAATACGCAAAAAAAAAAGACCTTATCGTTTCTTGCAAGGACAAAAGATCTCTTTTCAGCGGTTAAATCAGTGAGAGATCCATGCCATTTCAGAAGACTGCAGAAACAGATATACCTGGTCTAATGTATATTTAATTCAAACAAGTTTGACATTGATAATCTTACTTTCCTCCTATAGAGAAGAGTCATCATCGATCGGCATGTCACAATGTGTTCTGATATAGGCCTACTACCTTTCGCTAGCCACCAAATTCATTCTGAATAACAATCGAGGCAGGGTCAAAAAGTGCGTGTGGAATAACACAGATTTTATTGTGCATGACAGTTTCTGGATTATGTGGCCTGGAAAGATATGCTGAAGGAGGAACTAAACGTACATCAGTACTGATGTTCTATTGAAAATAAACCAAATGAGTGTAACGAAAAGCAACTCCCTTTTAGATATTTCACGCGAAGGATATCATTCCAGAACTCATTCAAGAGAAAGTCTGTTCGCCAACGTTTACACAATACCATTCGTCTAAAACGCGACAACACTTCAGAAGACTCAGAACAAAGGAAAACTATACTGTGCTCTCGTCTAAAATAATGTAAAACGGGCCATGCGTAAATCTGTGAAACAACATGAAATTAAGATAGCTAATAATTTGCTTTTATCGCACCCAAAACGAAACCAATGGAGGGCAGAGTTAACATCATTAAGCGAAATGGAACACTGACTTAGAGTAGGCCTAATCAGCAAAAGGGGGTAGGGTGGGGTGGGGGGATCTTGAACGAGTTTTTCACAAGTGTACGAGGGACACTTTCCGACACAGACAGACAGCTCCTTATCTGCAACAGTAATATCAGAAAAGCAAATTAATGGTAGATTTATGAGATTTGGCTAAACAGTTCAAAATCACATCCTATATTGTTAAAGAAAGCAAAAGATACACTCTCATTTCCCGAAAGTCTTGTCATAGTTTAGTAAGAGTCTAAAGTCTGGTGAAAGCACCGGATGGCTGGAAAATAGCAGAGCTATTTAAAAATTTTGAAAAATACACAAAAAAGGGTGGGGTGGGGTGGGGGAGTAACAAACACGAACTAGGTATGCAGGCCACTTGTATAATCTTACATCTGTGGTCTATCGTACTTGTGAAAGTATCATCAGGGATTCATTAATTGAACATTTAACTTTTTACGAAATCTTTCACTCAGTGATTATCAGTATGGATTATCAGGATGGTTACACAGTTATTGAGAACTATTTAGGACCGGATGACAATGATAAGCATCACACCGGTAGAGATAATCTGGATCTTCAAAGAGCCCTTGAGAAGGTAAAGTCCCGCACAAGAGACTAATCCGCGAAGTGAAAAATTATGGAATGACGGTAACTTGCTTAACTGGATAGAAGATTGTTTACATAGCAGAGGCAAATATGTAAATTTGGGAAAATTAAAAGTCCGGTATAACAGTGGCTGGAGTTTTCCTCAGGGTGGTTCTTTGGGCCGATACTGTTCATCAATTTTATCAATAATATGCCTAATGTGTTGGAATGCTTTGTTCTAAAACATGCTGATGACACAAAAGCATACTGTAAAATAATGCCTAATATTTTGGAATACTTTATCCCCCAAAAAATGCTGATGACACAAAAGCATACTGTGGAATAACTAACAAGGAAACGAAATTCTTCACCAAGAAAGCACAGATGAACTAGTTAGACGGTCAGGGAAGAAGCAGATCAAATGTACTGGTGATAAGTGCTAAATATTTCATGCTGGTTAAAAAAAAATTTTATTCAAAAACTATTTTCATCATACACATTCTATTAACTTCGTGGAAGACACCAATCTGGAACAGGATATGGATGTTTTGATGGGCAAAAATCTCCATTTTAATGCTGCATTTAAAAAGCTAAACACAACACAATAGCGGGCATGATTTCTCATTTTATCCAGTTTAGAAATAAAGAAGAAATAGTAACATTATTCAAATCACTGGTTAGACTTATTAGAATATAGAAATGCCGTATAGTCTCCGTACCGCCCGAGAAAACATAAACTTTTTTTTTTTCAAATATGCAGAAAAAAAAAATCACTGAAAAATTATAAGAATTATCAATTTGATCTACAAGGAGGGATTAAGTAATCTACAACTTCATAGTTTTGAGAATTGGAGGCTGAGATTGATATAATTGAGACCAATAAGATTCTACAGTCATTATAATGAAAGCACAACACAAAATCCTCCCCGCCATAAAAGACAGCATGCACACAAGGGGACATACCTCATAGGCAAAACAGTTCACTAAATCTAATCGTTTCATTTCAAAAGGCAGTATGCATACATACTAAGGGACTCCCTCTCTTTTTTCGAACTTTTTTTTTTTAAAGAGCACTGAAGTGGATTGACGGAGAAGATATGTTCTATAGAAGAGGGAAAAAAAAAACAAGAAAACCGCAACTGAAGCTTATCAAACAGACCTTCAAGAGAGTGTTTACATCAGAATAGTGGGTATTTCACTGAAAAATTATGGCAATTTCTTTTTTTCAAGTTCGTACTGTCATAACGCTTAAAAATGGAGAAAAGAAAGAAAGACAGAGAAAAGGTTCTGACCGATACCTAGAGGTGGAGTGATGGTTGGGAAGTTCTTCGGTAGAGTAGCCTATAGGCCTACTTTAAAATCTCCTAGCCATTCTTCTTCTTCTTCTTTCTTTTAGTGTCCACAATCATCATGCTGATTATTCTGACACTTTTGTGTGTATGACCATTTTTTTTTTATCCCGCCATTAAGGCAGCCATACTCCAACTTCGGGGAAGGTGCATGTTATGTGTAACGTGTCATCCATACCAACGGCCAAACTGGCCATTAATCAAGTCGATATCAGAATCTCTTCAGACAGTGCAAATTCTAGCGTCTGAAGAGAACAGGGAAAAGTTTGACTTCACATTAGTTTTTGTTCTTCTCCTCCTGTTAATAAAGCTGGTGTGTTACCTCCCTTGATGATTGGGAAGGGGTGCGGGGTGAGCAATGTGGGGGTGGGTGGGTGTGTTCTGACGAGTTTGACTGTATTAATTAAAGCAAGCAACTGCTATTTCATCCTAAGATGATTCTTCAGACCCTAACTGCTAAGTGCAAAGAGAAATCCCGGCAAACTCCGACTGTGCGGACCACAAGCCTTCTCTGTAGACCGGGAATCGTAAATCGTTGACCATTTCTGTCTCGGCCATGTCCAGTCGGCACTGTGTGGATGAGAGGACACCCTGTCATTGATTACTTTGGTACATCTCCTTTGCGGAAGAGCTAAGATGAAACAGTGCGCCGTTAAGAGGCTGTTTTTTATACATTAACCTTTATCTTTCTATCTATCTGTCTGTCTATCTAGCTATCTGTTTATCTATCTCTCTATTATATATCTGTCTTTCTATCTGTGTGTGTGTGTGTGTGTGTGTGTGTGTGTGTGTGTGTGTGTGTGTGTGTGTGTGTTGTAACCGAGCGCTCCACTCGTTACAGTCTTTCTGAAAATAGTTGAGTTTTACGCCCTCATCGCGAAAGCTTTTAGGGACATGTCTTTCATTCACGGTAGTCTTTGATACAGACTTTCACAGCAGACGACTATTTGAGCCTACCTGCTCCAACCACGATACGGTGACCAGCGGCACAGTGACCTACTTACCGTAGACAATTGCGTAACGGCTATTCAAATTTGAATCGCCTACACAATAAGGAAAAGCCCCTCTACATGTTACCGAGCGCCGCCCTCTCCGTTGTCATGACTGCCATACGAGACTACAGACGAACACACCAGCTACAGCTGCATGAATTTCTACTGCCGCACCCAACCCTCGGGACACAACCCATGACGATGCTTGCCAATGCCCTGATGTCCTCTGGACTCGGTTCTGACCCACCCCAGAAGAAGACGAAATGAACACCAACAACGAAAGAAGACAACTTTAACGACTATCACCGTCGAATAGCAAGAATGACCAACCGCACGACGAATCTCTTAAACCAATGGTACCAGAGACTACCGTGAAAGAAAAACGTGTCCCTAAAAGCTTTCGCTATGAGGACGAAAAACTCAACAATTGGACAATTGCGTAACGGCCTGCCAAATCTGAATCGCCTCCACAACAGCATGAAGCCCCACTATGTGTAACGTGGCGCGCACTATCCGTTACAGCCTTTCATAGCAGACGACTATTTGAGCCTACTTGCTTCAACCACGACAGGTGACCGGCGACCCAGTGACCGACTTACTGTAGAGAGTTGCATAACGAACATTCTTCTTCTTACACTCAGACAGGTACCCCAGAGGCACTGACGAAAGCTGCTGTATGGCGGAGGCCCTCCAAAGATCCATAGAGCTTCTCCAGTCTCTGCTCTTAGCATTTTATGTATGGGACAGTCCTGCAATGAGTGTTCCACAGTCACTGGGGCTACTGTACCTCATGGGCACATATCATTACCACCACCACCACCACCAAGAAAACAACAACACCGATATGAAGGAAAAACAAGCCCCCCCCCCCCCCCCCCCCCCCCCACACACACACACACACACACACACTCGTGCTCCAGATGATTTACTTTAGAAACTTCAAAGTATCGACTGCAAAGGATACAGGCTTGCTCTATGTGTACCCTTTCACGCATCAACCCTCGGAACTTATAAAGAAATTGGAGAATTGCTCTTGGATGAATATCGGAATCTTGCATGTGCAAAGTACGTTCTTAGAACCTCAACAACTGACAACTTTGTCTCGGGAAAAAGTACAAATAAAATCAGAAATAAATTTTCCTAAACGGGCGAGACAGATTGTCCAGGACGGGGGAAATCGTGATGGTATTGCTTAAGTACACTAAGTTGATGTATTACTGGTCAGGCTTAACACACCAAGGTTATCTTTGCACTCATACACGCATATGCACACTCATGCGCCCACCAAACATTCACCTCTCTCTGGGAATGGGATGTCACGCATTCGTTTCTCTCCTAACACGACTGAGCACAAGAAATCCAATTTCTATGCTACTATAATCAAACATGAAAAATCCAATTACACAAAATGAACAAATCAACACATAAAAGATCAATACTTCCTAATCCCAGGTTATAATAAAAATGACTTCTTACCTGGCCAGGTTTTCACACACACAACCACGCATTCACACCACACCACAGTTCTTGAAAAGTCTCTTCACGCCTTCTTCAGCACTACTTGATGGTGAGGCCCTTGGTTGACTGGCTCCAGGTTTCAGGACTGGGTCTTCGTGGTCGTCTCTGTGATCTCGACGTAGAACTCTTCTTCTTCGTCTCTTTCACCCACCTCTAGATTCAATTTCAGTTTGTCTGTCTTCACCCACCTCTGGGCTTCAAACTTAGTTTCTTCTCTTCCAGCTTGTCTTTCCCTACGACTTAGTTGTCTCTTCTATCTCCCAGACCACGTTTCTCTCGACCCTAATGTCCTCCTCACTCTCCTCCCTTCTCTCTCTCTCTCCTCTGCCTTCTCTCTCTCGTGGTGTTATTCTCCCTCTTGTGGTGTTCTTCTCACGTTGTTCTCCCTCAGTTTATATAGGGATGGAAACAAAGGATTCCCCTTCAGGCCATGCCTTTGTCCATGCTGCTTCTCAAACCCCCAGTTCACAAGTACCTTGAATTCTCCATTCGCCACATTCTTCCACGCATCAGCATTTACACACATCACTACCTAACTGATTAGCAAACAAACACTTGGCACCAGATGGACATCGAAAATTCCCGCCGACTTCGGAGGCCACTTTAACACAGTAATTATCTTAAAGAGGGCTACGATAACAACATCCACGCGCGTTCAACCAGCCTGACAATAGAACCAACCCAGTGACCCACGGCAATACCATCTGAACGAGTCCAAGACTCCTGCTCTTCACTGACTGTTTACAAAAGAACCTCAGCTGACTGAGTATTTAGCGCTATCGGGCAGGTCCGAACTCCTTACTACCTAAGGTGCCATCTGTCACCTGACCGCTTCGTCCTCCTTGACACGGTTCGACCGTGTGCGATGGGTAAGGCACACTTGTTAATGGTTCTATTACCTATTTGTATACTACGTACAACGTCCCTTTTGCCTCTAAGCGTTTAATGCCTTTTGTGCGAGGTTTCACACACTTGACACAGATATCTTCATTGAAGCCAACTGGTTCATGTGTAGGCCTGTCAGACTTATTCAAAGTGTCGGGAATAAATCCACATAATACTGATGCACAGCAAGCAGTTTCTCCTTACCTTACCTGGGAGATGAATAAATCACATTTTGATATCGATTACACTGATGAAGAAGAATGAGAATCCAAATATTATGCAAAGGGAACTCCGACTGCAGCTATAGAATGAATACCCAAATCATTTAAAAGTATATACAGATGGCTCACTCTTAGATGATCACCGTGCTGGTTCAGGTTTTGTAATATCAGCATTAAAAAAAGAAAGAAAGTCATACTTCACTGGCAAAAATCGATCAATATTTACCGCCGAATTCATTGCTATACTTATGGCTCTTAATTACATAGTTGATCTTCCATTGAACATTTTTCAAATGTTATTCTGTGTCGATTCTCAGTCCGTACTGTATACTTTACGTTCATTTGATAACAAGAAAAAAATCCAAAACTATCACAGAAATCAATCAAATGATTCATATTTTAAGTTTAAGAGGGACCAATATTGCCTTTTGTTGGATTCCTTCGCATACTGGATTGTATTCCAATAACTGTGCTGACAGAGCCGCAACAAAAAACAAGGTGCAAGGCAAGATAGAGAATCTATAGAAATAAACATTCTATTATCCGTTACAGATGGGTATCATTTACTGGGGCAAGGATCGTGGAAAAAGTTTCAAAATCTCTCCATAAGAAGGAGAAATTCTCCAGTATCTTAATGAATTCCGATGATTTGGCAAACAAAATAGCTGTGAACTGTAGTAACATGTTCAAATTTAGACGCATTACTTCGCTGTCTTTTAGGATAAAGCTTAATGCCTTCAAAACAAAATTCTGCAAGAATATGAGAGGTTTGTGTGGTGAACAAATTTCAAACCAACACATTCTTCTGAAATACCAGAGATTGAGACCTGTTTCACCGGCTATTTCTGAAAGTTCTCTTGAAAGTATTCTTGAGAACTTTACTTTTTGTTGTTTGATTTTGCGAACTGTGTACTACGTATTTCTATGGGACATTTGTTTTAGTTGTGTTATGATTTACAATAGTTATTTAACGTTGGTTTTCCCGTACCTTTTTATTGTATTGTAAGGACTGAAAAGATACCTTTTTTTATAATAGCAAGACAACCCACCAACCCACCCCATCTTCAGGCTTCCCACCCTTTCTCTTCGTCTAACATCACTTAATGTGGAAAGACGTTGAAGACAACAACAATAGGAACAACACACGCGCGCGCCCGCGCGCGCGCGCGCGCACACAGACACACACACACACACAGACACACACACACACACACGTACACAAATTTTTTCCCTTTTTTGTCCTCTACTAGTTTCTAAAGCTTAGAAAGCATATCCAAGCCACCTCTGATGATTATCAGTTTAATTTTGTGAACATGTGGTGTTTGAGTCTGGAGTGCCCTGTCCTAGACTCAGTGCTCATCTGGTCTGGTCTGGACAGCAGGTAGTAGCTGTAACGGCCATTCAAATTCGAATCGCCGCCACAAGAACGAAAAACTCCTCAATAGCACGATACCGAGCGCGCTCCACTCGTTTCAGTCTTTCAAAGCAGACGACCATTTGAGCCCGCCTGCTTCAGCCACAACAAGGTAACCAGCGACCCAGTGACCTACTTACTGTGGACAATTGTACAACGGCCATTCAAAGTGATTCGCCTCCACAATAACGAAAGGCCCCTATACATGTAACCGAGCACGTTTTGCTCGTTAGTCTCTCATAGCAGACGACCATTCGAGCCGACATGCTTCAACCACGACACGGAGACCAGTCACCCAGTGACCTACTTATCGTAGAGAATTGCATAACGGCCATTCACCTTTGAACCGCCACCATGACAACGAAAAGTCCCTTTGTCCTTCCCACCTTTGGCTAGTCACACCACCCGGGGGTGCGAGCAGGATGCTGTTCCACGCCAGCAATAATTCATTCCTTTCCCTTACCATGGCTGGGCTATAAGCAGCATTACCTTACTTTACCCCCTTACCACTTTTGTTTGTCATCACACACACACACACACACACACACACACATATATATATATATATATATATATATATATATACATACAGCAATATTTCAAAAAGGTGCAACCTATGTTTAACTGAAAAATGGTTAATACTATGCAAACCACACTTAGCAACTCTAAACACCAAAACAGAAATAGTAAACAACTGCAGGCATAAATGGAAATCGTTGTTAGTGAATACACCCAAAAACAAAAACCTGAAAACCCCAGAAAACACCCGCACGTGCAAGCAACCGCAAACGGGAGCCCACACGCTATATAACACCGGCGGTGGGCAAACCAAAATCATCCTGACGACAGCGCGAAGCTAGAAACAATTTTGTAGATGATTGCCTTTTAAAAAACCTTATTTTAACGAATGTTGCTCCCCAAGGGGTTGAGCACTCTCAAAATCATTTTAGGAATTTTAACCACATTGATATATATATATATATATATATAAGAGAGAGAGAGAGAGAGAGAGAGAGAGAGACAGTAGGAAGAAACTTTTGGGACAGCTTGACAGGTCTTTTATATATATATATATATATATATTCATATATATATTTTTTAGAGAGAGAGAGAGAGAGAGAGAGAGAGAAGAGAGAGAGATCCCCAAAATACTGCATCTTACAGTACTGACTTTTTTTGTGAACGTGTTTTCTTTGCCCCTCCATTTAATTGGTTATTACAAACGCTTTTTGGGGGGGTGTGCAAAGCGATAACAAAAGAAACGTCCCATGCGTAAGACACACGGATTCTATTGTTGGAACTCAAATGGTCTTGTTTTCAGACCTTGATGTAAGATATCGACTAATAAAATAAAAAATGTAAAAAAAAATACAAGACTAAAGTGATAACTAATAGGAATTTTTACCGACTTTGAAGAAAGTAGGAAGATACTAGGAAGGGTGGATAACAGACTTAAGAGAATTCCCTCTAATGCGAGGGGGGGGGGGGGGGGGTTGTTTTGTTGTTTGTTTGTTTTTAATTTGGTGCTGCCAGAATTCGAATCTGCACTTCCAGTTTAGGATGGTTGGGCAACTACAGGCCAATCGCTTTGTGATGTGATAGCCGGGTATGTCTTAACCACTTAGCCAGCCATTGCCGGACACCTGTTGTTAGTTGTTAATTTCAAGTGACCGTTTGGTGGATGTCACAACCAGGCTACTTAGTTGTCAGATAACTGTTGATTGTTCAATAGCTCTAGGCGAGGCGGCGAGAATGTTTGCTTGGTTGGCGAGTGTCATCGTTTAATTACACACCCCAGCGATAAGCAGGACTTATGGCCAGAGTTCACTGGACGGTGTAGGGTTTTGGGGGCTCTCCCATGCGTGGGAAACTAGCTGATAATGGTGACATCCCCGTGATTGTTGCACGAAAAGCAGTAACGCTGTCTCCGGGTAGATGACACGATCCAAACACTGACCCTTCAACAGCAAGAAGGGATTAAAAGAAGCAGTCGCGCTATTAATGCCTTGCGCCTGTTTCTTTAAAAGGAAATTAGAAATAAGTAAATAAACAAAATGAACAAAATAGATTACAATTTAAAGAATAAAGATTAAAGGTATATATTATCAGTTAATAAAAACAGAACAGCAACAACAACAAACAAAGACAATAATGAAAATAAAAGACATACATAGAAATTTGGAAAGCGTTTTTAAAAATCAACAGCTTTTCCTTTCTTTCTTCTCCATCTTCCCTTCCCTTTTGAAAAAAAAAATAATAAGTGTTATCAACAACAACTGACAATGATTTTAATCTTCAGAATAATGATAGAAAAAGAATTAAAAGAAAGCAAGGAACAATCTCTACATACATAATTCATCTCTCTCTCTCTCTCTCTCTCTCTCTCTCTCTCTCTCTCACACACACACACACACACACACACACACACACACACACACACACACACACACACATCACCACTACCACCACTAGCACAACACCAATAAGAAGGAAACGCGCACGCGCGCGCGCGCGCGCGCGCGCACACACACACACACACACACACACACACACACACACACACACACACACACTTCTTTCCCTTTTTTGTACTCTACTAGAATCGAAGGCAGAGAAAGCATGAGAAAGCCCCCCCCCCCCCCCCCCCCCCCCTCTGATGATTGTCAACTTAAGCTGACCGGTGGCAGACAAAACAAATAAACAAACAACCATAACAACAAAAGAATGAAGGAAAAAAAACAACTGTCAGTTTGAGAAATTAAATCTTTATTACATTTGGTTTTGTTGCTTTTCAACCAGATCCAGCTGAAACACTTCCGAGTGGCTTCTGAAACACTTTGAGTTTCCAGATCTGGTCCTCTTGTTCCAGAAAGTCGTGAGCTGTTTCATCCAGACGTGCCTAGAACCCCCCCCCCCCCCCCCCCGCCGCCGCCCCCCCCCCCACCCCCCCACCCCCTTGCGCCAGAAGAAGAAGAAGAAGAAGAAGAAGAAGAAGATCCTATGTGTAGATGGTGTTGATTGGCTTTCGCCCAGTGTTGTATTATTGTCAGAATCGATACCCCCCCCCCCCCCCCCCCCCCCCAAAAAAAAAAAAAAAAAAGTCTTGCGCTTTTTCATTTTCTTTTGGCCTGTTTGTTGTTGTTGTTGTTGCTGTTTTAAGAAAATGTTCTCATGCATAGTCTAATGTACTTCTCATTAACTATCACCCCAATCTTGAAGTATTTTTGTCAGCTCAAATTAAGGAGTAAAGAAAAAAAAAGTTGATGATAAGTATTAAAGACTGTGTTAGTATCAGTGGGGACGTCCGAGAAATCCATTTCAGGTCACCCACGGGAAAAATAAAGTGTGTGCAAGCAATTGTAATTTCAGATGATGAGTTTGATTGCACTACAGGTATATTTTTGTGCAGTTTCACAATGTGTATCTATCGATTATTTCCTTGCAGAAGACCTAACTAAAACCCTATAAGGGCATCATAAGCCCAGAATAGAATTGTTTTCGTTTCCCATTCACTCCTTAATTTCAGCTGTCCGAAAAGACTTTGAGGTGGAGTTTACAGCTGGTAAGATATCATATCAAACTGTAGAAGACCAGTTTTATTTTGTGAGGTAATGTTTTTGTCTCATAGACTGCAAAGCTGTGGCTGCACACTAAGGCCTATGTGCACGAAGGCTTTGCTTAAGTAGTCGAGTATTTATAGACTGGCGTAACTGGATTGTTTTGAGAATTTTTATTTTGTCTGAAAGTTGATTCTCCTCATTTTCTTTTATATGGCCATCAAGGTACAAGCCAGGTGGTTCCAAGCAGACAATCAAAGGAATGGGACTATTTGGGCACTTTGAACTGGTGCAAAGATAGCGTCACGGGAGGTTGCAAAGACCTGAATGTGCATTAACTAAGGGGAAGTCATTATTAAAGATTGTGATTTCATCGGTGAGAATCCCCCCAAACAAGGGAACTAATTGTTGGCGAATTGTTTTTTTGACCAATTATCAGTTTAACATTAAATGATGGCTCAAATTTATGATGGGCCTCAAAACGAGTACATGGATTACACAGGATCGTAGTGCAAAATCCTAATTGTGGCGTGTGGCCTGTGTAAAAAGGACGCTAGGGGAGACTACTATCTTTTATTGTCAAGCAACCGGAAGTCGCCACGGCAGAAGCCACTTGCCTGGTAGAAGTCATTCAGTTCGCAGAGTGAGAGTGAGCGAAGACGTGTTGTGCAAAGCTGCTGTTTTTCAACAGTTTCTCGCTGCTTACAGCTTAGATCTACGCAATGGATTTTAAGGAGTTACTTCTTGAGGCTGACAGGAAACATCAAGAAGCTGCTAAGAAGGTATTGTCTCTCTATGAAATAGTATTTACAGTACCTTTTTCTGTAGATCGTCGCTCATGCACTTAGTTCGAGTCACTTACGCGTCTCTTTCTAGTATTTTCTGTGTTTTGTCTTGTGATCTGTTTGTATTGTCTGCGGCAAATCTTTCCTTAAAAAAAAAAAATTGCTTCATTTTCTGCCTTCAGTCGTCTTGCTTTGAAACTAACTTTTCTGTAAGTCGTGAGTTGTGAAGAGCTTGCTTAGCAAAATAATCAGCCAGTGATTGTGGAGACTCTACGGGAGAGTCGTCACTCGCGCGGTGTCGGATGACATTGATAAGATAAGAGTGAAAGATGTAATCTTTCTTCAATGTCGGTGAGTCACAGAGAACATTTGGTTAGATTAGATCGGTAACTTAGGTTAGGCCTACTGGTAATGTTTCGGTGTTACACTGAGTCTGTGGCGGAAATCTGTTAATGTGATTAAAATTCTATGCGCAGAGCGGGTGAAGTACTGGACAGCTGGAAACTTGAGGGGTCAAACCAGTTTTCAAAAAGAGTAACAGAAAATGAACCAGGTTACTGGCTAGTATAATTGTGTACTAGTTGAATATATAACATTTGACTGAAAACAATCTTTTATGTAATTATCAGTATGGTTTCACATTGTAGATCTTGTGTTACAGTTGCACAGTTATTGAATTCTATTCAGGACTGGATGGATGAACAGAAAGTCCTGCACAAGAAACTTACTCACAAACTTATAGATTATGGTTTTATTACCAAATTTCTGTGAAAAATATATATATATATATATATATATATATATGTGTGTGTGTGTGTGTGTGTGTTTTTTTTTTATTTTATTTATTTGTTGTTGTTGCAGCAGAAGCCAGTTTGTTGATAATAATTAATAATATTGTGGATAAAAACTGAGGTTCATTAAAAGTGATCAGTACAGTGCTTGGGGTCATCGCTATATATATATATCTATTTTATCAGTGTATGAATGATATGTTAAATTTTAATCCTTTTTTTTCTTGTCACTTCTCACATTTCCAGGCTGTCTGCTCAGTTTTCATCAATATGTACGATTGATTGAAGCCTGTTTCTTCCAAAATGAATTCAACTGTTTGTACTACCATTTCGCTGCAATATATTTTTTTTAAATGACACTTGTCATGTGACCAAAGGCATGGATGAAACGATATGTCCAGAAATGCAGCACACCAGAATTTGACCTTGCTGTTTGTTCGGAGAACTTGAAATCACAAAATTCTTGGTTGATTTGTTTTTTGTTTTCGGTAAAACGGCGTCCTGATTTCTCAGTCTAATCCAGGTTTTTGTTTTCCAAACTGATCATTCCATCGACATTTTGCTGAGAGACTGCTTCAGCAATAGTTGTTCAGAACAAGTTTCGTTTTCACATTCCACCACACAGCAGATGCTTTTTTTTTTTTTTAATTTTTTTTTTAGACAAGACAAATTCTTTATTATCGAGGGTAATAGATAAGCAAGTTCATGCTTTTTTACATCCAGCCCTCGCCCAAGAGGGGAAAAAAAAAAAAAAAATTGCGAAATGAAAAATGAACAAACGGCAAAAAAAAAAAAAAAAAGAAACCCAAGAAACAAACAAAAGATTGAACACACAGAAACGTCTGAAAATACACAAAATGGAAATAACATCAAAGAAACGTAACACGCTTCCACTTTAACAATCCCCACCCAGAAAACGCCCCTTCCCAAACAACGCCCCTTCCCAAACACCCACCCAAACACTTATACACTTTCGCAAACAAACAACACACAAACATACATAGTAAGCAGCGGGGTGAAGAGAGAAATGGGGGAGTGTGGAGAGAAGCGGAGAGAGAGAGAGAGAAAGAGAGAGAGAGAGAGAGAGCGGAAGCGGGGGTATGGGGTGTGGGCGGGATAGGGAGGAGGGGGGGGGGGGGGGAGAGAGAATGAAAAAATACATGTAAAGTACAAATACAAACGGGGAAACAAGAGTCAAATAGACTTGAATACACACAATACATCAAATGCAGTTAAACGATATCATCAATGTAAAACATGTCAAATAGCTTAACCCATTATTGCTGTGCTTCAAATGACACGTCCAAGATTTCTGTCTAACACCGGCTTGTACTTGTGCGGTATTTTATTTCTATTCACTGAGTCTTTAATTGATTTAGGAATCAACTGTTAAAGTTTTTTTTATATATCTTTTAACTTACTGAGCAGATATCCTTTTAAGCGCTCTTTGAAAATATTAAAACTTGAGATTTCTTTCAGGAATAGAGGCAAATTGTTCCAGTACGTACCGCCACTGTATACGAGGCTTGATTTGTAAAGGTCAAGTCTGGGCAGAGGCATTATTAACTTGTGGACGTGCCTATTGTCATTCTTCCAGAAACTGTTTACAATGGAGGGAGGTGCATTTCCATTTACCACTTTATGCATAAATATAGCCTTATTATATTCGAGTTTTTGCTTTAGGGGGAAGGATATCCAAAGATTTATAATCGTTTAGAGTTAATGAACTAGATTTTAAGAGAACTAATTTTATCGCGCGCCTATGCAATCTTGCTAAAGGTTTTAGAATGTTTGCGCTGGCTGAATCCCATAAAGTAGAAGCATAGTCTATAATTGACTGTATATGGGCATGAAAGAATTGTTTTCTAGCATGCATATTCAGAAAATGCTTTATTTTTGACAACTGGAATATTTTTTTGGATATTCTTTTGCATAGGTAAGCTACGTGATCGGACCATGATAAGTTGTTATCAATGACAACACCCAAAACTTTATGTGTTTTTACTTCTTCGATTTTTTCACTAGAAACAAATATTGAAAATAAATCAGCAGGCATATTTTGACGTTTTTGTCTGCTAGTAATGACCATGCATTTAGTTTTTTTTGCATTAAGAGACATGTGATTGATTTCCGTCCATTTGACGGCACTGTTTAAACTATCTTGTAGATCGGACGTCACAACCTGCAAGCGAGGGTGGTTGGAATGCATAGAGTTGTCATCAGCAAATAATTCGCAGTCACATCGAATACGTAGTGGTAAATCATTTATATAGATCGAAAAGAGTAAAGGGCCAAGAACGGATCCTTGTGGAACACCATATTTTACTGGCTGCAAATCTGATTTTGAGGAATTAACACATGCTACCAGTTTTCGATCAGAGAGAAATGAGGACATGAACTGAAGTGTATTTTCAGAGAGTCCGTATAAAACGAGCTTTTTTAGGAGAAGAGAGTGGTTTATAATATCAAAAGCTTTAGCTAGATCAATAAAGACAACTCCTGTAAGTTCATTGTTATTAATGTTCTTTACTTCTTATTAATTGTTATTAATGCTTCTTCCGGCTAGTAACTTCTGACACAAATTACTTTCAAACCTGTTTCATCAACATACTTTGGCACAGACCTTTGCTCTCTCGCTGATTTATACAATGTTTCTGGGCATGTTGTCAAAAATTTGACACAGCCTGACATGATTTAATTATTGCATGCAAAAAAGAAAAAAAAGAAAGAAAAAAGAAAAGAAAAAATGCTAAAGTATTACCCTAATTACAAATTAAAGTACATTCATTGCGCTTTTATTTTGTCAGTTAATGCGAGCTGAAAGGCCACTTGAAGTGGCCATTTTTTTTATTCCTGGTTCTCTGTTGTGTAACAGAGTGCCAGTTGGTTAATCTAGTAGTAGGCACAGTGAAGGAATGTTGTTCATTTCTACTTCAAATCTACATTTGTTTTACATTTTGTTCATTTGACAGATTTTGATTTATTTTGGCAAAGCGGTCATGCCCACTGATCTTCCAACTTTATTTTTCATGCCTGATTTATGATAATCAGGAGATTGGTATATAATTATATCCTTGAGTGTGTTACCCCAGTGTATTATTAATTAATGCAAATTATATATGTAAATGTAACACAAGGGGGGGGGGGGGGGGGTTCAAGGTTTAAATCCAAGCATCAGTTTATAACCTTACTGTTTAATTCTATGAGCCAAGTCACATACCTGTTGCGCAGATAACCTCCACCCCACCCATACACCACTCCCACCCCTTCCCCAGAGATACAGGGTTGCAGGCTCAATTTCTGCTGGAAGAAACAAGACCACACACATTTTTGGTTCAAGTAGGAAAAAAAGGTCTCATTTAGAAACTCTTCTGCTTCAGGGGGCTTTGATCCTTGACCCCTGACAAGGAGCTCTGACCCTTGACCCTACCACGGGGCCTAAAGCTGCCCCCTGAACCCCCAGCTTTCCTGGGTTTCATTTTTTCCTGGTTTCACGCATGGATACAAAGGCTGCATCAACATGCAGTGATGTGTAACACATGTATGCCACACACACACACACACACACACACACACACACACACACACACACACACACACACACAAGTACTGTAAACACACACATATGTATATAGTAAAGAATACATTTTCAACAACAAAATATTGTAGTTTGTACCTATGAGTGGTCAATTAGTATACCACTAGATAGTCTCTGGATACTAAGAGGAAAAAAAAACAACCACCATTAACGGTTTTCCCCACACCCACCTTTTGCCAGGCTTCCCATTTTGTTCATTGCCTGAAGCCCCACAGCTCCCTATCTTCCATTCCATAAAAATGAACAGACATACATGTATGAATTATGATTTTGATCTCATCCACAGTACAGCAGGGGTTCCTATATATGTTGGGTTTTTTTTCACCCTCTTTCCAGCAACAAAACAATGTTGAAAATTTTCCATCATGGCAGATGTTCACTTGTCACTGGCCCAAAGCTGTTTGCAGCATTCTGTGTGGGACTACCTTGTACTGTACTGCTTGCCCCAAACCAGCAGGCCTAAAAAAAAACAACACATTATGAACAGAGGCTAATTGTAGTAGGCATGACATAATCATGAAGAACTTTATGCTGAAGCAAAATCATTTTTGTGGATTGACCATGACATTTATATCCACTCTCATTTCACTACAGAGTCACAGATTTACTCAAAACATATGATACGAATTATACTGATTCCGTGAAATGCAGAATATATAAACAAGCAAATAGTGTAATTATATTACTTAGTAATGTTTAGTGAATAAAGAAGCCAGTTAGTTGAAAACTGTGAAAGAGTGTGAATACATACGTATCCAAGAGCATGAGATTAAGAAGGTTTGTTTAAAACATATATATATATGCAGCAGGTTGTTTTAGTGCAAGTGCTATGACAAGGAAAGGTAAACCCAGCTGATGAATCTATAGGTTTCGAGCGATGACGTCACGTTTCTACCGAAGCGAATGGAAACCTCCCTGTTGGGAAGCCAATTTTTCGATGACGGCCAGCAGCAAAAGAGAACGTCAAGTACATCAACAAGTTAGATGGGGGGTGTAGATCTCGCTATCGCCAAAAATAGGTGTGGTGAATGGATTTGATCCATACGATTCCAGGGGAAAAGAGTGGTCAAATGAATTCAATCTTATACCACTACTGAAGTTCCTTGGACTCGCGAGTTACCTTGTCTGTGGTGTAAGCGCATACACCTTGCAGCAGTTCAAGTGCTGCAAAAGCCTTGATGCACATATACTGTATATATGAGTTTACTGATGGTTGGGTGCAGGAATTGAAAGTCTACAACCTCCCCCCCCCTCCCCCCCCCTCCCCAACTGTGAACACTTGGTTGTCAAAGCAAAGGTAGATTTTACAAAGTCTTCTCTGTCAGCTCTGTTAAAATGTGTCAGTGACTGCAACATTTGAATGCAATAATTCACTAGATGTACAAGCTGGAGAATCTTCTCTTCGATTCAAAGGCATAGGTTTTTATGTTTCAATTTTGTAATTTATTTAAAGTGTGTGTGTGTGTGTGTGTGTGTGTGTGTGTGTGTGTGTGTGTGTGTGTGTGTGTGTGTGTGCATTACAGCAGCAAAGAAACATGAGGGGGAAAAAATCATGATTGTCTTTCAGGTTTTCAGTTATTTGTTTGAAGCAGCATTCATGTGAAATGCTTGATAAGGGGATGCATGAATTAAATGTATTAATACCAGTCAACATGGATTTGGTGACAGTGAAGATCTAGCCCACAAACAACAAACATCCACTGATTATGCACCAAATCAATGCATCACATATCCACAAGGTTATGCTGTGTAGATGTAGGGCTGTGAGTGTGCTCATACATTGTTTATTTCATTATCAAAGGCAAAGGAGATAAAGTTTATAAACAAATCTGATTAAGCTTTGATTTTTTCTCAGCATGTTCTGCATTTGTGTGTGTGTGTGTGTTTCTCTTTTTCGTGTGCATGTCTGATGTGTCTTGCATCATTTCATGTTGTTGTTTTTTTTCATTATGTAGATCAAGCTGATAACTAACAATATCTTGCACCTTTGTTAAAGAGTTTAAAAAGATGAATCTACATCATGAAGATGTATATTTTCTTATTAAAATTGCATCAACATTCAGCAGTTAAAGTATAATTTCTCTTCCAGACTGAGGAACTACTTCCTCTTCCTCTGCATTCGCAGGGGACTTTTGGCTTCCTTGGCAGGCACACTACCTTAAAGGCCACAAAGCCACTAACACTGAGAAAAAAACCCCAAAAAACCACAAAAAGAAAAAAAGAAAGAAAGAAAAGGAAAAGAACTCTGTAACAGAGTTAACTCTAAATGTTGGAGTCTAAGTGTGATACACATTTAGCACTCACAATGACCATAGATATTTCCTCTACAACTTTTTCATTTGCAGTCATCCTGTCACTTGAAATTTGCCTTTTTTGGTTCTGCAAAGAATGTTCATCATAATACCATTTGCATAATTATGTAGTATGCATTCAAGAGTAATGGTTGATGCAGTTTCCCCTGTAGTTTTCAGAAAACTGTGTGTGAAAATTTATTGTCTCTCTTGATGCGTGTAACAGCAAAATCATGTATTGTCATTTACAAATTACAGCTCTTTCTAATATTTTCAGGACTTTTTTTCTCTTGTAAACCAGTCTTTGTTGATAATGGTGATGTTTTTTTCTACTGCACTGTTCATGCCTACAACTCGGATACATATGAGTAACACTGCCGGGAAAAAAATGTTCTTATATATCACAATCTATTTTATTGTTTTTTTTTTTTTTTTCAACTTTCGCAGTGATCATTTTGTTTGAAGTGTGTAACAGCAAAATCATTTGTCATGTTGTATACAGTACAGCTGTGTTACCTTTGCAGTATAATTTTTCTCTTTTAAATCAGTCATTGTTATTTTGGGAATTCTTTTTAATTGTACTGCTCATGCATGCGTACATAACTCAGCATGTGTGCACTGCTTGAAAACAAGTGCTCTTGAATCACATCACACAAACATAGTAGAATATTAATAGTGCGCACAATAGCTGAACTTCAGAATCAATTTGTTTGAAACTCAGAGGAATACAGTACCACACAGATCATAAAAGAAAAGTTTTTTTTTCTTTTTTGGTTTGTTTTACAAACTCTCCACTTGTAAAATAATACTGGAGGAAGACAGACAATTTATCATGGAAAACCGACTGACACAGTTTTTGTGCCCAAATATGATCACTAATGTATGCCAATGACAGGGAGGAAAATGTCATCTTAAAAAACATTTCAATTTTAACAGTCTTCTGCTTCATCTTTGTGCCCTCATAGGGAACAGATACAAGTTGAAGATATACATGGAGAAAAAGTCATCTTGAAATATTTCTGTTTTAAGTCTTCTGCTTTATCTTTGTTTCCTCAGAGGGGACAGATACAAACTGAAGATATACATGGAGACAAAGGCCATTTTGAAATATTTCTATTTTACCGGTCTTTTGCTTCATCTTTGTGCCCTCAAAGGCAACAGACATAAATTGAAGATATGGAGAGAAAGTCATTTTGAAATATTTCTATTTTACCAGTCTTTGGCTTCGTCTTTGTGCCCTCAAAGGCAACAGATGCAAGCTGAAGATATACATGGAGAAAAAGATCATCTTAAAATAATATTTCTGTTTTACCAGTCTTCTGCTTCATCTTTGTACCCTCAAAGGGAACAGATAGAAACTGAAGATATAACTGGAGAAAAAAAAATCATCTTGAAAAGTTGTGCTATGGCCAGATGGCCAAATATCACTTATACTAATTATAGCAAACTTGTTTTTTTTTTACCTTAAGACCCAAGAGGTTGAAATGCATTGTGTCTTGTCCTGTACTTACTTTGTCTATATGTTCTTGCTGGTAACTAACCCACTCTTTCTAAATCTTGGTTTTTAGTCAAGCTGTCATGTGTATGTGAATTTGATGTTTCAGATTGTTTAGGAAAATACTTAGATACATTGTTTTCTTCAAATTATGATTCTACAAGTGTCCTTTCAATGCTAGCTTTTTGTGTACATAATGTGTGCATTCTAGTGATTCCTTTGACTTTTCATGTATTTTAATCCAAAATGGAGATAAAAAAAAAAAAAGCAGGGGAAAAATATTTTAAATGAAAGCAGCTTCTATACATTTTCTGAGTTGTTTTGCATAGTTGTGTGTCAGTTTGTGTTCCAAGCAGTGTGTGTGGGGTGTGTGTGTGTGTGTGTGTGTGTGTGTGTGTGTGTGTGTCACTGTGTGTGTGTGTGTGTGTGTGTGTGTGTGTGTGTGTGGTATTTAAACTGCACAAGATTACAGATCAGCTGACTAATTGTTACTTTATTAAATCTGGAAATTGTGGAGTCAGTTCTGTCCCACTCTTTTCAAAGATTTACTTTCATGAAGTACTCACTCTGAACTTTTTTAATATGTGAAATGATCAGTTTCAAAAGTTTTCCTGCCTCATTACTTTCCTGTACCACTTTCACTGACAGTATAATTTTGAGGATTCTGATGTCAGTCATTCAGATTTGATTTCCCAATGTTTGTTACACTTATGACAATGTTGGCCAAAGGAAGAACCATATTGACAAGCTGAATCAGTGAATGAGAGTCTCCCATAGTAAGGAACTTGGACTTGAACACACACACACACACATGCACGCACACACATGCACGCGCGCACACACACACACACACACATCCATTTTGGGCATTTTAAAACTCTGTGCCCCTTCTATCCACTTAAAATCTTAATGCATGTTGCATACAGAGTCGAGGGGTATCAAATTACATCCATGAAAATGTTTGGAACAGACTCGAGCGCCTTCTTCACTGTGCTCAAACGTGATGTCCGTACGCCTGATCGCGGCAATCCATGCTCTTCTTCTCCGTGTTGTCAGCCCTTCCATTAATTTTCCGCAACGGCATTTCACCTTCGGAATTCTAAAAATTTTGCAATCCATGTTCTCGTTTTGCACCCTAGTATATGTGAGAAGAGCTATGACAGCCGATAACACAACAGTGTTTCACTGTGTTGATCACTCGCTGTCTTACTTCCTACGCCCAATATGGCGGGCGATCCCATTTCATTGCGTGTGACATCAATGGCTCGAAACCTATTGTCTCCTGAGAAATAAAATTTCTTAACTCATCACCACAGTAGCTGAACAGCTGCTTGGCACCGAGAGTGTGCTGTGATTCAGTTTTCATTTCTATGTGTATTTTATTTTTTAAGGTTTTCTTTCATTATTGAATAGTACGTAGTGAAAATTGTTGTTGTGTCTTCTTTACATAACATAATTGAGAAATGATCGCAATTGGTGCAGTGGTTCACAAATAACACTAACAGCCTTTCAAATGTACAGGGTTCGTACGCTCCTTGAAACTCCTTGAAGTCTGTCAGGGAATTTCAAGACCTTGAAAACCTTTAAAAATCAGTAAAATGTGGTTCTGTTGACCAAACCTCCTTGAAAACCTTTGAAAATCAAGCCATCAGCTGCAAAAATCTTTAATGTGGCAAAAAGAAATGGCAGTTTGATTTTTCTGCGTTCAGGTT
The DNA here is from genome assembly GCA_033310375.1 of Conus canariensis. Classification (NCBI taxonomy): domain Eukaryota; kingdom Metazoa; phylum Mollusca; class Gastropoda; order Neogastropoda; family Conidae; genus Conus; species Conus canariensis. The sequence goes on along the minus strand of CM065733.1, from coordinate 11,161,303 downwards.
AATGAAAAACTATTTGAAAACAAATTTTTACAAACATCGTCGCGATCCTGGATCGTCTGCGATTTTACCAAGGGAGATAATTTGTAACTTCATCATCAAACTGATGAAGTTACAAATTATCTCCCTTGGTTGAATCACAAACGGCAATCCAGGATCGCGACGATGTTTGTAAAAATGTTTTAAAATGATTTTTTCATCAACCTGAACACAGAAAAATCAAACTGCCATTTCTTTTTTCAATTTTTATGCAAGTAGTGTAGAGAGGTGGCACGAAAATTTGACCATTTTCTTTCAAAAATTGTGTTTTGGGTTTTATGTGTTTTTGTGCTCAAGAAAGTCTGTTGAAACCATCTGTGTCTATTTTCACATTTTTCTTAGAAAAAAATGACTTTATTTGAAGGAGGTGTGTGTGTGAAAATTGCTTAACTTTTTTACTTTCAAACGCCGTTTTCTCAAAATCACTTTTTTCAACAATGGTTGATGTGTTAGGAGTACAATATCTCTGGATCCAGACTAGCTAGCATGGTAATTTTTTTTCTTTTGATCAGAAATGATTTCTGCATGCAATTATATTTTATTTATAAGTCAAAACAGCATGTATCATTTGCTATTTCTATTGGAATAATTCGAAAGCAATGAAACGCAAAGCCTGATGGCCCCCATATGGAAAAAAAAATATTGAAAAAAAAAAAGCAGTTTAGATATATGAAAATCCTTTTGTAATTGCATTACTTTAGCTCAGCAAAACAGTATATAAGTATAACAATCCTTTTGTCATTGCATTGCTATAGCTCAGCAAAACAAGAAAAGTCATGTTTCAAGTGCCTTATTATGCCTGCTATGATACAAATACAGTTCTTGTCATGAACCTTTTTTTTTTTTTTCAATTTTCATAATTTTGCCCCCATTTGTGGTCCCCAAATCCCACAAGAGCTTTGAAATCGCCCAAATATGTTTTTTTCCTTTTTTTTTTTTTTTTTTTTTTTTTTACATAAACAATAGAAAGAAATGAAGAAGTTTTAAAAGAACAATGGTTTAATTTTCGTGCCACCTCTTGCCTTGAAATAAAATAAACGCTCCTTGAATTTTGTTCTTGGGAGTCTGTAGGAACCCTGAATCTAATACCCCACAGCGGCTCTGCTGCACAGCTAGTTTTCAGCTGCCTGCAGCTTGGGGAGAGCTGGAGATGAAAGGGTTAAGTTTTGACATACATTAGTTCTTAGTTTCTATCTGTCATGATGGACTCATTCATTGAACCAGTCCACCAGCATGAGTCTCCAGCTTATCACAAGCAAAATGTTCATTTGTGATTACCAACGTTACATTTGAGCGTGAAACACAAAAAAGTCACTGTTAACAAAAATAGTCGTTATGAAATTAGTATTGTGAAACATGTAATGGAGGATTTGAAACTCCCATCATTGAATATTTCAAGAAAACCCTCTTTTATTGTTTTAATCAGAATCTTAAAAGATTAACCTCAGATATAACCCAGATCTTTATCACCAGTTTATGCCCTCCTGCATTTTCTCATAACAACTCTGTTCAGAAATAAATCTAACCTAGAGATTTTATCATAAATGATTATATCTGCACAATTTATACACAACTGACATTATGCAGACATCATAGGTGTGAACAGAGCTATCATTTTCATCTTGTTTGCAGTCTCAGCTGGTCAAAAGAATCAACACGAATTTCACAACACCAGCGATGAAAGCAGAGAAGTCCAGCTGTCCAAAATCTGAGGCTGTGCAGAAGCTTCTTGATGAGAAGCGAAGAGAGGAAAGGCGAAAGAGAGAAGCCGAGGAACGGAAGAAAATGGGAATAGGTAAGAGAATTTAGAAACACTTTGTGTGTGTGTGTGTGTGTGTGTGTGTGTGTGTGTGTGTGTGTGTGTGTGTGTGTGTGTGTGTTTGTGGATATTCCTCATTTTTCTTTGACTGTACTGGTACAAGAACTCGCTTTTAGCCTCTTTATAAGATAAAGTCTCCTTAAAGTTATAGTCTTAAGCTTTGGCTGACATTGTCTGGTGTGTTCAGTCCCAGTTATGAGATTGGATAGAACCATAGAGTCTGGCACTGTTGGCTGTTTATCTTATCAGATCTCATCTACTCCTCAGATTTTTCACACACACACACACACACACACACACCACAACGCACACACGCGCGCGCCTCCCTTCCTAACAGAGGTTTTTTTTTCCCATTCCAACTCGTGAATGTTTGAAAATTCATAATTTTATTCTAGGTATGTACCATGTCAGTACGGTTCGGTGTCTGCATTACACGTAGAGCAAGGCTTTTTCATTCCCTCTCCCACCCCCTTGCTCCCCTCCCCATGCCAAGTGATATACACCCGTAAGCTGTTCAACTTTTATTTAAGTAATATGTCAGCCTGTTCCATACTCTGATGATCTGGCACTCTTGTGTATTGCAAGTGGCGTGCGTATAGAAATATTCAGGGTAAATGTTAATTGCGCAGATCAAAATTGATATGTTGCTTGCTCATCTTCTTCTTGTTTCTTTTTTCATCTTCTTTTTCCTCTTCTTCTTCTTGCTGTAGTTGTTCTTCTTGAATACAGGTATTATTACTTTTGTAAATTTTTTGTGACTGTTCACTGCCAAAATAACCCTTACATAGCTGTGTATGGTCAGCTAGAACCCCCTTTTCTAATTTCAAATTTCTTTTTATATTAGACCCACAACAACATGGGGCCGAGTTCTCTGGTATCTTGGGAAACAGGATGCATCTCTCTCTCTCTCTCTCTCTCTCTCTCTCCCTCTGTGTGTGTGTGTGCGAATTTATGTACATGTATATGAGTACACAGAAGAATCTTAATACTTGTGTAGATTAACTGCTAGCATTATTGTTAGATTCTTCTTTTTCATTCAATCTTCTTTCCTTTCTTTTTAATTTTATTTAAGATTTTCTACAATTTTTTCCCTGCACAATACTTAGCAGTTTTCTTTCTCTTTGTATATAAATGTTGATAATGCAGTTCTGCTGGTGTGTGTATTGTTGTAAATGTTTTTGTTACTGAACACACCATAAGTGTACAGCTCTGATCCTGGGTACAGAAAGTGCTACACCAATGCAAAAATTAAGAATATATGTTAAAAGGTCATGTAATTTACTTCAGTGATATTATTAAACCTTATATTATATGGTCTGATACTGACAGACCTGTATGAGTGATATCTTTGAGAAGCTTTCAAAGTTCGAAGCTTTGAATGGTGTCGCATATAACATGGTGTCTTTTTCTTGACAATATTAAGTAAACAATGGAACATTTATACAAAATGATAAAGAAACAGCTTTCAGTTCACAGTTCTGTTATTAATCCTGTATGTTGGAATTTTTTTCAACAAAAATCGTAATTTAGACATCAATTTAAAAAAAAAAACGGACACCATTATCTGCGTAACAAGTGAAATTTACAGTTTTTGTTGTTAACAAACTATAGTAATAACACAAAAAAAGAAGGCTTTTACTGTAAATAGGCAAAACACAGCATTGTGGTGGTAGATAAAGATACCAAGGAAATTTTTGCACTTTAAATTTAAGTTTTTATGTTTGAGTAACGCATACAACACAGACACTATCAGTGAAAAACAAACAAATCAAAGCTGTCTTGAATTAGTTGTCTGTTCTGACATGCATATTAAAGCACTAAAACGCATAGAAATTACTAATAATACATGAGCACAAGCTGGATGCAATGACAACTGGAATTTATAACACCCCTCCCCCCCCCCCCCCCCCCCCTTTAAAAAAATGACTAAAGGCACTTTTTTATGCTTACAGCCCAAAAGCTTTAACACAATGAAAATGAAAATTCAAGTATAATAAAAGCAGTATAGTTATGAAATGAGTTTTGATCCTACTTGTAAAGCAGAAGTGTCCTGCATGTAACAAAATACACCAGAAGATTGTGTGTGTCTGGGTTATCAGCATGACCAAAACAGATTCAGTTGATCTAGTTGCAAAGTGAGATGACTGCAGGCGGAAATCTAAACAAATCTTAAATAAATGTTAGCGAACCGCCCAGAGAAACGTGGACAAACGAGTCACAAGACAAAACACAACGCGTTTCGACCTCTTAGGTCTTCTTCAGGTGAGAAACAAACAAATCAAATAACGAAAATTCACTTAGCTTTGATCGCTTCAGATCGATTCAGTTGAGATTTTTATTTATTTACAGCCTGTTAGAAAAGAAAAAAAAAGAAAAAATTCTTCAATATTATGAAAACTGGGCCAGATGTAAAAGCTGTCATCAGTTCCATCATGCTAAACAAAAGCTAATCAGAAAACATTGGTGTCTTCCGTTATATGTGTGACCATTACTGATTTACTGACCATTCCTGATTAAAGCAACAACAAACATAAGAGTATTGACATGAAAGACACACTTAGTTATATCATGCATTGGCAATGTTAGCATGCAACATTTAGTGGATGTTGTTTGTCTTTCATTCGAAACATTGATTGGTGGGGAAATAATCAACATTGCCTCTCGAGTTAAAAATTCATGTGTCTGAAAATTTATCGAGAAATGCATCTTACCAAACGACTAAAATGCGTTAAAAAAAAGTGTTAAAGTTTAATATCTTGCATCATAATTATGTCTTCCTACAGTAAGAATGAAGAAAATAACCTCAAACAAAATCGATGTGGTAATTGGTTCCGCATATAACTGACCAGCAAAATAGCAGACGCCAACGTTCCCACTGAATCTGATAAAAGTAAACAACCTATGCACACGAAGTGATGATGTTACAAGAAGCGTGCCCTGAAGTAGTGACGTTTTATGTTGGAAACTTATCCTGCACTAAATGTTGTTAATCACACCACCTCGAAGTTCCGCATATAACAATCGGACACGAACTGTACTGTAACGAAAGAAACAAAGCTCGTTCAGTCAGGAAGGCTCTGAATTTTATCAACACGAAAATACACACAATAGAATGAACGATCGTTTGATATGTGGTTTATTCTAAAGTGTGACACTGGAAAATACCTTTGTTGAAGAAAAGCTCACAAATTTTACGGACATGACGCATTATATGCGGCACCAAGATTTTGTCAACACTTGAAAGTAACTAAATTGAAAGTGCAATTTCGGTAAAGTCCATCTACGTGTTGTTCATTACCTACTGAACATAAGAAAGTCTGCTGTTTAAGTTAAAATAGTCGGAAATGAAGACAAACCAAAACTAGAGATAAGTACTAACAGGGTGTAACAAAATGGTGGTGCCAAATTCCTGCTTTTTCCGTACAAAATGCTTTCATGGTTACAAATTACGTATGGCTTAGGAAAAAAAAACTGCTACCATCAGGTTCTTTGTTTATTACATTATTGGAAAATGATATGGGAAATGCCCTGAAGTCTTTTTAGAGCATATGTTCATCATGTTGAAAAGGGTTGGTACTGAATGTACCCAGGATCTGAGCTGTACACATAAGCTATTGCCTGTTGCAACTTTAGTTCAATAGTTTATGTATATGTACACATCATTGATCAGTTAAAAGAAATGCTTAAAAAAAATTTTTTTTTAAATGAAGAGAGCTGCCCTTGAAAACGGAGGATGAAAATAAGGACAGGAATCAAAGGAGGACAGCACTTTATTAGAGGGAGAGGGTCAGGGGGAAGGGAAGATACTTGAGGGGAATGAAAGACTGGATATAATGGGAATGCGTGTGTGTGTGTGTGGTAGTGTATCAGTTGTGTATGTGTGTGTGTGCATGCATGTGTTTGTGTTTAAGTGAGTGTGTTTGTATATATTTTTATTTTGTCCGTTTTTTTTTTTTTTCTCTCCATGTGTGTGTCTGTGAGTGGATGTGTGCTAGTGTATGAGTATGTGTATACATGTGTGTGTAAGAGAGAGAAGAGAGTAGAGGAGAGAGAGAGAGAGAGAGAGAGAGAGAGAGATTCCTTCTTTTATGGAAAAAAAAACCGTTGACATTCTTTTTATAATGTTTTTCTTAAATGTCAGTACAACTATGAGTTAATCTGACAATAAATTTGTTTCAGTGTGTGTGTGTGTGTGTGTGTATGTGTGTGTGTGTGTGTGTGTGTGTGTGTGTGTGTGTGTGTGTGTGTGTTGTGACACAAAATGAGGAAGTGTGAGGTTTGATTCGGCTCGATTTTAATATGCGAAACAAAATGTGTAAAATAACTTTGGTTGTTTTTATGTGTATCTGGAAATCATAATTATTTAGCAGAGAGATGATAGATGTTACTGGTAGTGAAAGTGGAACAAATAGAGTGTCTGGAAATCATAATTATTTAGCAGAGAGATGATAGATGTTACTGGTAGCGGAAGTGGAACAAATAGAGTGTCTGGAAATCATAATTATTTAGCAGAGAGATGATAGATGTTACTGGTAGCGGAAGTGGAACAAATAGAGTGGTTATGAAGGGGAAGGGAGTTTTCAGACTTGACAAAAGGACACCATGTCATAACATGGCACAGAGGATGCGTGAGAAGGGGAAGGGGTTTGCAGACTAGACAACAATCACTGACAATGACACCATATCATAACATGGCACAGGGGGTGCATGAGAAAGGACAGGGGTTTGCAGACTTGAGAAATAACACCATGTCAATAACATAGTACACAGGGGATGCATTGCCTGATCTCTGTCAAAACTATTGTTCGTCTGCTTTGATGTCTTTCCAACGTGCATGGATGAAACCACACGTCCGGAAATGTCGGAAACCGGAATTCGATCTCACTGTTTGTCCGGAGTTCCTGAAACACATTTTTTTTTTTTCACGATCGTTTTGGTAAAGCTGCGTGCTGATTACTCTGTCTGATCCAGTTTTTTTCTTTTCCAAACTGATCATTCCTTTGTCATTTCTTCTTCTTTCATCAAGTCTTCTTCTTCCGTTGATGACCATCGATCGAAAACCGATCATTATTCCACCTTCATCAAGCTGAAGATTCTGACACTACAAAAGGGGGTTTCTGGATTTAACAGTTAGTTGAAATGCTGCCTGAATCATCAGTTTATAGTTCTCTCATTTGGCTGAGAGAATGCGCAAATGCTGCTCTGGCCAGTAGTCACAATGCCGTTCATTGAGCTTAAATTAATGAAAATACGCCTGCGATCGATGCAGTGTTACAAAAAGTTTCGTTTTGAAATGCCACTACACAGCAGAGGTTTCTTCCCGGTAGTAACCGCCCAATCTCACATTAACGACAGTGAAATAAGTTCTTTTTGACACAAATTATACTCAAACCTGATTCAGAAACATACTTCAGTACAGCCTCACGCTCCGATTTATTAGATGTTTCTGGACATGTTGTCAAAAATTTGACACAGCCCGACATCATTTCACTCACGAGCAGGAGTTGTCAGTCGTTGGTTGGATTGCCCCCCCTCCCACAGTTAGTGTCTGCAAGTGCAATTATCACTCAAATTTATCGTCTGAAGAATTTTTTTTCCCCCAATTCTCCCCCACCCACCTGCACCCCTCTCCATCCTTGTCCTCCTAAAGTTCGTCTTATTCGTCGTATTTTCGTTAATCATGCAAACAAAAATTTGGCGAAATCGAATGGGTAACCATGTCTGTAGTTATATGCTTACAAAAAGAGAAAAAGAATACCAGCCGCCATGGCGAAGTGGTTAGCGTTGTGGACTCCCGGTTAGGAGGTCGTGGGTTCGAATCCCATCAGAGTCATGTGGGTTTTTCTGCCCCAACCGGCTCCTACCCAGAGTTGAGTTTGCTGCGGACTCAGTTGGGAAGACTGGGACCACACAGTTGAGTTTCGTCCACTTAATGGATGCATTTCTGAGAGTGTTGCTCAAATTTCCTGACCAACACTGCAGGTGCCTGTATCTCTCGGGCCTGGTTGACGCCGCAAAATATTATGAAAGGAAGCGTAGAGTAAAGCCCTGTCATGTAGTCTCAGACTGAAATGGAAATCCGTAGCATCATCTTAATCATCCTCATTCTCATCGATCAGCATTGAAAAAAAAATGTCTCAAATTCTGTGGCCCTTCATGCCCTGCTCTCATGGTGACCTCAGTTTCGATGTCCTCTCCACGTCTGTTCCTTGGTTTGGTTCCGTCGGGGTCACCGGTATCGGCGAGTCAGTGGGGGCTGTCGTTGGACGGACGTGGTGGCGCCCTCCGGAGGGAGAACTTACTCACGCCGGCTCCGCGACTAAGCAATTATTGTCGTCAGTAGAGGGCTTAGTAGGTGGTGTCCTGCGTATGTTAGATCAGAACAGGTGCCACTGAACACCACTGAAGTGACTCGGCAGCAGTGCAGTGTCTCCTCCGGTGGGTTGCCTCTTGACAACTTGATATTGACTGCTCCCTGTGGATTGCTGGTGCAGGGGCTGCGGCAGGGCCGACTGGGCTGTGGCTGTGGATGGGTGTCGGAATGAGCGGCGTGGGTGCACTGCCTCTGAGGTGGCACAGAGGTCGGGACAGCAAAGAAAAAAAAAAAAAGAAGAAAGAAAGAAAGAAAAAAACTGTTAAAGTAATATCCTAACTAATTACAAGTACATTCGTTGCACTTTTATTTTGTCAGTTAATGTGAGTTGAAAGGCCACTTTAAATAGGTAATTTGTGATTCCTAGTTCTTTATTGACAAAGCACCAGTTGGTTAATGTAGTAAGCAAAATTAACAAATATTGTTCAATCAAGATTTTTAAAAAATATTCTGATTGTATGATAGATTTCAACTTGATTTATTTTGGCAAAGCAGTCATGCCACTGATCTTTCAACTCTTATTTTTCACATCTTATTTATTATAATCAGGAGATTTTGGTATATCTGTAAGTTTGTCACCCCAGTGTATTATACAACTTGTGTATAAGATTTATGAGAACATGGGTCATAAATTTTTTTTTTTTTAATCTATACACTATACACTTCACATGACTATTTGTTTTTGCTTCCACTAGAAATGAACTTGTGCCCAGAGTTCAGTAATCTTCATTTTCCTTGTAAATTTATTGAAATTTGTCAGGACTCTTCAAAAATACTTATTCGGGGGGTTCAATGTTTAAATCCAAGTAACTTCACTGATTAAATCTATGAGTCAAGTCACATTCCTGTTGCACCAATAGCTTCCACCCCACCCATATGCCACTGCCACCCCTTCCCCCTGAGATACAGGCTTTCAGGCTGAACGTCCTGATGGAATAAACGAGACCACACAAGTTTTCGGTTGAAGTAAAAAAAAAAAAAATCTAGTTTTCCGCACAAGGGAGTTCTCCTAACACCAGATGCTCAAGTTCTGGTCACCGCAAACTATTTCTTGAGTTCAAATTGCAAGCTGGCTTCATAAGTTTCAGAAGTGGTAAATACAAATTATAGTTAACTAAAATAATTGCTGCCTCCAGTGTCTTAAATTGAGTGAACTCCACTGCATACAGATCAGTCACATTGATGATTAATGTCAGTTTTTTATGGTCGTCATGTGGATAACATGGTAAAAAGGAGGTAGGTTGTCTCCAAATGCCTAGATTTTACTTATCAAAGGCGTAGAAACCTTTCAGCTTCAGGGGGCAAAGCCCCCTGACTCTGGACAAGAGTCTCTGCCCCTTAACCCCGCCAGGGGGCCTCACATGGCCCCCTGGACCCCTGGCCTTCCTGCTTTTCATTTTTTCCTGGTTTCAGCCATAAGTGTGTTAGAGAGCGTGTCCATTATCAAAAAGTGCTGCAGCAATCAGTTGTTGCCTAGTTAAGTTTACAATGAATTTACATTTTCTGAAATAGGTCTAAAAGGAGACGTCATCAGTCTTGCTTTACTTATGACAATGAAAAATGTTGAATAGGATATTAAGACTCATACTACACATCCCTGAAATACTGACTACTTTTCATAAAACATGGAAGAAAAATATTAAAAAAAAAGTTAAATTTTTTTTTTAAAATTAAATAATGCTTAATCTCTTGCAGAGAAAGCCAGGCAAGAAAGAGAAAGGGAGGAAAAACGGAAAAACACATTCCGCATTCCAAAGAAGACTGCTGCGGAGGATGCTCCATCAGACGTGGAGTCATTCTCATCTATTAGTTCCGGTGACGAACCCAAACTCAGCAGCTGCAACACAGCAAAACCCGAGACCCACCTTGGTGTTCATAAATCATCCTCTAGCCATGGTGACCCTGAAAAATCACACAGATCGTCATCACAGTCGCACAGATCGTCATCATCGCACAGACATTCTGAAAAGAATGATGGACATTCGCACAAGACCTCTGAACGTAGTTCAAGTTCTAGTCACCACAGTAGCAAACATAGGTCTGGCGAACATACCTCCAGAGGACAAGGTGATCATCACTCGGAGAAAAAGACAAAGCATCACTCTGACAAGAACAGACATTCTTCTTCAGGAAGACACAAGCCGGGCAGCAGTAAGACTCACAGTAGTTGTGAAAAAGAGAAATCTCGTGGCAGCTTTGGTAGTCATAGTAAAACGTCAGAGCATGGGCTACACAAGAACATTCGCACAGAACAAAAAGACAGTCGCACAGAACAAAAAGACAAATGTGTTATCATCAGAGACAAAGCAATCATAGTTGCAGAAAATGAATCCAGCGGATACGTCACCAGTCCTGATATAAGTTCAGCAGAGGAAGAGGAAGAGCTTCCAGCATCAAAACCCTCTTTGGCAAAGAACCATGCCCATAACACAAACATGAAAGAAAGCACTAAATCAGCAGGTTCTGTACAATGCAACCATTCTACTGACGCCGCTGAGGAAACTATCAGTGCTCCAGTAACGCTAACCAGACATCATTTGAAACCAACTATAGACAGGACGGGAGGATCTGTAGAAGAGAGAGCAAAAATTCTGGAAAAATTGCAAGCTATTCGGGAAAGAATGGCTGAAAATGAGTCTGGTTCCAATCGCAAGAGAGCGTCTTGGGGAGAAGTCAAAAAAAGAAGAGCCAAACGGGAAAAACTTGACGGTGACTTCACCGGTTCCTGCATGGAAAAAATCGACTATGACGAAGAAGAAAAACCCAGCTTAAAAAGGCCTGAACCAAGACCTGAAGTTTCAACAGAAAAAGCTTCAAAAGAGAATAAAGATAAAAAGGGAAACAAAGAGAGAGTGGACAAAGTGAAGAACAGCAAGAAAGTTGTGAGTGAAAAACATGAAAGAAAGTTGGACTCTAAAGCCCCACGCAAGTTTAACCGGTTTGATGAGATGCAAGAAAAACCCAAAGTCAAAGCCAGACCTCAACCACGACCTCCTCCAGTAAATTTTTCTGATCTGATGAAATTGGCTGAGCAAAAGCAGGCGCAGCCAGTTGTAATTGAAACTACCCCAAAGAAGGAGAAGGAACGTCGACCCATGACTCAAGAGGAACTGGATCGGAAACAGGCTAGGGAAGAGCGGCTGAAAACTAAAGATTACCAAGACTGGTATAAGTATGGAAATAACAGTGCAAACAAGAAGCAAAGCAAGCCTGAGAACACTGAGTCTCCATCTGGAGGATTTCTATGCCCAACTCACAATGTCATCCCTACCGAGAGTCAATCAAAGCCATTTTCCATCCCACGCAAAAGTGACAAACCCGTCTGTGCAAAACCTGACAAACACTCAACCACCCTGGTGACAAATCGCCCTTCAGACTCTCAGAATTCTGTTAGCCATTCAGTGCCTACCTCCAAGTCTAAGCCTCACCCAACCAGACCCGGCATGATCGCCAACAAGCCCCAGACCATGGCAAAGTACATGAACAGCGAGGAGAAGCACAAGTCATCATCGTCATCATCATCATCATCACGTGATACTTCTCAGCCTCGTCCGTCATCATCATCATCGTCATCACGTGATACTTCTTCTCAGCCTCGTCTTCAGACCTCCGGTGGTGCTCCTGTTGACAGAACTAAGGAGGGGAATGCCTGGGATAGACTCTTCAGTCGACCAGAATACAAGAAGATGACAGAGCCTCCAGGTCAGTAATGTAGCTCATTCACAGTCATTGCATATGTGGAGTCACCGTCTCTCTCTCTCTCTCTGGAGTTCTCTCTCCTCCTCCCTCAACTCCTCCCCTCTCTATTTCTTTTTGTGCATGCACCTGCTGTCTCTTTTTCTCTCAAATATCGTGATTGCTTGTCTTCATGCATATTTCAGTGTTTCAGGTAATCTTAAAGCAAGATGTACATATTCATACCCTTTTCTAGGAAACTAAGGGATGCGTATGCCTTCACTAAGAAATTTCAGAGGCACAGATTAAAGTGAGATTGGTATTTCTTCTTCTTATTTTTTGATGTTGAAAGTTATGCTTGCTTCTCCATCATTTACACTTTCAGATGAGTGTGACTTAACAACAAATTGTAAGCTTTTAAAGGGAGTTTATTCTTGTGGTACAGGTCACAGTCATTAGGTGTAAAGGAACAGAAGCAAAACTGTTTTCAACAAGCAGTTGTGTTTGATGGTAATGTCTCATTTGATTTACCAACAGTTTTGTGGCTTGTGGCTTAAAAGAGAGAGAGAGAGAGAGAGAGAGAAAGTTTTGCAGCTCAGATGGACAGCAAATTTTGTTTACATTATAGTTGTCACTGTGCCAGTTATCACTCTGTTAGTAAAGGTCTGAGAAATAATACATTTCCTACCCATTTCTGAATTTTCATGATTTTTTTTTTCTTTTTGTTTTTTTGCTTCAAAAGGTATTATACCGCCATTTGTAAATGATCTAAAACACTGAAGTCGCATTGATTAATTAAGGAACTGTTACAAAATTAGCAAAATAACAATTAGCAGGGTGTTCATTGGTACAGACACAACAGTACCGTTAAATTTTTTTCTCTCTTTTTTAAGAATTTTGTTATCTCATTTGGTCCGATTCAGAGATGGGAGAGAGGTTGATTATGGTGGAGGAAGGTGAGGGTTTGATTGAGAAATTTGTGAAATTTTCTGGGCACTGGTTAAGAATGTCTAACCAGTATGAGTACTTTTTGAGTTTGGTTTTTGTTATTCAGTCATTTCACCATGATCATATTTTTACAGCTTCCAAGAAAAGGAAGATGGTGATTGACAGTGAAGAAGAAGACGAATATGATGATGAAATGGACGACTTCATCGATGATGAGGGTGAAGAGGATTTGGGTTCTGTCTCCAGTATGATTCAGAAGATGTTTGGATACGACAAAAGGAAGTAAGTACTTTTTCCCCGTACAAGTTACAAGTCTGTATGTCACTCTTGTGTTTTTGTGTGTGCAAACTATATTGATATACTCTGAGAGTGTGGCGGTGTGCATGTGTGTGCACAAATGAGACTGTTTACATGTTCTTTCTCTTTTCTGATGACTTTTTCCACACGATTTGATGTGTTAGTCTTTTGCTTAAACCAGAATGTTAAAATATAGGGTTAGAAAACAGAGTTAAACCAGAATGTTAAAATACAGGGTTAGAAAACAAATCGAGAGGTGAAGCTCTGAATGGTAATTACGTTGGCGGAGTGTTACCATGATATTGTTTTAATGTACAAGTTTGGGTGCTTTGACCCAAAAGCAATAACTTTAGCTAACTCTCACGCATGAAATCATATCTGGCTGTGTCTGCTTCTTTGATGACATGCTGATAGGCTGAAATGGTAGACTACAGACCCTGCAATGTTTTTAAAAGAAGAAAAAAAAAAAAAAGGAAAAGGAACGGATAGAGAGAATGAACTTGTGCCAAAGTGTGTTGATAAATCAGGTAGGAAGGTAGCGTGTGCTGGAAGAACATATTTTACTGTAGTTTCTGCAGGATCAGGTATCCCTCGGCTTGCTGATGTGAGATGGCCAAGGAAAATATCTCTTCCACCACCACCCCCAACCTCCCCGTACAAAAATTTGGAAGATGCCCACACCTGCCTCCCTCCCCCTGCTTTTACAAGAACTTGGAAGATGCCCCGCCCCCCCCCCCCCTCTGCACCCCCCTCCCCCTTAACTTTTACTGTTTTTAGTAAGTTTTAGAGATATTGGGAAGACTAGTACTCTTTGTGGAAAATGTACATCTTTTTGTTGAAAAGTACACCAACAGGCATTTTCGGGTGAACAGGGCTGGATCTGCTGTACCTTGTGTAGTTTGTTGACTACTTAGATAATTTTTATCTAACTGGATATTGGACTACTTGGATAATCTTTTTCCAGTCAGTTACTAAGGATAGCTCTCTGGTGCTCTGTTGTGCAGGTATCGCAATGATGATGACGATGACAGAAATATGGAGGTTGGCTTCAGAGAGGTCATGAAAGAGGAAGCAAGAAGGTTGGTTTTCGTTTGTCTGTCTTTCGTGTATAACACAGGTGATGGTTCTGCTAAGTTAGGAAATCACAGCTTGCGTCTGTTTGGCCACATTTCATGGTTACGTTAAACTTTTAATGACATATGTTGATGGCCAGACTATTACAGCTCCAGATTGTGTGTTTTCTAAAGAAAAGAGAGGGGGGAAACAAAAGGGTTCACTTTTTTCCACCGGTAGGCAAACCTGACTGCAGATGGAGTATTGTTAATCAAACACTCTGCCATGGGCATATGTCCATAATCATCTATGGAAGAGAGCAAATGGAGAAGCTTCAAGAAATGTCAGTTCAGACATCATAGATTGCAGAAAGTTTACAGCTTTAGAGAATGCTGCCTTCTAAACCCTGTAGGAATGCTGTCCCTTAACTTAATCAAGAGGGCCTGTTTAGCTCCTCTGGGTCCCCTGTGCTAAACGTTTTGAATTTCTGGTGTTCAAAAAAACAAAAAACCACATTAAAGCCACAGCACCCACCCCCCCTTCCCCTCCCGTCCACACGCACATGCATGCAGCAACACATGATTATTTACACTCATATTACCCATGCACATGTGTTCACTGTACAAGGTATTTATGATTATTTGAAACTGTATCATTGGTAAAGTGGTTTGTGGATATTTCATTGCTTACATAATAGGGAATCTATTTATTGAATACATAAATGTATCAGTCTTAAAACTATGTTTATGTTGTGTTACCAAAATCTTTTGAGTTTAATAAAAAAAAAAATGGATGGGGTGTGGTGCCCCTCCATGCACTCACCTCTCTCTCTCTTCTTTAATTAAAATAATTTTGTATTCAATATCTACCATTCCCATGATTCATGATTTTCTGACATTAAGATTTCCTTTGTAGTTCGGAATTGTACTGATGCTCAAACCTCTGCAGCTGCAAAGCAATGCAAGAATTATTTTTCTGATGAATGCTGAAGACTAAATCTGGCACTCTGTGTGTCTGTGTATGTGCAGTGCCCGTCTTGGCCTCCAAGAGGATCTGGAGGATATCCGTAGAGAGCAAGAAGAACTTCGGCAGAAGGCGTTGAAAAAGAAGATGAGGAAATGATATCACGCCCTAGGATTGATTTCTGTGTGCTGAGCTGTTCGTCAGTGGGCTTCTGTTGAAAGACATGATGTTTGCCATCGATGGATATGTGCGTCTGTGTCTACTTTGAACATTTGTTGTGGAGGAAAGGATCTGTTAATGTGAAGTGCTTCGCTGTGGGGTCACCGACAGGTTTGACTGCGTTTCCTTTACTTTTTTTCCACCCCACTTTTGCATGTTTCTGCAGTATAAATCCTTTACCTTTGAAGAACACTGTGGTATTTTGGTATGTCTTTCATGTGTATGGCATAAGAGCCATGGTTTATGGTGGTACCAGAATGGGTATGTTTTGATGCCAGCAGAAGGGGGAGGGGAGGATCAGGTTTGAATTTTTTTTTCTCCCAATTCAGAACCGATACATAGATCATCTGCATGAATGGTTCAGGGAACAGTGTCTCATACATTACCCATCAGAAGAATGTCATAATCTGTCTGAGCTCCATGTGCAATATAAATTCAGCAACTGAAAACATTATATAGTAAGAAATGAGAGGGTCTTGGCATTATTCTTGATACTAATGATAGGTTGGTAAATTTGTAGTCGGCTACACTTCACCCAAAACTGAGTAAAGCAGAATGTCGGTCAATGCTAATGGTTTGATGCAATTGGTCCCAACATGAGAGGGTCTTGGCATTATTCTTGATACTAATGATAGGTTGGTAAATTTGTAATCAGCTACACTTCACCCAAAACAGTAAAGCAGAATGTCGGTCAATGCTAGTGGTTTGATGCAATTGGTCCCAACCACATTATGTTTTTGTTTTTCTTGAAATTCAGTTAACCTGAAAAGAAAATTTGGTTCTTATAAATTTGATAATGATAAGTTTCAGTGGAAGGCTGGCAAGAAGAGAGGTATAATAATAATTAAAATTTTTTTTTTTTTTAAGGAAAGATGCACAAATCAAAATCCTGATAGCATCAGTTGAATTGTAGTGACAAACAGAACTTATCTTGTGAAGCTCAGGTACGGATAAATGCTGTTGAAAATGGAGGCTTTGGTCGAGAGTCATGCCAAGACCTTGGGATAGAAGAGGAAAGGAATATGTTGTTGATTGTCATAGAGAATGAAATAGAAGAATGATTAATTGATTCCTGTAGACTGGCCAGCGTTGCCCGTCTTATCATTGGTTGCTTGAATGTCTGTAAAGTGTACTCAGGGGAAAAACAGTGTGACACCAAAGTCAGTTGTGATGAGAAAATGATACAATGTTGTTAACATAACACTACAGGGACTTGCTCAAAAAGGAAGTGATGATTGAACTTCCTAATTGATTTAGGAGAGGAGGGTGGGGGGATATAACCTGATTGGTTGGGAGGGGCAGGGAGGGGCGAGAATGTATGCAAGAGGTCACTAAGCTATACTGCATACAAAAGCAGTTGTTCCAGTGCCAGCATGGTATTGGTTTATTCTCTTGGAATTTAAGAAGTACGTATTGCCGAAAAATGTGCATGTGATAGAGGAAATGCATTTTTTTTTTTGTATTTACATCAGGGTGAAACCAATGATTTTTCCTGGAACATTTGAAAATTTTCCACTGTGTTCATTTCATCATGATAAATGTCAATTTGGGGCGTGTGTGTGTGTGTGTGTGTGTGTGTGTGTGTGTGTGTGTGTGTGTGTGTGTTCTGATATGATGATACAAGCTCATACAAATGTCAAGAAATATTGGGGAGCAAAAGCAATGGAGATACTTTTTTTTTTTTCAATGGAGATGCATTTCTTTTTTTTCTTTTTGTCAGAGTTTTGCTATTGCAGTGGAGATCTATATACATTTTTTTTTCCTCAGTGTTTTGCTACTGTGTAGCTTCAGTCATGATGCAGCATACCATGCTTCATGTGTATGGCTGGTTTGCAGTCAGGGGTGCGGGGGTCTTGCACACATATGTATATCTGTTATGGAACAGTATGATGGGAGATAGTTATTTTGCTGCTTCGTTCACAGGTGAACGAAATGTTTTATGTATCACGTACATGGGTACTTATAGAGGGTGTGTCTGGCCGTAAAAGCTGTCAGCTGAATGCAGTGAGATACTGAGAGACAGTATTGTTTTGATGGGATGTGTGTTGGCATGCACCCTGTTGCTTTTTAACAAGGCGCAGTGTGACAGTGCCACCGCTATTACAGTCACTGCCTTTACCAGGATTGTGTCAGTTTCTATGCTGATAGGTTAACCATTCCCTGTGAGAATGCCAAGGGCACTTCAGTACAAACAGCTCCCATGCTGTCTGGAAGTTCTGTGCTTCCTGATTTCCATCAGTAATGTCTTTTTTTCTGTCTGTATCTTTGGCATCTACTTTTGAGGTAGCCATTTGGCCAATACTCTATCCACCCTGAAACCATTCCTAAGTGGGAGAAGTTTTTTCAGCTGCCAGTTTCTTTTGTACTGGCAACCACCATGAGTTCACATTTTGCAGCAAGCAGATAGTGCTGTGATTTCGGCATAGGAGCAGAGGGTGAAATGACGATAAACAAAAAAGTGTGACAGTTGTGTTTAGTCCCATACAAGTTTTCCACTTGGATGTTCAAGAAATACAAGTGAATATGACGCAAGGGGTTTATACTTGTTTCTGCAGAACCTGCAATCGTCATGACACTTGAGCACATCAAGTCGGTGCTTATGTTTTGCCAGTTGTGAGGATGGTTTGAAGCATAACATATAGATTCATACTTCTAGCAGTGTTGACACACTAAAGCTACAGATGAATGTCAGAACTGATGATCCTACCATGTGACATAGTGTGCTTAAAGTTAAAATCATTAGGTGAGGGAGGGGGGGGGGGGGGGGGGCTAAAATAAAAAGCCTTGAAATTATGGTGTCACTTCACTTGAGTATTTAGACTATTTTTTCAAAGAGTGAGATGAATTGGTTTCCTGAGTACTGAAAAATAGGTTGTATCTTTTCAAGTACAGCATTTTTTTTTTTTATTGGTGACCATTTGGCTGTTGGGAGAGCATTGGAACATTGTTCTGTACAATTATTCATTGGTGATGAGGATCGAGTCACATTTTGTGGAAACCGTAAGTGTGGAGAGGCTGGTGTTCAACATTTCGCCAGGTCACAATCTCTGGACTTTTGTTCATCTCTGGTAGGATTGTTCTGTCACAGATTCAGTGTTTGTGTGCAAGGCTCCATATGTTTTTTGATGTCCCAACACATGATGAAGGTGTCTTCCTTTTGCTCCCTGTGATACATACCAAGATATTGATGACTATTTTTTTTTTCAAATGTTTCGTCATTTACAATATATACACTCCATTGTGCTTTGGTGTTAATTCTTCATGCAGAGAATAGATTCCATTGTCAACTTTGGCTTGTGGTGCCTTGAGCAATATGGATGAATTAATGAAAAATAAAACTGTGAAAAGTGAAAACTATGTGTGGTCTGTTGTAATTGTATGAGTGATGGTGGTTTGGTTATGGTTCTCCATTTAAACGTAACAGGTGCCATCCAGTTGATTCAAACATGTACGTACATTTGAATTTATGGTTAATCGAATACACACATGAAGAGACACACACACACACGCACACTCATGAACATTTACCCTCGTAGGGCTTACTTCATTTCTCTTGTTAAAAAGGAAATTGCTGTTGAAAAAAAATGGAGAACTTTTGGCATTGAACCATTACGTAAAGTCGCTCTAGTTCTTTATGAATTGTTTGAATTAATGGTTCAGATGACGTTGAGGACAAGGATTCGAAGTGTACAGATACAAATAATCTATACCTGCTGTTATACATCGAAGCTCTGATGATGGACATAGGAAAAACCATAGTGGTTCAAAGTCACGTTTTATTTCAAACACATACTTAAGAAATTTTTCTACAGTGTAGAGTCCTTTGAGGGTCCCAAAGGTTTGATGGGACTTGTTTTGATATAAATTGCAAATTTCTCAGACTCTGCTGCCTATTGTCCCAGACACTGAGACAGTCTTTACACTTTTTTTTCCCATCTGCTAAACAGATTTTGATTCTGTAAATTTTGTCCAGAGTGAACACTTGCTGTCCATTTTGCAGTGTCTTATTTGCCCATGTGACTTAAAAAAAAAAATTATTCGTTTTAATCAAAAGGTGAAAAATCAAGTGGAATGGCTGACACCCTCGGCAGGTTCCAGTTATCAAAATCTCAATTCACGCTGTTTACTCCCAGCCCAGGTCAAAGGGCCATATCGTGGCTGTCGTCTTAACAAAATCAATTCTCTACACATGCGCTTAAAAAAGAAACAAGAAGAAGAAAAAGAAAAACAGCAAACACACAACTCATCAAAACAAATTTTCTTCATTATGCAAAGATTGCTTACAAATCTTCCTTCCATAAGATCTTGGATGAAAGATATTTATCCCTTTCAGGAAAATCAAGTCAAAATCAGGAAAATCAAGTCAAAAACAACATCCGATGTAGCATCTCTGAACAAGATTGTCGTGGAGTCTGCTGTAAAGTATTTATGTCTGACATTCTAACTACAGAGAGAAAGCAATAAATAATGCACTGAGAAAGTTGTTCTGCCACATATTAAACAGAAGAATATATGATTATCTCCAAGACAATAAACTGTCGGCCCAAGAACAATCTGGATTCAGAAAAACTTCAAGAGCAGGTGATCATGTTCACAAAGGAAAAACCACATTAGCTCGAAGTCCAGGTTTGTTTAAAATACGTACTTTAGAAATACTTGCTACAGTGTGGAGTCCATGGAGGCTCCCCAAGGATTTGATGGGACTTGTTTCAGTATAAATTGCAAATTTCTCAAACTCTGTTAACTATTGTCCCAGACACTGAGACAGTCTTTACACTTTTTTTTTTCCATCTGCTAAACAGATTTTGATTCTGTAAATGATGTCCAGAGTGGACAATTGCTGTCCACTTTGCAGTGTTTTATTTGCCCAAGTGACTTTTTAAAATTTTGTTATTTCAATCAGATGGTGAAATATCAAGCAGAATGGCAGGCACCCTCTGCAGGTTCTAGTTATCAAAATCAATTATTTCAATTCAATTCATGCTGTTTACACCCAGCCCAGGTCAAAGGGCCACATTGTGGTTGTCTCACCAAAATCAAATTTCTACATGTTTGAGAAAAAAAAAAGAAGAAAAAGGCACAAACAGCAAACACACAACTCTTAAAACAAATATTCTAAACCAGACAAAGATTGCTTACAAATCTTTCTTCCATAAGATCTTGGATGAAAGATGTTATCCCTTTCAGGACCATGTTTACAAAGGAAAAAAAAAACCACAGTGGCTCAAAGTCAAGTTTTATTTCAAATACATACTTTAGACATTTGCTATAGTGTAGAGCCCATGAAGGGTCCCCAAGAATTTGATAAGACTTGTTTCTGTATAAATTGCAAACTTCTGTCACTCAGTTGACAACTGTTCCAGACAGTGTTTACACTTTTTTTCCCCCCATCTACTAAACAGATTTTGATTCTGTAAATTATGTCCAGAGTGGACACTTGCTGTCCACTGTGCAGTGTCTTCTTTGCCCACGTGACTTTTAGAAAATTTATTCGTTTTAATCAGATGAAAAATCAAGCAGAATGGCTGGCACCCTCTGCAGGTTCTAGTTATCAAAATCAATAATTTAAATTCAACTCATGCTGTTTACACCCAGCCCAACACAAAGGGTCATGTCAGGGTTGTCATCTTACAAAATCAATCCTCTACTCATACCTTTTTTTTTTTTTTTTTTAAAGCAGAAAAATAAAAACAGCAAACATGCACCTGATCAAAACAAGTTTTCCACATCATGCAAAGGTTGCTTACAAATCTTCTTTCCATAGGATCTTAGGATGAAAGAAATTTATCCTTTCCAGGAAGTAAAAAATGACATCAGACATAACAACTCTGAAGTTATTTATCACTTTCAGGAAGTCAAAAATAGTCTCTCACAAGATTTTCATGGAGTCTGCTGTGAAGTAGGTATGTCAAACATTCTAGCTATAGTGTTACTCATGAATTGCTCAGCATGTTTTGTAGATAGTTATGTTGCATTTGTTGCTTTTTTCAGCACAGGACAGACTCTTTTGTTTTAAGTCCATGTGTAGTCAGCTGGACTGTAATAATAACACTGAAACTAAAAAAAACAATCCCTCAAGAGGCTCCTCAGACAAGAACAATGACAATCAATTTTCTCCAGTCTCCATCATATTGGATCATGATCACAAGAAATGTTCATTTGTGAAAATTCCTTTTTTTTAAAAATAGGTGCATTAAATTACACCAGTTTCCAAGAAAAAATACAAAGAAAAATAAATAACAATCTCTCGGCTTCCTACTTTGACTTCCTCATCATACTTAACAGAAATATGGAACGCCTCAAAACATCTTTCAAAAAAATTGCCAGGTACTGATGGAATTACAAAAGAGATCACAAAAACCATTTTCCCACTAACTTTACCCATCTTTCAGAAACTACAAACAGTTCTGTAACTGGGTACAAACCCTGAAGATAATAAAACAGATCAATATACCCATTACAAAAACGTTCAGCTTGTAAACCCAAACAGCTACAGAAGGATAACAATAAACAATGCATTTGGAAAGTTGTTCTGCCACATATTACATAGAAAAGTATCTGATTATCCTGAAGACAATACACTATTAGCCCAAGAATAATCTGGATTTAGAAAGAGCAACTGGCCATGGTTCTTGTTTTTCTCAAAAACATCACTGATAATATATTAAATGACAGAAATGGTGGATTATACAGCTGTCTCACCAGCTTTCAGAAAGCCGTTGATAAGAGTTTGCCACAGAGCTCTCCAAACAAAACTATACAGAACAGGAATCAGAGGCAGGAATTCGAGGTTTTAAAATAAAGTAACAAGATCAATGTATGGCTACATTAAAATCAGTTTAAAGACAACAGACTGGCTATGCCCAAAGAAACCACTACTCCAAGGAATTCACTAACTTCACCACTATTTAATGTAATTATTGATGAACTTTCAGATTATGTTCAGATTAATGGTTCACCTGAATTAAACACAAATAATAGCACCAAATTCTGTGTTTATTATATATGCAAAGGACCTGGTAATCCTATCCACCTCCAAACCAGGGCAACAAAATAAACTAAACAGACATTAATGAGCCCTGTAATGAACAAGGACTTAAGATCAATCGAGAGAGAAAAAATGGTCATTGTCACGAAAACGGACCCTAAATGCCCCTTGTATTCAAGAGTGGATCTAATATCATACAGATCACAAATAAAATATCTCTAAATTCTATTTTTCATGGCAAGTTCGCATGCACACAACAGCATCTCAATAGCCAGCAAACAAAGGCACTGCATACACTGAGAAGGAAGGTAAAGGTGCAGAGCTGAAGCCAGATGTACTGACAGATCTTTGTGACACGCTGATCACACCAATATCGATTTACAGCACTGAAGTGTGGTTCCCTTATGCAGATCACGACATGATCAGCCACTGTATTTCCACTCTTTTCCAACAAATTCTATACAAATTGTTGCCTTCTAGACCAGAATCTCCCAACATCACCATTGCCTTGTTGTTTCCCAATCAGCCTGCAAACAATATGCCACATGCCAGGCTTCTGGTTACATACAACAAAAGCAGATAAGTCCTGCGCTAAGATGCCATACAGCAGCATGCTTAAAAATGTAGAAATATCAAACTCTCTATGGCTAGAACGTATCTGAACTGTGCTGTATAAACTGAGAATGAATCCTTTCTGGACAAATCAGTCATGACTTGGAGAACAAAATATTCCATTAAAAAGAAATTAGTATCTAAATTCACACACTTCTGGGAACAGCGAAAAAGAATTTTACATTAAAATCACTGAAAGCTACCGACTAAAACTATACATCATAAGATTTGGAACAGAAACATGGTCTCAGCAGACTTCAGGTCATGATCCACAAATCGAAAGAGGTAGATACATGAACACTGCAACAGAGAACAGAAATGTTCAGTGGTGTTGTTGAGGATGAAACTCATTTTCTGGACAGCTGCTCCAAAATACAAACTGCTGAGACTGAAGCCAACAGAACAGCTGTCAAACAACGTGTCAGACCCAAACTTGCATAAACTATGCCCAGGTGAATTGCTAAGCAATTCACCTGGGCATAGTTTATGCAAGTTTGGGTCTGACACATCATTTGACAGCTGTTCTGTTGGCTTCAGCCTCAGTAGTTTGTATTAGCATTTCACATATAAAAAGATAAGGAAAAACTATAGGTAAACCTGGGACAGATGAAGAGAAAAATCAGAGAGGGGCTCAGATGAATTATGGTCTACAACCTCAATTATGGTTTCTCAAAATATCATTACCATGCTGTGTTTACAGATTTTTTTTTTAGGTTTTCATGACAGTTAAAGTCTGAGGTTGAGTCCCCCCCCCCCCCCCCCCCCCTCTCTCTCTCTCTCTCTCTCACACACACACACACTGGATCAAGATCTGTTTTGGAGGAAAAAGAAACAAACAGGGGCAGCAACACCTGTCTTTTTCCTGGGCCTTCCACAGGATTTGGAAGAGTCCTTGGACTACCATCATCAACTTCCATCCTAATTCTTGGTTGGTGAACAAGTTACAGCCATGATCTCAGCAGCCTTCAGGTCAGCTCTCATGACCTACAAACAGAACGGGTTAATACACAAACACAACAAAGAAGACAGAAAAATGCTAGGCATGTGGTGTGGTCAAAGATGAACCTCTTTTTTTGTTGTTGACAGTATAATGTAGTAACCGCTTTAGTTACTATTGTATGTTATGCATCCTAATCAATCACATTGATAAATGTGATAAACACTGCGTTAAACAGTTTGATGTTTTTTAATGTAGCCGTTGATGATCCCTCTCCTAGAAACCTTCAAGGGAGGTTACTCTCCCCATAATAGTAATAATGTAAACAAATCATTACTTCCCTTAGATTGCAGACTACTTAATACATTACAGACAGTTACTTCAGATACAAACTGCTACGTCTGAAGCTAACAAAGCAGCTGTCAAAAGATGTGACAGAACCAAACTTGCATAAACTATGTCAGAGTGAAACACTATGCAATGATGACCTACTAATTCGTATTGCATAATATGTTCATGATTGCATGAACATGAAACGATAATAATGGTCTCCAACATGGGCCTAAATGAATTCTAATCTATCCTTTTATTATGATTTCTCATTATAGTGTTACCATACTGTGTCTTTCGGCGCTTAAGGGTTCTCTTGACAATTCAAATTCTTAGGCTGAGTCACACACACACACACACACACACACACACACACACACACACACACACACACACACACACTCACATGATAAAGTAATGTATACCTATTAACAGGTAATGCTGGAACCCTTGTAACATGTGGTGATCGAAAGAGGATGCGCGCGTTGCATCTAAAGACACAAATGGTGTGTGTGTGTGTGTGTGTGTGTGTGTGTGTGTGCATATGTGCACAAATATGTATTGTGCACTTGTGACAATCTTAAGTATATCACTGGACACAATACACATTAATGTGATTCATGTGTGCACTCATCCACTGTCTCTCCACATTCACTGACTGACTGAAACCAATTTATTGTCAGATTAACCCATGGTTGTATTGACATTTAAGAAAACACTATGAACAGAATGTCAACATATTTCATTTAAATAAAAGTAACATAATTAACACACACACACACACACACACACACACACACAACACATCTCCATACGAACACACCCACACCCTCACATACACACACACACCACACCACCCTCCACACACACACCCTCAAATACTAGCACATGTAAACACATGCACTCTCTCTCTCTCTCTCTCTCTCTCTCACACACACACACATGGAAAAAAAGGACATTAAAAAAAAATTCTCCCCATAATAATCAGTCTTGTCTCCCCTTGCACCTTTGCCACTGTCTCTCTCTCTCCCTAGAGCTAAGTGTTGTCCCCCTTTGAGTCCTATCCTTACTTTCATCCTCCGTTTGCAAGTACAACTCTTCACACATCAAAGTAATAGACATAGGCTGTCGGAATATTTCTACACACACACACACACACACACACACACACACACTAAGGGCCCATATATACTGATATCCAGAAACATGAATTCCATGTGACCACATAAATACACGGGAGTCAAAGATCATGAGAGAATGGTACAGGCTGACATACTGCTCGTAAGTGTCGAACAGCTTATGGGTGTCTATGGATTGGGGTAGAGGGAGAAGAGGGAGGAAGGGAGTGGGAGGGTGGAATGAAAAAGCCTTGCTCTACGTGCAAATTAGATGCCGAACCACACTGATATGCTATATGCCGAGAATAAAATTTAAACTTTTCAAACATTAACGAATTAATAAAATTTAAACTTTTCAAACATTAACGAATTGGGAGATAAAAAAACACAACAACAACATTCACATACACGCATGCACAAACACCATAACACGAAAGCACGCCCCCGCGCGCGCGCGCGCGCGCGCACACACACACACACACATCCTTTAACAGTTGTAGTCGCATTTGCGTACACAAGGTCGTGTTTGTATGCATACACTACACTTCCATTCAAAGGCTCACAAACACTGACGTACGTCCCTTAGAGACCATAGGCCTACGGTTAATCATAAAAATTCGACCTCTTATCGTGGGAAATCAGCATCATCACCAATCCCTCGCGCCGTTTGAGAGGTTCCGAGACCCATCTTCAACGGGCATCAGTGACGACAGGCCTATTGTGGACCCCTCTCCCAACCTTACGGCTCCACCGTGGCCATCTACTTACTTATCGATTGGAAAGCGAAGCGATCGCACAAGTAGTGAAACAGCTGCCCATCATCTCAGTATTGCACGTGTCACTGTCTGCGTGCGACTGACTTCGTTTGCAGAGAGACCGGGCGATCAGCGTTTGGTCCGAGGCACGCTCATTGTGAAAGTTTACTGTTTAGGTTTAGTTGATGTAAAAAGTCGAAACTAGTATCCCAACAACATGGAGGCGAGAAAGTTGGCGTTAGTTTCGACTGCACTGAGTATGCTCGTTTTTCATCAGGTTTGTCAAGGCGCAGATCAAGATCTCACTTTCGAAGTCGCCGCAGGAGATACGGAATGCTTTTGGCAACACCTGACCGAAAAAAATCAGGCCGAATTGGAATACCAGGTATGTACCTTTATTTCATTTTATTTTCGTTTTTATTGAACTTTCACGTCTTTCATACTAGTTTTGCTTTTGGCCCTTTTTCCTTTTTTTTTTTTTTTCTTTTTCAAACTAGATCTACTGCTAGCATAATCCGATGCATAATTAGCTGCTGTACACTAACTCCTGACAGACCAGGCCAAAGACTTGAAAAGACTCTCAAGCCTCAGAATGACATAATATTATTTGAAATGATATGACTTGATATGATGTAATCATGTTCCACTGTAAGGCGGTCGAAGTAACAGGGACAAACCAACCATCAGTTTATCTGAGCTTTAATTCTTTGTTAGTGTGGCAGTGAAGGCTTACCTACTGATCATATCAGAACCTGTATCCTATTGCCAATTGAATAGAAGTGGTAATAGAAACAGAAGTAGAAGTGTAGGGACTGGCCTCCATTAGCCTAGGTCTCACAGCCTGTAAATATAATCAGATGTTGACAAATTGACTTTTAATTGGGGTCTGAAAACTTCAATACTTTAAGATTGAATCAAGTCCTAAGAGTGCTCTTCTCATGCACTGAAAAAGACTCACCATTCTGAAAATGTAATCATATACTCTCTCTCTCTCTCTCTCTCTCTCTCTCTCTCTCTCTTCACACCACACACACACACACACACACACACACACACACACACACACACACACACGAGAGAGAGAGAGAAAGAGAGAGAAACAGGAACTTGTTATGGAGCGATTGGCAACAGTAGGATGGTAGCGGTTTTCATGCAGCAATACCACACGGGGGGGGGGGGGGGGGGGGAATAAAACCAAAAGCTGTCACACCACCAGCTGCAGTCAAAATCCAGTTGTCAGCATGGGTTTGTTTGAAATGATTTTCACTTTTCAAAATATTATTTTAATGGCTTTGATCGCTTCTGGTGCTTACTGTTTGGCCTTTAATAATTACGAGCTTTCTTTTCAAAGTGAAAGGACAAGCAACTAAAAGACAATGCTTTTGGACTCAGGTCTTTCTGATCTCTCTCTTGCTCTGTCTTTCTCACACACACTACACACACACAAGCACAGACACACAGACACACACACACACACACACACACACACACACACACATGTAGAGGCAGGCAAGCATGTGCTAGCGTGCGCGCACGCACACACACACACACACACACACACACACACACACACACACACACACACACACACACACACACACACTCATTCTAATAAAGTTTTGGTTATATTCTTTTCTCCTAATGTTTATGTATGTCACGCACACGCATGCACACACGCACGCACGCACACAAGCACACTCTCTCTCTCTCTCTCTCTCCTCTCCTCTCTCTCTCTCTCTCTCTCTCTCTCTCTCTCTCTCTCTCTCTCTCTCTCTCATTCATTCTAATTTAGATTTGGTTATGGTTTTCCTCCTGGTTCTTATTTGTATGATTACACAAAGGAAAGAAGTTACAAAGTTTCATTAATACAAAAATAGTATTCAAAACAGAATTTGGAAAAAAAAAAAATTCTTTTGCATCCAGATAAGTGCAAGAACATGCCAAAGAAGAAATAGGGAAAAGGGAGATTAACAGAAAGTACATGAGAGACATAGCAACAAGGATCTGATTACTATTGATTGTGTACATAGAGCTTATAGTCCTATTGGTGCATAGTCCATGACCAGATGTTGCCCGAAATGATGGAAATGTCTTTGGAAGCCATCGGCATTGAATTGATCTTCCCCTTCCCCCTGAAAGAGGTTGAAACGTGATATGGTCGATGTGCCTGTTTCTCAGAACTTACGGTTTGACAAGAGCAAGTGTGTGTGTGTGTGTGTGTGTGTGTGTGTGTGTGTGTGTGTGTGTGTGTGTGTTAATATGTGTGTGTGTGTGTGTGTGTTTATGTGTATGTGTATATATGTATGTGTGTGTGCGTGTGTGTGTGTGTGTGTGTGTGTGTGTATGTGATCCTGCATTGTCTGTCTCTTCCAGTTTGATAGTATGGGCATATGTGTGTATCCTTATACAGTCTGTATATGACACTCAAGGAAAAAAGTATGTTGTATGTTATGTGAGTGTGTACTCATGAAGCTAAAGAAATGCTAACGTTTCACTTATTTTCATATCAGTACCAGTAATGAAATGCATGTATGTGTCCTTGTGTGCGTGTGTGTGTTTTTAAGTGTGTGTGTGTATGAATGTGCGTGTGTCTGTGTGTGTGTGCGCGCAAACATGCATGCATGCATGCATGCATGCATGCGTGCGTGTGTATGTGCATATGTGTGTATGTGTCTGTATGTGTGTGTATGAGTGTGTGTGCACGCATGTTCACGCTTTTCTTTGATGTACACATGCATGTGTACAAGTGAGTACTTTTTAAGGTAGGTAGGCAGTTGGTCACACTTGTGTATAATTGCTTTTTATGTTTTTAAACTTCATTGCTTAAAACAGGCACACTCCTTTTTCATGGCTAGTGTATTGGAGATATTCCTCTGATGAATTCGTCCATTGCAGCCAGTGAGATTTCATGAAGCTTGACTTTTCTGTGGTCACCTTTCTGGCCCTTCTGTAATTGATCAGTTACATTTATGGAATCCCTGTGTTTGGTTTTAAACATTGACTAATTCTAGAAATCTGTGTGGTCCGTGTGTACAGAAAAACTGTGAGTGGAGTAGAGAGATGGAGGTAATGGTGTCTGCAGAGTAGGGGAATGTGTTTGGTATTGCAAGTGGTGTAGCCACTCTCTCCACATCTGTCCAACAGTTTTCTTCTTTGTGGTTCTATATTTGGTTTTTTTAACACACTCACTCACACACACACACATACGCACGCACACACGCACGCATGCACGCACGCACGCATGCATGCATGCATGCATGCACAGCACGCACGCACGCACGCACCACACACACACACACACACACACACACACACACACACACACACACACACACACACACACACACACACACACACACACACACACACACACACACACACACACACTCTCTCTCTCTCTCTCTCTCTCTCTCTCCCTCTCTGTCTCTCTCTCCCTCCCTCTCTCTCTCTCTCTCTCACACATACACACACACAACACACACACACAACACACACAACATACACACACACACACACACACACACACACACACACACACACACACACACACACACAACACACACACACACACACACACACACACACAACACACACACACACACACACACACACACACACATGCACTTATTCAAAGGGAGTCAGCAAAGCATCAACTTGTTTAAATGCCATATCATGTCCTGGGAGACTGTTGATTAGTTTGACTCTCTGCCTGTAAGCCATTGCCATTTGAATTATTAGCCTCTTCTCCATAGAAATTCAGCGCTTTCATGACTTGGCCAAACTGCCCATCAACCCTGACTGTTGGAAGATGCAACAGGCTGGTGGGTCGTTACTCCATGATTTATGTGCTGCAGGTGATCGACGGGGGGGACCTGGATATTGACTTCATTCTGTACGCACCTGATGGCACTGTTGTAAAGCACGATAGTGGTGGGACAGACAACAGCATCACGTGAGTGGTTACATTCTGGCATTTGCAAGTCATTGGAAGTTCAGGGATCTTAGCTCTGGTGGATATGTGGTATGTCGTGTGTGTGTGTGTGTGTGTGTGTGTGTGTGTGTGTGTGTGTGTGTGTGTGTGCGCACGCGTGTGTAGTTGAGTGTGTGTGTGTGTCTGTGTGTGTGTGTGTAGTTGTGTGTGTGTGTGTGTGTGTGTGTGTGTGTGTGTGTGTGTGTGTGTGTGTGTAGTTGTATGTATGTGTGTGTGTGTGTGTGTGTGTAGTTGTATGTGTGTGTATGTGTGTGTGTTGTCGTCGGTTTAATGTCCTACCACTATAGTGATTCAGACAGTTTATGTGTGGGTGAATGAAGTATGCAAGTGTATGAAGTGTATTATTCCATTAATGATAGAAATGACATCCCCTCCTCTCCCCCCCCCCCCCCCCCCCTCATCCCCTATCCCTCTTCCACCTTGACAATTTTAAGTGAGAAGTGATGAGATCTACAGATATTAAGGTCCAATTGAACTATTTAACAAACACTTACAAACTGAGTCAAGAACAGAGTAATTGTTTAAAATATATGGTAAAGGCAATGAAGTCGATCCATCAGTATAACCATCAATACCCGAATGTCTTACGAGCTCTCTTGCTCTTGGGCATTGAATCAGCAAATGACTGACATTTAAGGATTTCCCACACATACATTTAACATTATGACAATGTTTTGTTTTCAGTGCGTTCAAACAGAATCTGTGGATTAAGCCTTCAATCTCCCTAGACGAGGAGGAGACTTGTTTGAACGTTTTCCCATTGTACCCATCACTAAATTGTATACAATTGTGATAATATTGAATGTCTGAGTTCATCAATGAGGTTTTAACTTTTTCTCTTGAAGTTGAATTTATAACTGAAAAACATTAATTCAAATCTAAGGGAACTTTGAGTGGTATTGCGTAATTGACATTTTGAGCTGCTTTTCGTGCAAGTTGATCTACACGCTCGTTGGGTACTATACCACAATGAGAGGGGATCCAACAAAAGGTGACAGTAATGCCTTGCATGGATAAAAGGTGAATAATATGATGAATTTCAAATATCATATCAAGCCGGATTGAAGGATATGCAGACTTAATCGAGTAGACTGCTGCTTTAGAATCAATACCTATTAAGATTTGTGAACTTTTTATTGGAAAATTTAGAATAAAATCTAACGATTTAAGTATAGCAAGTAATTCGGCACTGAATATCGATAACTGTTTACCAAGATAGAAGAGCTTTTCTACTTTGAGGCTAGGGATTATGAAGGCTGCTCTCGTGTTATTATTTTCTATATGTGTGTGTGTGTGTGTAGTTGTGTGTGTGTGAGTGTGTGTGTGCGTGCATGTGTGTTTGTGTGTGTGTATGTGTGTGTGTGTGTGTGTGTGTGTGTGTGTGTGTGTGTGTGTGTGGTGTTGTTGTTGTTGTTGTTGTGTGTGTGTGTGTGGAATTCCCTCCCTCTTTGTGCCCTAACTGCTGATTTCCCATCTGCTGTCAAATCCACCACGTAAGGTTTGTCAGAGGCAGGGTCCCTTTTTTAACCCCCCCTCCCCCCTCCCTTTCGCCCACCCACACCCTCAGCTCTTCATTTCAGTCTACTGGCAGATGAGAATGTTATCCTGTACTATACCATATATTTTATTTCTCTGAAATTTGATTTTAGAAAGGGCACAAAAATTCATAGATTTAGGATCTCTATGGATACTGTCTTGACAATTAAGCTCAATGTTATAGAGTCAAAAAAAAAAAAGGAAACTGAAAAAATGCTGTCTGTATCTTAGAGCTTTGATATAACTTGGAAAGTCCTAGCAACACAGACAACATTGTCAGTGGGTTTTTTTTTTTTTTCCCTGTTCCTTATTCTCTAGTTCTATGGCTAGGAAGAAGAAGACAGACCAACGGTGAAGTGTCTTTGATTTTCCAACCAGATTCAAGGTGGAAATGACGGGAGAGTACAAGTTCTGTTTCGACAATTCCTTCAGCCACATGGCCTCCAAAGTGGTGTTCTTTGAGATTGTGGGCGGGGACACGGAGGAGGACGAGGGAGACGACTGGAAGCTGGACATGGAGGAAGTGAAAGATATGGTGGACATGACCATGGAGGAGATCAAGGTCAGAAGGGGGAGGCAACACTTGTCCTGTGTTCCTGTGTCTGCTGTGAAGCTGGTGGTGGTTTTGTCTGTTGCAGAGGGAAAGCAATGTCCCCTCGTACATCTGATTATGAACCGTCCTTTTTTTTTTCTTTTAGGAAATATTTTCTGATAACTTAGGGGTTTGCTCTTTATTGAAGTAAACTATAAAAACAGGAAGAGAGAGAGAGATATTCTTTGTTTTTGAAACTGGTATTTCGTTTGGCTTTCTGTTTTACTCAGTATTTTTTATCCATAGTGTTTTATGCTTTCATGTTTGTTCATTTTATCCATGTACCCTTGTTTGGTTTCTTTGGAATGAAGGTTTATATAAAGCTAATAGAAATGAGAAGGAAAGACATAGAAAAAAGTCTTCTTTCTTTCTTTTTTTTTAATAATTTTTTTGTTCTGTCCCATCTGCTGTGCCACATCAGTGGCATTGCATTCAGGCAACAATCCCGGCACTTGCAATCCACAGGGAGCAGTCATTGTCAAGTAGTCAAGAGGCAACCCACTGGAGGAAACACTGCAATGCTGCCAAGTCACCTCGGTGGTGTTCAGTGGCACCTGTTCTGATCCAACATATGCAGGACATCACCTGTTAAGCCCCCTACTGACAGCAGTAACAGCTTAGTCATGGAGCTGCCATGAGTGAGCTCTCCCTCTGGAGGGCATCACCACTTCTGTCCAATGACAGCCCCCATAAACTTGCTGACACTGGTGACCCTGACAGGATCAAACCAAGGCCATAGACGTGGAGAAGACATCAAAACTGAGGTCACCATAAGAGCAGGGTATGAAGGACCACAGAATTTTAGACTTTTTTGTGCTGTTCAACAAGGATGATGAATATGATGCTATGGATTTCCATTCTGGTCTGAGACTGCATGATAGGGCTTTCATGATACATCTTGTGCCAACCAGGCCTAAGAGATACAGACACTTGCAGTGTTGGTCAAGAAATTTGAGCAAAATTCATAGAGACGCATCCATTTTATGGAAGAAACTCGACTGTGTGATCCCAGTCTTTCCAGCTGAGCCTATAGCAAATTCAACTCTGGGTAGGAGCTGGTAGGGGCAGAAAAATCCCACATGGTTCTGATGGGAATTGAACTGATGACCACCCAACCAGAAATCCTGGATGTTAACCACTTCACCTCAGCAGCTGGTGACATTCTTATTTATCATTCCCATTACATGCGCCCTGGCTTAAGGCTGTGTCAGGCCAATTGACATAGGCTAGAACACCAAGGCTACATCAAAATGTTGTTATGCTCTGCATAGTTATGCGGGATTGTCTTCAGTTGTGACAAGCTCCTAGCATAACATTATCAGTCTCCAAAATCCCCCGAAGTCGGAGTGTGGCTGCCCATGTGGCGGGGTAATCAAAAACGGTCACACACGTAATGTTCTCATCCCCAGCTGATGCATTTGTACCATAGTGTTCAAGTACTTCAGCTGTTTGGATGATCCCTGGAGTCTTTAAGCCAGGGTACGACAACAACAACAACAACAACATTCCCATTACAAGGGGGTTGTAGTGGTGCTATGACAGATCCATGAACTGTGGTATGGCTGCTTTGTGAATGTTCATCACAGCATTCTGTCTGCTCTTCAGGTAGCTGGTGCATGTTGGGCCCACTGAATTCTGATATACGTTACAGGATCAGGTGTTCTGCATGTTTCATCGTGCAAAGGTCACACAGCCTCTGCAGGTCCGCACATGCGCTGACACTCAGGAAACAGCCTGCTCCATACTTGATTAATTTGACAGTGCCGGGCTTCCAGTCTGTAACCATCTAACTGAAAAGTGGGTGCTTAGACCATTTGACTGTCATGTCTGGATAAAAGGCCAATATAGACCTTTTCATGTAGCAGACATCACAAAGAAGACCTGAAAATAAATCTCAAAACAAATTTCAGATTTGTGATCCTTCATGCCCTGATCTCATGCTGATTACAGCATTGATTTCGTTTTCTTCTTCACCTCTGTGCCTGCTGTGAATTCATGTCAAAGTCATCAGCATGGGCAAGGACAAAGGGACTGTCCGGGATGGACTTGATGGCACTCTCACTTTGGTTCCTTGACTAGGCAGTCAGAGATGTTCATAAGGTGCTGAGTGTATGGGTTCTGGCACGCATTGGAGCAGAACACTGAACATTACTAAACCTCCCCAGCAGCAGGGCTGTGTCTTCTTTGCCGGGTTGCCTCATGATAACGTTGTGTTGACTGATTCCAGTGAAGTGTTGGCGCTGAGGCTGTGACAGTACAGACTGTGGGTACACTTGTGTATAGACTGGTAGGTGAGGAAGTGATGTCATGAAGGGGGGATGAAGATGAGAGAAAAAAAAAAAAAGGAAAAGAGAGGGGATTTGCCGACATTTGACTGATGTGTTATGAATATATGCAACAACAGAATGTAAGGCGCAGGGTTGGTGGGGAAGGAGAAGTAATAACAAATCTGACGATGCCACCACCAGACGACAAGCACAGAACGTGTGGGTGGCACTGGCAGTTGGTACTGACACTAGCAGATGGTTGAGCAAGTCTTCACTGTTGCACATGTTGAACGTTTACGTCACCAGCAACCCACGGGCATGACCTGGTGTTGTGAGGTAACATCTGTATGATGCTTCATTGGAATTATGTGATGTAGCTTATTTCTGTATTTAGTGATACATAAATTCATATCTCCTCCTGCTCAATAACATTATGGCTGTCTCAAGTGGAAGTTGAACCCTAGACTTGGGAACACGATATAATGACTTACTCGCTATCCCTACATCTCTTTAAGTAATTAAAGACTTTTTTTCTTTTTTTTTTTCCAAGACATTTTTCACTTTGTCCCCATAAGATTCACACCCCAACTAAATCCCTTTCTGTTTAGGTGGGTTCTGTGTAGGACCCGCCATTGAAAAGGGTTTCTGGGAGTGTTTCTACAGGGATTCTACAATGGTTGTGTCCCATGGGTTGCAGGGCATCATTGACCGGTCCAAGAACTACCTGGATCGGTCCATCCAGCTTCAGACTCTGCTGAAGATGCACGAAGCCAGAGATCGCAACGTGCTGGAGGCCAATTTGTCGCGGGTCAACATGTTCTCCGCCTTCCAGGTCTGCGCTGTTTGTGGAAGCTGCTGTCTCTCTTTCACCTGCTATGTTTGTCTCTGTCTGTCTGTCTGTATCTCTTTTCTTTGAAAAAAAAAAAGTTGAGGGATGCAGAATCTTAAGAGGAATAATTGTATGTTTTTGTTGTGTCACTTTTTTTTGGTCTTTCTGCATTAAGATGCATGTGCATGTATACATTACCTGTGATCACAGAAGTGTCTGTGTTGTTACAGGTGTCTGTGAATGTGTGATGCTCTCAGGAGTGTTTGGTATGTTACAAGTGTCTGTGATGATCACAGTGGTGTATGTTGTGATACCGATGTTTGTGATGATTACAGGTGCGTTTGTCATGTTACTTATACTTGTGATAATGACAAGAATGTTTGTCATGTTACAGATACTTGTGACGATGACAGGAGTGTTTGTCATGTTACAGATACTTGTGACGATGACGGGAGTGTTTGTCATGTTACAGATACTTGTGATAATGACAAGAATGTTTGTCATGTTACAGATACTTGTGACGATGACAGGAGTGTTTGTCATGTTACAGATACTTGTGACGATGACGGGAGTGTTTGTCATGTTACAGATACTTGTGACGATGACAGGAGTGTTTGTCATGTTACAGATACTTGTGACGATGACGGGAGTGTATGTCATGTTACAGGTACTTGTGATGATGACGGAGTGTTGTCATGTTACAGTACTTTTGATGATGACGAAAGTGTCATGTTACAGATACTTGTGATGATGACGGAGTGTTTGTCATGTTACAGATACTTGTGATGATGACAGGAGTGTTTGTCATGTTACAGATACTTGTGATGATGACGGGAGTGTTTGTCATGTTACAGATACTTGTGGTTGCAGGAGTGTTTGTCATGCTACATATACTTGTGATGATGACGGGAGTGTTTGTCATGTTACAGATACTTGTGATGATGACAGGAATGTTTGTCATGTTACAGATACTTGTGATGATGACAGAAATGTTCGTCATGTTACAGATACTTGTGATGATGACGGGAGTGTTTGTCATGTTACAGATACTTGTGATGATGACAGGAGTGTTTGTCATGTTACAGATACTTGTGATGATGACGGGAGTGTTTGTCATGTTACAGATACTTGTGGTTGCAGGAGTGTTTGTCATGCTACATATACTTGTGATGATGACGGGAGTGTTTGTCATGTTACAGATACTTGTGATGATGACAGGAATGTTTGTCATGTTACAGATACTTGTGATGATGACGGGAGTGTTTGTCATGTTACAGATACTTGTGACGATGACGGGAGTGTTTGTCATGTTACAGATACTTGTGATGATGACAGGAATGTTTGTCATGTTACAGATACTTGTGATGATGACGGGAGTGTTTGTCATGTTACAGATACTTGTGATGATGACAGGAATGTTTGTCATGTTACAGATACTTGTGACGATGACGGGAGTGTTTGTCATGTTACAGATACTTGTGATGATGACAGGAATGTTTGTCATGTTACAGATACTTGTGATGATGACGGGAGTGTTTGTCATGTTACAGATACTTGTCATGATCACGGTCAGCCTGACACAGGTGCTGATGATCCGCAGCCTCTTTCAGGACAAAGGCTATCAGCAAGCAGGGCTGCGGCAGAAAACGTAACACCTGGCGGGTCCAGACGTGTGCATTATGCACCTCTCCATGCCTGTGTATGTCTGACTCTGTGAGATGTGTGCGTGCTTGAGTGTACGGATTAATATGAGGGTGGCGGCCATCACAGAATTTGAAGAACAAAGTTTTTGTTCCTGTGTAATCGAAATGAACTGTACCTTGATGCAGGCTAGTGTTTTGTTGTCTTGTTATGTACAGGTAACCTCATTTTTAGGGATTGCTTGTAAGTTGATAACAATGGTGGGAAGAAACTCGAAGCGAGATCGTGACAGCAGCAGGTCTTCAGAGAAGAACCCCCCCCCCCCCCCCGAGACAAGTATTTTGGCCCTGAAAACAATATGTTAGCACGCATTGTAAAACATGAGGTCAAGAATGAACTTGCATTCCATGAATTCTCTCCTGCAGTCTGGAACTGGAGAAATATTAGCATTCATTTTGACTGTTAAGTGAAAACGAAGATTTTTGCTCGGGTTTTCCATCTGATCGTTAGCTAGTGTTACTTGGCATGATTTTAATGGTGGAAGCCTGCATTTGATTGATGTCGTTTTATGCGTTGAAGCAGCAGTCCCAGGGATACTGGGGGCTCCTCCAGGTCCCCCTGCCTTCAGGAAGTTCTGTGTTAGTAACTTCCCCTTTTCCGTCACTTTCTTTGGCTCTGCCCCACCCCCAACCCCCCATTTTTTTTTTTTGGGGGGGGGGGGAGGGGGGAGAGAAGGGTGGGGCTTGCTTTATAGTTGTCTGATGCTTTGTTGCCTTTGTGGACCATTTTCCTTTGTTCAGGGAACTCATTTACTTTTATTGCTGGTCACACTTGATGTAGTTCCAGCTTTTTCTTCTTTAAACTATAATCTGGCAACTAGGTAACAACAATAGTACACATGATTTGTCACAACCAGAGTGTCAATTGTTAACGAAGCGATGATGAAAGTGACTTGATTTTTTACAACCAGAGTGCCAGATTTTAACCGAACAATGATGGAACTGACTTGGTTTGTTATCACCAGTGCAAGCCATCTGGTCAAGATAATCGTAAAAGTGACCAGTGAACATCTTCTTACGAAATTAACTCACCTAGGTGTGTTGAACTTAATCTTGTGATCGATTGAAGATAAAAGATTCTACACCTAATAAGTTACTTCTCCATCAGTCAGTATCATGCCCCCTAAAGCAAATGGTTTAGGGAGCAAAGTTCAAATTGAGTATCGTTGAAACGGCAGGAAAGAAGAAAAAAAAAAAGGAAAAAAGAAGAAAAAAGGAAAAAAGGATATCTGAAAACTGCATTTGAACTTGGGATAAAATGGTGAATGGTGAGAACGTGGCACGAAGATAAGATCTGGCATCCTGCAGCAGAGATCACAGAACATTTTTTTTTCAGCTGGGGAGCCCGGTACAGAACGATAGAAATGGACAACTTGGCTGACGAGAAAATCAAGCCTGGATCTGACCACCAGTGAAACTATTCTCAATCTGTTCATCTTGGATTCAGAAGAATTGGTTGGTTCTGGGTTTTCAGCTGATAAAACTGACAATTTAGTTAGCCTTTTCTCTCTATTTTCCAGTATTTGATCAATTCTGTTTTGTCTGCTCCGCCTGTGATGTACGTTATGAAATTTCTTCGTACATAACGAAAAGATTGCGAGTGTCAGCACCAAGCCTGTTCTTGCCATTTTTTTTATTGTAACTGTTCTGATTTACTGTATCATGGATGTTTGGGGTTGTGTCTTCTTTGCACCTAGCACCTTATAAGTTGCCAGAGTTGAAGTGTTTTTTGATACGCTTCAATAGGTGGGCCAGGTTTGATTTGATGCCTAGTGTGCAGAAAATTAGAATGTTTTTTTCATAAAAACGTTTGATCACAATCCATTGTGCACAAACTACTTTTAGTACTCTTCTTGACCTTCATTCAGCTAATTTTCATTTAAATCTGATAGAAAGTGCACAGATTAAATCGAATATCATCAACTTTTAATGAAATTCTGCAGTGTTTATTAGATGATATTATCATTTTTTGATATCGATAACTATCACTGTTCCTTTGATGATATTGCTGAAGTTAAAAGAAAATGGATGGGGGCATTTTTCCTTTTGCTACCTGTCCATTGCTAAGTACGCTTACCTGAAA
This sequence comes from Conus canariensis, assembly GCA_033310375.1. NCBI lineage: Eukaryota > Metazoa > Mollusca > Gastropoda > Neogastropoda > Conidae > Conus > Conus canariensis. Next base: position 11,122,182 of record CM065733.1, on the reverse strand, counting down.
AATATTCCTTTATCTTACATAACAGTTTTGCATACTTATAATTTCTTGTCCACAGAATTTATGAATAATTTGAGTCAAGGCCTTTTTTACCAGAATCTCATAACTGATTGTTAGATGTATATGATATTTGTTTGGTTTTGAATTCAGGATGAAACATTCTTCGTTTCAGTGTTTTGTGAGAGTTTGTTAGATGTATATGATATTTGTTTGGTTTTGAATTCAGGACGAAACATTCTTCATTTCAGTGTTTTGTGAGAGATTGTTAGATGTATATGATATTTGTTTGGTTTTGAATTCAGGACGAAACATTCTTCGTTTCAGTGTTTTGCGAGAGATTGTTAGATGTATATGATATTTGTTTGGTTTTGAATTCAGGACAAAACATTCTTCGTTTTAGTGTTTTGCGAGAGATTGTTAGATGTGTCACAAGGAAAGGGAGTGCAGGAGATGAAGCAAGTGAACGTAAGAAGTTACATCCCCCTACTCTTCCTTCCTCTAGCTCCACCCACCCCTCTCCCCATCTTCCCCACTCAAATGAACAGAACCTTTTGTACTTTTTACATTCTGTTCATCTGATGGATAGGTCACTGTTCACTATAGACTTAATTGTTCGATGGTAAAGAAGTCTTTTTTTTCTTTTTTTTTTTAATGGTAAGAAGTCCATGTATTGGATTTTTATGTTTAGTAGAGTTTTAAAGTTCCCTACTCAATTAATGGGTAGTTTACTTCATTTCTGCTTACCTTTATTGTTTATTTTGTTATGTATGCAATCATGTTTTCATAATACAAACAACAAGAATCTCATCAAATTTATAACTTTCTTGGCTCAGTCAGTGCCAAATGTGATAATACTAACTATAATACAATATATATGACTGTATGTATAAGGAAGCACCTGCAAAGCCTGGACGTTTGAGAAGTACCAAAAGCTTGCAGTGCGCAACACTGTCCCTTTGAAATCATGCATCTCTTTTAGTTGAAAAGGAGATCTTTCACATGATTTTCGCATGCAAAATTTTGTTTCAAATATATGATTATATTTTCAAGATAAGCTAGCTACAAATTTTTTTCGAATTATTGAATATTCTACTTGCGATAATGATGTGATTTAAAGCTAAGTTTACAATGTATGTTGAAAATATTTGATATAATAAACATAGTACCTCTCCAGGCTTAACCCGTTCGCTGCTTGAAAATGTTACAAACAAAGGCTTTCCCAGTGCCAGGGAAATCTAATGATTTGGGGTAATAATTAACAAAAAATTCTAGCTCAGAAACTACAAAAGATATAACAATGAAATATATATGATTTTTGAAGGAAATTGAATGAAGATTTTGAATCTGGGCTTCTTTTGTTTTAATTTTGATAATAAAAAAGTATTTAGGCAATTAGATTTGGATAGATTTTTTTGCACGATCAAAAGCATATGTATTTACCACTACATCTTCACATCCAAACAAGAACACAAAGCAAAAAAGTTGAAAATAAAGTTTGTATTGTCACACTACACCTGTAAATGAAAGTAAAACAGTTTAGAAGTCTATCAAGACGCTCACACTCTATGCAGACAGGTCAGTCCACGACCACGCCCCCCTCTCCCCACCACGCCCCCTTGCTGGACTTAACCCTCTCTTTCACTGCTCCTCTTCCCCTACCTTTCCCTCTGCCCCGTGCCACGCCGCGAGCAGGCCGCGCTCCCCTCTTGCGCTGACTATCACGTCACTGACCACTGGCACGTAGTGCAGAGTACACACTAGGCGAGCTCGTTCGACGCTGGCAAACCAGTCAGCTGAACACACACTGAGGTCACACAGTACGACACAATAACTGACGAATACGGTCGGCAATTCCATCACTATCATCATCTCACCTTCATGCTCGAGTGAGTCGTTGAATAAAAGATTATTGTCTTTGTCAAAAATCATTAGCAGAGCCTGCTCAGCTGTGTAAATAAGTTGATTTGGTCGCTGCGCTTGTCGAAGGTTGTGCCGCCATCTTTGCAAGCGAGACGAAGTGCTGGCTGGTCATCCAGTCAGTGATGAGAATAAATGGGCTTTCCCCTCACGTGTGGTCATTTACATATCATTTTAATACTACAGACATATAAGGCTTACTACGCACACTCTATTTAAGTCCGTTGATAGAAATAGTAACGAATGAAAATTCAAGAAAAATGCATGACGTCAGTGGACGGCCCATAGGCACTGGGAAAGCATTTTTAATGCGGCGTCAGCTGACGGCTAAAAGGCACTCTACGGGTTAAGATAGATTTATCAGCATCCTAGGGTACAACTACTATATGTTATTGTTAAGAAATCATTCAGCAGCTAAAATGCGAAAAGGAAAGAAGACCATTTTTTTTCTATATATAATGACGTGTGACAACAGGGGCCGGAATAGCTCAGTTGGTAGAGCGCTGGACTCGTAATCCAAGGGTCCGCCGGGCCGTTTCGGTACAGGGGGATTTTTCCCTTGGAGTTAACATTAGTTCTGACTCCATTTCCCATGCAGTCCTTTGAATGAGACTATAAACTGAGGTTCCGCATGTGAACGCACGCACAACGTCTTGCACACACGTAAAATCCCATCACCAACTTTCGGAAGAGAAGGCCAGTTTGGCCGTTGGTATGGATGACACATTACACATAGCATGCACCTTCCCCGAAGATGGAGTATGGCTGCCTTAATGGTGGGATAAAAAAATGGTCATACACACAAAACTCCACTCCCTTTTTTGGGTAGATGGGATTAATGCTTGCCTGTCCATATAGCAAATGTCCGCAGCAGCCTGCGTACGCAGAAGACGACGATCTGCCACAAACATGTAATGCATGTTTTCTGCTCTCTAGTTACTGTTCATTTTTTTCTCTACCCATCTGTCTGGACAGCTGGTGGTATTGTTGTCTCTGAGGAACTGAATGATCCACACAAATCAGCTTAAAATGTGGTTATTCTTGTCTTTCAAGAACTGAAATCATCTGTGCAGAATGGTTTAAATTTGATTTGGCTGTGATGGAGACCAAGGCAAGACTTTAGGTATTGTTTGAATATTTGTAAGAAGAAATTGAAATACTTTCCTCAGTAAAGGGTCATGTACCAGAGCACATTGTTATGACCTGTGCTAGAGCTAAAGATCTTAAAAAAAAAGATCATCCATACTCGAAAACTGCACAATTCAATGAGCATTTCCAGATGAACAGTTTGATGTTGTGGGTAACTGACTTGCAGTTTTAGAGTAGAGGAAATTTGTTTAGCATATATTTTGTCAAGAGTAAGCCAGAAAGGAAAGATTGAGTATGTTTGCCATTTAGTCCACCCTTGTTATTGGAAAATGTGCAAGAAATTTTGACACTGATTTTTTGTTCTTCATCCATGTTGTCATTTGCATATTCATATTTGTTGCAAGCATGAAATAGCAAGTTTGAAACGTATCTTAACTCTAAATTCACACAGCTTTATTTAAAGTATATTTGAAAAAAAAACACCTTTCTGTAAAAAATCCTTTTCTTTTTCCCTTTTTGCTGTGTGCAGGTGCACTCATTTTAAAGACTTTTTTGGCACAAATTTCCAAGCAGAATTTGGAGGATGGGGGGAAAAGGGGAGGGGATATAGGTATTTTAGTTGTTTTCATGGTTTTTTCCCTCCAGTTGAATCTTAAACGCTGTTCAAGAAACAACAATATTTATTCCTTTCGTCCCTTTTGGGGTATGGAGGAAGGGTGAGTTTAAAGCAATAACAGGAAAAGGAAAACAAACAAGCCAAAGTAAAGCATAAATTGCTAGTCAATGCTGACATTGACCAACAATTTACAACACTTGAGATAATCTAATATACTTTGACAATAGAAGCATTTGTTTTTGATTAGTAGAACCATGTACACCTATGCTGTGTTCAACTGTGTTAAGCTTTTGAATGTACTTGGTATACTGTAGTGAGGTCTATAAGAGAGAACAGATCAAACCCAAAACAAGTGGCTGCTGTTCGATTTACTGGATTCATGGAAAATGTTTGTCATACTTAAAGTGAAATACGGTTATCTTTAAACACGCATACAAAACGCAAAATAATTGAAGACGCTGGTAGAATATTGGTGAGATCACCATCAAGATTAACTAAACAATTTGGTCTTACGGACCAGCAGACTTGCCACAAAGAGTAGGTGCTTTCATCATTTTATTCCAGTGTCGAGGATTGTTATCTTGTGACTCGACATTTTGACAGTTGTATGTACTCCCAGTCTTTTTGTCTTCATAGCCTTGCCATACTTCTGACAAATACTGTTTATCTATGCAACAGTTTTGGGGAATAATGATCTAGGAATGATTATTCTTTGTAATATTTTTCTTTCTAACCATTGGAAATGCGGAGTAATTCAGCACTTGAATTTCTGTCTTTTCTTTGTTTCTTTCTCTTTTTTTTGTTTGTTTAATGATTACAGCTGCAGCGTATAGCTAACACATTTATCTTCTCATGTCCATGGCTCTGAAAATGTATTCAGAGATCTTTCTGATTTGAGCTGACCGGTCTTCAGTCTGATTAAAAAAATAAAGAAATAAATAAAATAAAAATTTTAAAAAGCTGGGTCTGATTCAGTGGTGGTCTCTAGCCAAACAGAACTCCATGAACTGCGTTCCGTTAGAGAACCGCCAGTGGTGACAGAGCGGCTTGACATGGAGGGAGCTACGACTGGAAGGTCAGGCTTCACAGCAGTATGTTGCAGGCAGGGATGTGAGAACCTCGTCTTAAATTCTCTCGTCTTAAGCATTAATTCGTTTATCCACCAGCTTTAAATCATGCGCAGTGCGGTCTGGAAACTTAGCAGATGTGGTGTAGCGTATATGGACCACTCTGCATGCAGTGACGCCTCCTTGATGAAACTGAAAATGATGCAGGGGTGTGAGAGCTCTGGGGGAGAAACGCTTACTGCAGGTGGAGTTCAGGGGTCATGATGGTTCACATTCCTGGCAGACATAAAATAATACAGCGCAGCCAATTTGGACAATGTTGGCCAACCAAATTGAAGCTGATGAACTGCATGCGTTGCACATAAATTGCTGTCCCTCCATGCTCCTATATGGTCATCGTTGATGTCAGTGCTAAACAGAAATATTTGTGTCCATGAAAAAGTGCGTTTATAGGTTTCCACAGAGTTTTCGCATCCCAAGGTGCCTGTAGCGAATGATCAAAGTCCTCAGAGAAGCTCCATGCCCCGGAGTTTGAGCATGACATGGTGGTCTGATGGATAATACACATGTTGAAGAAGTCAGGAAATCACAGGTGTGTTGTTCACTTCTCGGGTGAAGTGGCTTCTTCTTCTTTCCCCTTTGCCCCTCTTCACTTTTGGGAGGGGGGGGGAGGGGGGCTTTAGTCTTTTGACTGTAATTTTGAAGCGAGGTCCTGTGTGTAACATGCGTTTTACATGTGTTAAAACTAAAAGGGCAAAAAGGGAATTATCATGGCAGCATTGTAGACAAAGCAGTTTTGTTGACTTTGATAGGTTGAAAAAGAAAAAGATTTGTTTAAAGAAGCAGGTGACACCATACTTTGGCAGCATAACTCTTCCTAGGGAGACGAGTTTAAATTTCACGCAGAAATCTGTTGCAATCTGTAAATTACACTTTACAGTTAAACACAGTGAAACCCTCCCAGTGAAGATCCACTGAATGACGGCTCCTTTTCTCAGACGTCTTGTTTTTTGAGAACATTTTTCTCCTAACAACAAACAAGTAGAGTACGTCTTGCTCCCATGATGAGATAAACACACCCATGACTCCAAACAAATACTGCTCACTACACCAAATCGCCTAGCAGAAGTAACAACACAGAGCACGCAGACGGTATCCTTGTTCTGTGTGCTCTGTGTTGTCATTAGCCTCTTCCCTTTTTTGTTCCTCTCCCAAGACGCTGAGCGGAGAAAGCATATGGTTACCATCCCTTCCAAATTTTTCTTAAATTTCCCCATTTCAGAATCTATTCCTGAAAGCACAAATATAGCGGGGGAAAAAGAAATCCAGAATTTAAAGATTTTGTTTCAAAATGGATTTGGGGGACTCCTTTTTGAGCTGGGCTGATGAACGTGTTGCAGAATAACGCCCAAAATGATGTGAATGCTTGCAACTACATATGGTGGAAAATGCGTTTTCTGTGTAAACCTCACATTTGTCAGCTGAACCTGAGGGGTTTGAAATGCTTTCTGTCAAAATCCGAACTGCCCCAATTGCAGCCCCTCATGACCCCTTCTCCCTGTGATTCCCAGCTCTTGACTGTAGAAGGCTACTGGCTGTGAAAGCACGGTACCCTGGATCCTAGCATTCTGGGTTCAGTCATCACTCGAGACGGGTTACGTTCAGGGTTTTCTTTTTTTAATTTTACAGGCAACATTAAGGCGGGTCCTCACCTCCTCCAGGCTCTTTTGATGGGAGTATACACCAAGCTTTTTGTGTGTGAATGCTAAATGTCCACCTAACCCCCTCCCCCCCCCCCCTTCTTGTCTGCACATGCGTTGAATCCAGTTCCGTCATTTGTTGAAAAGAAGGCCATCAGGTTCTATGATGGATGACATATGGAGAGAAAATAACATGCAAACTTGTGTTTGGTTAAGGCATTCCTGAAAGATAGAATGTAGCAACATTGGTGGTGGGATTTAAAAGTCGTACAAGTCAGCGTCTTGCCTGTGGTGAAGCTGGAGGTTGAGCCAAGAACTGAGGAAAGACTTCATCCCTCATGAAGTTAGAAGTGAAGTCAAGGACTGGCTGTCTCAAATCCCTGTGTGGCTTATTTTTCAGATCATCTCAATGTATCGGCATGTCAGTTTTCACTTGTGCCATTTCAGATCGTGTGCCATTTCGTATGAGTTGATTAAGTGTTCACTTGTCTCACTGTGTGAGGCAGCATGGTGAGAAAAAAGGAACTGCAGATCAATGCAGAATGCGAAACATGCAGTACAAGTTGTACTGTCTGATAAACATTTTGTTAACATTACTTTCTTCCTCGCTTTCCACATTCTTGTTGTTGTTGTTTTGTTTTGTTTGTTTGTTTGGGTTTTTTTTTTTTTTTTGGGGGGGGGGGGGGGGGGGGGGGGGGGGCAGAAATTCACTGCTTATTTTAAACCAACTTCCATTTTGTGGTAGACTTGTTTGAATTGTTTGTGATACCAGAGTACTAACATTGATTGTTGTTGGGCATGTTTTCCGATTTCCTATGCAGAGGTTCAGTTACTTTAAAGTTTCCCATTCCAGTGGTGGTGTGGAATGTCACAGCAGTGAGTGTTTATTCCTTATATTTGGGCTTAGTAATTTACTTTTCAGTGTTGATGTGGAACGTCTCAGCAATGAGTATTTATGCCCTATATTGGACTTACTTAAATATTGTTATGATCCAGTTTTAAGTGTTTTTTTCTTGTTGTTTTGTTTTTTACGCACTGCCTTAACATTCTTTAGAAAGTTAACAGGTTTGAGTTTTTGCTTTACTGTTTTATTTCTGTACTTACATTTACTGATTCATGTGGTATTTACTCAGTTTTGTTGTTCAGCATGAGGAATTTTCTTTAGCTGGTAATGATCTTTCATTTTTTGCTTTGTTTTTAAATCTGTGATGTTATTCAATGAAGTAATACATGGGAAATGGTAAATAAACGGTTCTTTGATAGTCGATACCCATGTGTATTGTGTGTGTTGGTTACTGTGACATGTCTGCATGAAGATACCAGCCGCCGTGGCGAAGTGGTTAGCGTCGCGGACTCCCGGCTGGGAGGTCGTGGGTTCAAATCCCATCAGAGTCATGTGGGTTTTTCTGCCCCGACCGGCTCCTACCCAGAGTTGAGTTTGCTGCGGACTCAGTTGGGAAGACTGGGACCACACAGTCGAGTTTCATCCACTTAATGGATGCGTTTCTGAGAGTGTTGCTCAAATTTCCTGACCAACACTGCAGGTGCCTGTATCTCTCGGGCCTGGTTGACGCCGGGATATATTATGAAAGGAAGCGTAGAGTACAGCCCTGTCATGTAGTCTCAGACCGAAATGGAAATCCGTAGCATCATCTTAATCATCCTCATCGATCAGCATAAAAAAAATTGTCTCAAATTCTGTGGCCCTTCATGCCCTGCTCTCATGGTGACCTCAATTTCGATGTCCTCTCCACGTCTGTGGTCTTGGTTTGGTTCCGTCGGGGTCATCGATATCGGCGAGTCCATGGGGGCTGTCGTTGGACGGACGTGGTGGCGCCCTCTGGAGGGAGAGCTCACTCATGCCGGCTCCGCGACTAAGCAATTATTGTCGTCAGTAGGGGGCTTAGTAGGTGGTGTCCTGCGTATGTTAGATCAGAACAGGCGCCACCGAACACCACCGAAGTGACTCGGCAGCAGTGCAGTGTCTCCTCCGGTGGGTTGCCTCTTGACGACTTGACACTGACTGCTCCCTGTGGATTGCCGGTGCCGGGGCTGCGGCGGGGCTGACCAGGCTGTGGCTGTGGACGGGGTGTTGAAATGAGCGGCGTGGGTGCACTGCCTCTGAGGTGGCGCAGAGGTTGGGACAGCTAAAAAAAAAAAAAAAAAAAAAAAAAAAAAATGTCTGCATGAAGTTGACACCAGTAATCTGACATGTACCCAGACTGAAAAAGTGCTGTTTTTTGTCCCCCCCCCCCCCCCCCCCAACCTCCTTGCCTCCCAAACCTTCAGGCTCCCCTACACTCATGATGGTCTTGTTGCAGCTCCACCTCCAAAATCCGCAGGAAATGATATTAATACATGGCTGTGCAGGATACCAAATGCCAAGCCCGCTGCTGACAACTTGCTTAGTTGTGGGTTCTGTGCAAGTGAGCATCCCCAACCAGAGGGTACCACCATGTCCATCCAGTGACGGTCCCCATGAACTCTCCAAAAAAGACAATGTTGACCCGAGAACACGCCACGGACATGGAGGGAACGTTGAAGCTGCTCATCGTGAGAGCAGGGTGTGAAGGGCCACAGAACTGAGACTTTTGTTGTTGTGATCAGAGAGGAGAATGAAGATGCTGCTGCAGAGTCCCGTTCTGGTTGGAGACTACAACAACAGGTCTGTGCTCTATGTTTCCATTGATGATACATCCCAGAGTCGACCAGGCCGTAGAAACACCAGTGATATGGCCCTCTGCAGTTGGCCGGGCTGTAAGCAACATTACCTGAGAAGCACTTGACACCTGCAGAGTTGGTCATGAAAATGAACAACACTCTTAAAGATGCATCCACAACGTATATGAAACTTTACTGTATAGTTCCACCCTTCCCATTGAGCTTATAGCACACAAAGCCCTGGAAAGGATCTGATCAGGGCCCCAAATCCCCCCAAACAATGCCTTTGACAGGAACTCAAGGCCGTGACCTCCCAGCTCCCCGCCCAGCAATGCAACTACTGCATCATGGCAGTGGATTCCCATAAACATTGTTTATGATTTCGAAAAAAGAAAAAAGAAAAGCAAAACATGATCAAAAACGATCTAGTTGCAAAGTGTGATGACTGCAGGCGGAAATCTAAACAAATCTTAAATAAATGTTTGCGAACCGCCAAGAGAAACGTGGACAAACGAGTCACAAGACAAAACACGACATGTTTCGACCTCTTAGGTCTTCTTCAGGCAAGACACAAACAAATAGGACAACGAAAATGAACGAATTTGTCACTTAGCTTAGATCTCTTCAGCGCAAGGTGGGCAGGCGTTGAATGAAAACGAGCAACAATAATTTCTTAATTTCTGGGACAGCTCGTTTTCATTCAACGCCTGCCTACCTTGCGCTGAAGAGATCAGAGCTAAGTGACAAATTCGTTCATTTTCATTGTCCTATTTGTTTGTGTCTTGCCTGAAGAAGACCTAAGAGGTCAAAACACGTCGTGTTGCCTTGTGACTTGTTTGTCCACGTTTCTCTTGGCGGTTCGCTAACATTTATTTAAGATTTGTTATGAACAAAAACATCTATATTGTGGTACAGTGGTTTGTGAGCCATGGGCTTGACTCCTCATCACAGCCACTAATTTGTGTTTTTTTTCTCTGCCCCAACTGCTTCCTGCCTAGAGCTGAGTTTACTATTGGCTCCACTGAGAAGACAAACACACAGCAGAGTTTTATCCACTAAATGAGTCTGTTCCAGAGAGCTGTTCAACTTTCTTCACCAATACTGTTGGTGTCTGTATCTGATAGGCTTGGTTCTTTTTCTTTCTGCATATGCAGGCTGATACTCCTGTGGACACTGCCTGTATAGACAGGCAGTGGAGTTTTGTGTGTATGACCATTTTTTATCCCGCCATTAAGGCAGCCATACTCCATCTTCGGGGAATGATAGGCTTGGTTGATGCTGGGATATATCATAAGTGTAGAGAACAGTCCTGAAATGTACTCTCAGACCAGAATGCAACTCAGCATCATCTTCAACAACAACAAAAAAAGGTCTCAAATTATGTGGCTTGTCATGCTCTGCTCTCGAGCTGACCTGAATTTTGACCTGTTCTGCTCCTCTATACCTTTGGCAGTTCATGTCAAGGTCAGTGGTATCAGTGAGTTCATGGGGATTATTGTTGAAAGATGTGGTGCTGCCCTATGGAGAGGGGTGCTCACACTGATTCCAAAATTAAAAGTTTATTGTCGCTCTCCAACAAAGACATAAAACGATATTCCGGAAAAGCACACACAAATTCTAACGACATGCCACTTTCCCAGCTTCTGTGGATTTTCTCGTTTTCATTCCTTGAAATCCGCAGAGGAACAAAATAAAAAATGTAGGTAAAAAGAAACACCACCATTGACAGGGAGAAAAAACATGTTTAATCGTGTTTATTTGGGGAAGGTGGGGGGGGGGGGGGGGGTATGGGGAAGAGGGAAGGAAAGACGGAGAGGGTAGCGGCCTATCTAGTCTTCTTTAGCCCCTGAGTGGCATTACTTCCACATTTCTTACCCCCGTCATCTCATACAGAGCCACACCCTGACTCACAGAGCCAGCAGGACTGTTGGGTTCTCTGAGACAACCCACCAGAGGACAACCCACCAGAGGACAACCTGCACTGTCTTTGAGTTGTTTGCTGTCCAACTTGTTGTGCAGGACAACCACTACTATGCCTCCCAACGAACAAAAATACATTGCTCAGTTGGGCATTCAGTAAATATGTGGGCATTCTCCTCTTGACAGAGGTTTGACTACTTCTGGACAGCATTTTTAAGGACAGTTGTATTGTGAACTGGCTTAAATATAAGGAACCTGATATTCTGTACAGTCTGAAGCAGGTTGTAACATGACGTGAACATTGACTTTAGGTTGAATTGCCCACCCTTGTTTGTCTTGTGGTTGTGTGTGTGCTGTTGAGTTGTTGTCAGTATCTTCACTCTTCCTGACATCTGTCCCCTCCCCTACCTATTACTTAAGTCGTGTTGTATTTTAATGTGCTATTCTCCCTTCCCTTAGTCAACATGTCCCTCCATCTCACGATTCCAAAACCAATCAATGACAGTCCCCTTGATCTTGCCGATATTTAAGACTGTCTCAAACTCATCACAACCATGTTTGGGGAAAAAAAAAATCAAAACCGATCACCATGAGAGAGGGCATGAAGGTTTACTGAATTTGAGATGGGGAAAAAAAATCATGAACAATGGGATGAAGCAAACCAAGGTAATGCTGTGGAATTACATTGTGGTCAGAAACTGTACGGGAGGACTAGACATTTTGTCCCACAACGCATTCTGGCATACACCAGGTCAGAGAGGCACAGAAACAGCAGTGTTGGTCAGGGAATATGAGCATCTCTCAGAGAAACACCCATTCATGAATGACAAATAGCTGCATAATGCCAGTCTTTCCATGTCAGCCCATAGCAGGCTCAGTAGCTCTGGGTGGGGTTCACTGGAACTGAAAAATCCCACACATGTATAAGCCTATGGTGGGACTCGAACCCACAACCTCCCAGGCTGGAACATGCCATGCTAAAACAACTGCATAACAACAGCTATAAGCAATAAGCATGCTGATGAATGCACCTTCCTTGACACCCTTATACATGCACATTAATCGACAATTTCTTTGCAATCTAACTCATCTCACTCTCACCACTACACATTCACTTTTTTTCTCTTTACTTTTGTACTTCCCTTTAGCAGTACAAATCAACAAAAACATACCAAACAACATTCATTTATTCATTCTTACTTGTTATCATGCAAAAATTACTACTACATAGTTTACATGCGTAAACCATCATGCAAACAATCACTTTTTTCCTCTTTATTTCTGTGCTGCCTTTTAACAGTACAAATCTAAAAAAATATTTACCTAACAAAAACAGTTCCAAGAATAAAATGAGAAGCAAATACAGGCAGGCCTTACTGATGACACACCAACAAACAGCAAATACAGGCAGGCCTTACTGATGACACACCAACAAACAGCAAATACAGGCAGGCCTTACTGATGACACACCAACAAACAGCAAATACAGGCAGGCCTTACTGATGACACACCAACAAACACCATACAGGCAGGCCTTACTGATGACACACCAACAAACACCATACAGGCAGGCCTTACTGATGACACACCAACAAACACCATACAGGCAGGCCTTACTGATGACACACCAACAAACACCATACAGGCAGGCCTTACTGATGACACACCAACAAACAGCAAATACAGGCAGGCCTTACTGATGACACACCAACAAACACCATACAGGCAGGCCTTACTGATGACACACCAACAAACACCAAATACAGGCAGGCCTTACTGATGACACACCAACAAACACCATACAGGCAGGCCTTACTGATGACACACCAACAAACGCCTTTTACACACAAACTGGCACAGTTTCACACCACGTACAAAAAAAGGATATACACATCTGCACTGAAACTGGAAATTGTACAGGAAAACCGTCAATGAATTTGAAGACAAGCAGAAAGACGATACAAACAAGAGAAGTTTTATACCTATCAGTCTCACCATACCCTGTCAGGTTTTGTTGTGTGGTCCCTTCTACTCACTCGCTTCTCCTTGTCCCGTACAGAGCCTAACCCAAACACAGACACTCTACTGAAAGCCCACAGAGATCAATAACATAAAGATCTTCACAGGCAACGCACCAGAGGAGGGATATATCTGTTCTGAAACTGGAAATCACAAGCAAAGAAAAGTATGAAATGTTATAAACAAGTGTGCGGGGGCCGGAATAGCTCAGTTGGTAGAGCGCCGGACTCATGATCCTGGGGTTGTGGGTTCGAATTTCGGTACAGGGGGATTTTTCCCTCGCAGTTAATATTGGTTCTGACTCAATTCCACATACAGTCCTTCGAATGAGACTATAAACCGAGGTTCCAAGTGTGAACGCACGCACAACATCTTGCACACACGTAAAATCACATTACCAACTTTTGGAAGAGAAGGCCAGTTTGGCCGTTGTATGGATGACATGTTACACATAGCATGCACCTTCCCCAAAGATGAGTATGGCTGCCTTAATGGCGGGATAAAAAACGGTCATACACACAAAACTCCACTGCCTGTCTATACAGGCAGTGTACGCAGGAGTATCAGCCTGTGTACGCAGAAAGAAAGAAAGAATAAACAAGTGTAGAAATATAATAATTTGAACGTGTTTTTTGTTGTTTTTTTGGCGTACGCAGGCTGATACTCCTGCAGACACTCCCTGTATAGACAGGCAAGGATTAATCCTATCTACCCAATAAAGGGAGTGGAGGTTTGTGTGTATGACCGTTTTTCATCCCGCCATTAGGGCAGCCATACTCCTACTTTGGGGAAGGTGCATGCTATGTGTAACGTGTCATCCATACCAACGGCCAAACTGGCCTTCTCTTCCGAAAGTTGGTGATGGGATTTTACGTGTGTGCAAGATGTTGTGCGTGCATTCACACACGGAACCTCGGTTTATAGTCTCGTTCGAAGGACTGTATGTGAAATGGAGTCAGAACCAATGTTAACTCCAAGAGAAAAATCCCCCTGTACCGAAACGGCCTGGCGGAGATTCAAACCCGCAGCCCTTGGATCACCAAGATTACGAGTCCAGCACTCTATCACTGAGCTATTCTGGCCCCCTCCAAAAATGTTAAAATTTGCCTAGTTTACATCAAGGGGCTTCAATGCATTGGTAAGTTTAAGTACAGTGCAGACTGAGTTATATGGAGAAATGTAGAAAGTGAAGTTTAATAATAATAATAATAATGAATACTTATATAGCGCCTATTCTCGGCTTGAGACCAAGCTCTAAGCCCTTTACAATCCACACTCGTTTACACAACAGGCTGCCTACCTGGGTAGTGCCGACTGAAGAGCTGCCAGCTGCCGCTTCATTCAGTTGTTTCCCGTATCATACAGTCAATATCGTCCAATATCGTTCACTCAATATCCTTGCTTCCTCCATTCTTTCAATTTCTCACGCAGGGTGCATGCTATGTGTAACGTGTCATCCATACCAATGGCCAAACTGGCCTTCTCTTCCGAAAGTTGGTGATGGGATTTTACGTGTGTGCAAGATGTTATGCGTGCGTTCACACACAGAACCTCGGTTTATGCTTTGCATTCGAGATTAGCAGGATCATAGAGTTCCTTACAATTCAACGCCAGGAAATATGCATTCATTGCACACACCTAGACAACCAGAATGCTGGCTCTGAAGCTTAGCAGTTAATCATAATCAGTAGGGGGCTTAGACAGTGGTGTCATATCAACGGGCATAACCGAACACGACCAAAGTGACTCAGCAACAGCGCAGCATATTCTCTGGTGGGCTGCTCCATGATGATCCAGTGCTGTCTGCTCCCTGTGGACTATTGGTGCTGAGTATCCAACAGGACATGCCTGAGTGTGGCTGGGTGTGGAGGAAATGGAATGAGCGGCACAGAAGAAATGCCACTGCAATGGCACAAAGGAGGCAATTTGCCTATTTGACTCATGTAAAAAACATGCAACAGACGCGAGGCACAGGGTGAGTAGAGAGGGAGACGGGAATGTTGTTTCTGTTCCAGTAAAATTTGATCACAAGCACTAAAGTGCACATGGCAGTTACCACCAGCAGTAGCAGATGACAAAGCAAGTTCTCACACCTGATAATTATAATTATGTCCTGAGCATTTATTTCTCTAGTGCTGTACGGCACTACCACACCCTACCCTTCTCCTCGACTTCCTTCTCCCCCCACCTCTCCTC
The DNA here is from genome assembly GCA_033310375.1 of Conus canariensis. NCBI lineage: Eukaryota > Metazoa > Mollusca > Gastropoda > Neogastropoda > Conidae > Conus > Conus canariensis. Next base: position 11,107,000 of record CM065733.1, on the reverse strand, counting down.
TAAATTCACTTTCCCAGCTCCCCCCCTCCCTCCCCCACTATCCCTCACCTTTCCTCTCTTCTTTTGCCCAAAGTTTGAGCGCTGCTGTCTCAGCCATTGTGCAATTTTCATCTCCATCCACACCTGTCTAGATGAAAAGTTTATCCCATACTGTCAGACGCTTTCATCTCCATCCACACCTGTCTAGATGAAAAGTTTATCCCATACTATCAGATGCTTTCATCTCCATCCACACCTGTCTAGATGAAAAGTTTATCCCATACTATCAGATGCTTTCATCTCCATCCACACCTGTGTAGATGAAAAGTTTATCCCATACTATCAGATGCTTTCATCTCCATCCACACCTGTGTAGATGAAAAGTTTATCCCATACTGTCAGATGCTTTCATCTCCATCCACACCTGTCTAGATGAAAAGTTTATCCCATACTGTCAGATGCTTTCATCTCCATCCACACCTGTGTAGATGAAAAGTTTATCCCATACTGTCAGATGCTTTCATCTCCATCCACACCTGTGTAGATGAAAAGTTTATCCCATACTGTCAGATGCTTTCATCTCCATCCACACCTGTGTAGATGAAAAGTTTATCCCATACTGTCAGATGCTTTCATCTCCATCCACACCTGTGTAGATGAAAAGTTTATCCCATACTGTCAGATGCTTTCATCTCCATCCACACCTGTGTAGATGAAAAGTTTATCCCATACTATCAGATGCTTTCATCTCCATCCACACCTGTCTAGATGAAAAGTTTATCCCATACTGTCAGATGCTTTCATTTCCATCCACACCTGTCTAGATGAAAAGTTTATCCCATACTGTCAGATGCTTTCATCTCCATCCACACCTGTCTAGATGAAAAGTTTATCCCATACTGTCAGATGCTTTCATCTCCATCCACACCTGTCTAGATGAAAAGTTTATCCCATACTGTCAGATGCTTTCATCTCCATCCACACCTGTCTAGATGAAAAGTTTATCCCATACTGTCAGATGCTTTCATCTCCATCCACACCCGTCTAGATGAAAAGTTTATCCCATACTGTCAGATGCTTTCATCTCCATCCACACCCGTCTAGATGAAAAGTTTATCCCATACTGTCAGATGCTTTCATCTCCATCCACACCCGTGTAGATGAAAAGTTTATCCCATACTGTCAGATGCTTTCATCTCCATCCACACCCGTGTAGATGAAAAGTTTATCCCATACTGTCAGATGCTTTCATCTCCATCCACACCGTGTAGATGAAAAGTTTATCCCATACTGTCAGATGCTTTCATCTCCATCCACACCTGTGTAGATGAAAAGTTTATCCCATACTGTCAGATGCTTTCATCTCCATCCACACCTGTGTAGATGAAAAGTTTATCCCATACTGTCAGATGCTTTCATCTCCATCCACACCTGTGTAGATGAAAAGTTTATCCCATACTAGTCAGATGCTTTCATCTCCATCCACACCTGTGTAGATGAAAAGTTTATCCCATACTATCAGATGCTTTCATCTCCATCCACACCTGTGTAGATGAAAAGTTTATCCCATACTATCAGATGCTTTCATCTCCATCCACACCTGTGTAGATGAAAAGTTTATCCCATACTGTCAGATGCTTTCATCTCCATCCACACCTGTGTAGATGAAAAGTTTATCCCATACTGTCAGATGCTTTCATCTCCATCCACACCTGTGTAGATGAAAAGTTTATCCCATACTGTCAGATGCTTTCATCTCCATCCACACCTGTGTAGATGAAAAGTTTATCCCATACTGTCAGATGCTTTCATCTCCATCCACACCTGTCTAGATGAAAAGTTTATCCCATACTGTCAGATGCTTTCATCTCCATCCACACCTGTCTAGATGAAAAGTTTATCCCATACTGTCAGATGCTTTGGTGACAGTAAAAGGGGAAAGTAAGAGGAGAGGGGATTAACGGGAAATCATCAGGGGAAAGTAAGAGGAGAGGGGATTAACGGGAAACCATCAGGGGAAAGTAAGAGGAGAGGGGATTAACGGGAAATCATCAGGGGAAAGTAAGAGGAGAGGGGATTAACGGGAAACCATCAGGGGAAAGTAAGAGGAGAGGGGATTAACGGGAAATCATCAGGGGAAAGTAAGAGGAGAGGGGATTAACGGGAAATCATCAGGGGAAAGTAAGAGGAGAGGGGATTAACGGGAAATCATCAGGGGAAAGTAAGAGGAGAGGGGATTAACGGGAAATCATCAGGGGAAAGTAAGAGGAGAGGGGATTAACGGGAAACCATCAGGGGAAAGTAAGAGGAGAGGGGATTAACGGGAAACCATCAGGGGAAAGTAAGAGGAGAGGGGATTAACGGGAAATCATCAGGGGAAAGTAAGAGGAGAGGGGATTAACGGGAAATCATCAGGGGAAAGTAAGAGGAGAGGGGATTAACGGGAAATCATCAGGGGAAAGTAAGAGGAGAGGGGATTAACGGGAAATCATCAGGGGAAAGTAAGAGGAGAGGGGATTAACGGGAAATCATCAGGGGAAAGTAAGAGGAGAGGGGATTAACGGGAAATCATCAATGACAGTACCATGGAGACTTAAACGATAACTGGTCGACACATATTCTCAGGATTGAGAACTTGCTATGTGAGTCGTCCGCTAGGGGTAGCCACAGATTGTCTACATTGTTCAAAATGTGCATCAGCATGTAAATGTTTTGATATGATATGCATGATGCTTTATGACGCATGTCAGTGGTCCTAGCTCAGTTCCATATTTGGCAATTAAGTCATTTGTATCTATATCTCTGTTTGGTACAAATGGCATGAAACGGTCTGATACTGACTGAATATGAATTTATTAATATAAACCTATTTTACAATTCCTGTTCATGGTATCATTCAACAAATATTTTATCACTGTATAAAGTGAAAATAGTAAGTGATCAAAATTTCAAAGAAAATGAAAAGTAATATTGAAAATATTGCCGGAAATATGAATAGAAGATTTACTGTAGCTTTGATTCAGTGACGGCTTCACTTATGACTGCTGGTAAGATCTGAACAATATTTATCACTTGCCAAGCATGATTATGCTAAAACTTTTATTTGGTGAGGAAATGCCAAGATTAAAGTTTATCAAACACACACACACACACACACACACACACACACACACACACACACACACACATTTACAGGGACAACCAAAACTGAATGATTACACAGAATTACTTTTTTACAATTATGAGTTTTAAAAACACACACACATATACACACACACGCACATACACATACACACACACACACACACAAACACACACGCACAAAAAAAAAATGTAATGGATATGAAAGCCCTTAAATACTCCCAACAGGGGGAGTGAAAACTCTTGAAGACTTTCAGTTTGGAGTAGGGAAACCCCTTCAACTATGATTCAGAACATACAGTTAGTGGTTAGTGCCTTGATGGCACTGGACCATTTCAAACGCAGTTTCCATGCCAAGGACAGGAACCATTCCTTACTTGCAACTTAGGAGTCACACCCTTGAGGAACTGCAGTTTAGGGTTGGGGAAACTCCTTAAGATTCTGCTCTCGAGATCAGCAATAATTTGTCAGCTTGATGGGATACATATGTGTTTGATGAATAGTAAAAATGAACACCTGAATAGTTTCTGATTGAAACGATCCTCTAAAGAGAGTAATCAGTCAAATCTTGGTATTGCTTTCTTTCTGTTAGTATGATGTCAGTAGTATTATGGAATGAATGGAATGACTGATGTGAGTGAAATCAATCCGCTTCATGTAGCGTTCCACTTGACCATTCAGTGATTATCAAGTACACATCTCAACACCAGAAACCTACAGAGTGATTCCAAGAGGAGATTTCGGCAAAGTCACGGATGTTCTCAGCTGAAGAGGTCTGCACCCCACTCTGTAGAATCAGGAAGGCTATCCTATGTACACATACTAGTTCACTGTTTGCCTCTTCTCGCTTTCTTTCAACAACAAGCATTCTCAACCATTCCACACGAAAGACAAGAGTTACAGATCTCACTTTAGTCTCTAGCAACCCTCTGAGACTGGATTATACTCGTCAACACATTGAACAAAGAACATTTGCCTACATTCAGTTAAAACTGTATTAATTTTGTCAACTTCAGAAGAAAGCAGACATTCCACATGTCAATTTTCTGTCCACGGCCCTGGCTCTGAACAGGCAGGACAAAGCATTTTGATGTTCATTCAATCTACACAGCAGACTTTTTACGTAAAATGAATTTTGCACACTCTAGTTACATATGCAGACCAGTTTTCAACAAATGATTGCCAGTCTTGAGTGCAGACTGAGGCCCTGACCTAGAACATACTGATAGTGCTCAGCGCTCTGCTGGCACCGGACTGTTTCAGTCGCAGTCTCTGTGACAATGGCAGGAAGCATTCATCCTCAGTGCTCTCAAGCTGCCTGGAACCTTGCACACCCTCAAAGGGCGGCTGGGGAGAAGGCACAGCATCAGCAGACCACAAAACTCTCTCCGCTGATGGACATTCATGTACTGTTGAAGGACAGGAACCAGGCTCTCTCTCGACAGTGGAGGACCTGGTGCTGCTCAACAGACATGAACTACCCCCATGATGGCCTGCCTCCTCAGTGGACTGCTGCACGCCTTTCTTGAGATCTGACATCCGACCCCATGATAGGCAGGCTGCAGGACTGCTGTCTGATGTCTGCTGGCCTACAGTTTGTGGAGGTGAAACTGCGGGAGTAAGATGCTGTCTTGCTGTTTTTGTTCTCGCTGTGTAGCCAGAAGGGAGATCTGAACTCTGGTTAAGAGAATCTGAGAAGAATTCTTTGTTCTCATTTGATTCGTCCACATTGGTGAACAGAGTGTGGTGAAGAGTGAAATGGCCATCGCTGACGAAGGAATCACCGTCTTGTGATAGGTCTGGAAACTGCTTACAGACACTGTAAGGGTGCTGCATGTTTGGGGCACTGATGGGCAACGGGGTGCTGCTTTCTGGGTGTAGCTGTTTTCTGGCATAACCTGGGGGCTGTGCTTCACAGACACTGGGGCAAAATGGGATGCCGCTTTCAGGATGTACAGCGTCTGTCTGTCTGTTGTAACACAAGGGAGAGCATTCCGGGTTCACACCCTCCACAGAGAAACGGCAGTTCAAAACTTCCTCTGTTATGAGATGCACTGATGTTGATGATAGATCAACATTTGATGTTTGACCAGGAATGCATGTATCTTGAACCGGTTTGTCAACAGAAACTGTGATAACAGGCGCTCTGTTTTGATTCTCACAGTCGCTGGCTTCTGTGTCACTCCAGTTCTCTAGCAAGTCAGTAACGACGCATCTTGCTTTGGTTCTTTGGGAGCATGTCCTGCCTCCCCTTCTGTGCTGGCTGCCTGTCATCTGTTTCTTTCCACAACCCTTGCTCACAGCAGAAAAAGGCGGCTTCTTCTTCTTCAGGGTCCGGTCTTCTGACGTACAAGACATGCGCCAATCACAATCTGCAGCACTCTGACCGGATGAGGTGTTGGAACTGCCATCATCTGAACCAGGCATGTCTTCATTCACTTGTAACGAACATTTCAGAAGAGCTGCTACAGGGTCGGGTCCACTTTCCTGTGCAGGATAACCACTCTCCCTGACGTTGTTGTCTGAACAGTAAGTTTTGGAAGCAGGAGAACAGGTCTCGGAGGTAGAATGGGTGGACACATGAAGCGCCGATCTTTGGGTGTTCCCTGTGCCAAGCTGCCTGCCTCCTCCACCATCGGCCACACCTACCACTGACTGACTATCACCTGGCTCACCATCGGCCACACCTATCACTGACTGACTATCACCTGGCTCACCAATACCTGAAACACTCCTTACACTCTCCTTTTCAAACACTGACTCTGATGTTCTTAGGGAGGTAGATCCTCCCCTTACTGTCTCCTTTTCAGGCATTAATTCTGATGACCTCAGAGAGGTTGAAGCTTTGAAGGTGTCGAATCCTTCTGACGGTGACAGGTTTCTAAAAACCTCATCTGTACTATCAAAACTGTTTTTCAGTCGCTCACTGAACGGAACGTAATTGAGACAGGTATTTGAGGAAGGGTGGTTCGTGTCTTGGGTGCTGGCAGCCAGGCTTGAAGTGGACACTGTGGAAGAGGATGAAGTCGTCCTCTGTTGGCTGCCCAGTCTGGCTTTGAGACGCTGACTGAGAGGAATGTAGGTGTATGAATCATCCAGGTTGATGATGTCACTCTTCTCTCCGCATGTGTTCTCATTCTCCCTCAGCACTTTCAACCTCTGGCTCAGAGGCACATAAGCCACACTTCTGTTGATAACACTGGGGCTTTGGATGCCACAAGTCTGATTCACCGTTCCGTCTGTACCCAAAGCATGACAAACAGCACCAAATGTACCTTGTGAGATGCCGACACCTTCTGTAGTTCGAGCACCATCCTGTTCTGTTGAACTGGGCAGGGAACAGGAGCTGGTGGAACTGGTGGAACTGGCTGCACCATGAGCACCTGATGTAGATGTCTGGCGTCGGATGGAGACCTGAGGCTGAGAACTGCAGGATGCGCCCAGAGCTGGATCCTCTGTTGCGTTACTCTGACTGCTGACTGTCAGCGAGTCCAGCTGACTGCTCAGAGTGTCCACGTCTTTTCTAGCTTTGGTTTTCCTGCCCTCTGCAAAACACAGCCACCAGAATCATTTTTCATGTTTCAAGCAACTTATGATGCATGTCTCAAAACATAGATATGGGAACCTGAAACACACATAGATATGCATATGCATGCACACATACAGGGGGCCATGGTCAAACGGCTAAACAGTTTGTGGAGCTGATGGTTGTGAGTTTGAACATTTTGTGGGGTCAGATTTTTTCAATGTGGAAACGCTCTCTGAGCATTCAGCAGTAACTGGGTACCTGATTCAGTACAGGGCAAGTTGAAAGCGGCAGAAGGAGAGAGATGGGCTTCGCCTTTCATGTACTGTGCCTTGGACATTGTGAACCTCTGATAGTTCACAGCCCCTACGGCCAATAAACTATGGGTGCTTTGACCTTTTAACCTTTGTAATGCAAGTGCGCAGACACACACACACACACACACACACTTTTCGTCTCTCTCTCTCTCTCTCTCTCTCTCACGCATACACCACATCCAGACAAAACAGTTTAAAATCTCACTTCGTAATTCCTGGGCATTGTGCTACCTTCCTTTGTTCCTTAGCGAGAACCTTGAGGTTGACACAGGTGAGGTGTTTGTCTTAGTGACCATTCTGAATTTCATCATTTAGGTAGCCACATTCCACATTCATGGATGATGTCTAAACATGACATCAGAGAGCGTGCGTTTTATATGTGTGTCATCCATTCCATCGCTACACAACACATACATACACAAATGAGCTCACACACTATCTCTCCTTGTCACTCCCCCTCCCCCTCACCTATGACCTCCCCCAACTCACAGAAGCAAACACACACACACATACACACACACACACACACACCACACACACACACTTACACACACGCACACACACACATACATTTACACACTTACACACACACATGCAGACGCACACACACACACACACACACACACACACACACACACACACTTGCACACGCACACACACACACACACAGGTTCTCACTTTTGGATTTCTCCTCTTTCATCTGCAGGGAAAGCTGAGTGAAGGAGTCAACAACAGCCGGGTAACAAGCCTGGAAGCGTTGTTCCTGTTCCAAGGTCACCAATGCCTTGGGCTGGCCATGCTCGTCCACAACACCTGCCCATCACGTTCGTCAGAGGAAATCTCAATGAGGTAGGAAGACGTCAATGGGAAATAACTAGGGGACGCTAAGGAGAGCACACACCTCCGCAAAGGTTAAACAGATCCGGGTCCCTGATCCGCACAGAAGTTTGTGGGTATGTCCCTAGGCCCCCATTCCATCTTCTCACCAAGTTTCGTCCATATCGGTTCAACAGTTTTTGAGTAATCTTGCTGGCAGACACACAAGCCAACAGGTATGGGAGGGGGCGTAACTTCCTTGACGGACATGATAAACAAAGACGATAAATTTATCTGCGAGAATGAAACTATTAAAGGCACATAACTTCAAACTAATGCTTTACAGACAAAGCCTTGACGTGATTATCAATGAACAATTCCTGATGTTGTCTTTACAGACGTTGTCATGTTATGTTGATATCAATGAAAACCTCCAGATGCTATCTTTCTGACACTGACCTTTGATGTCATTCTCCCATTCCACTTCAAAGCAAGGCACACCCTGCCTCACTCTCCTTTTCACAATTCTGTAACCAAGCAAGATTTCTTTGGTGATATCACACAAGAACCTTACCAATAACACGCACACACGCACATGCACACACACACGCACACACACACACACACACTCACACACAGAGTCTCTCTCTTGGCAAACATCACCTTTCACTCTCAGCAACAATCTTGCATCTTTGGTTGACTTAGGGCAGAAACTGAAGCGTAGTAAGAGCAGCTGTAAATTCTAGCTTGTGTCCTCTGTTTGACTGTGATGTTCACTATTCATTCTTGCATCCTGTGTTTAACATGCCATATGCAGAACCCAACTATCTTTAAGCCTTTTTTTTTTTTTTTTCGTCATGAGCATTTCATTTTCGCACCCTTCTTGTACAATGTACCAAAACATCATACGCCTGCAATGTGTGGCTCTGACTTCATCCTTTCCTTCTTCTTTCCACAGGGAAAAATTTGCAGGCAGAATGTGACGCTATCTTGTGGCATCAAAGAACAGGGTATGAGTACTTGGAATAACAACAACAAAATCATTTACTAGTCATTTCTTTAAGAATGAGCAAACAGAAATGATACAAAATTGAAAAACGAACTTTGCTTTTAAGATTGTGGCTCTGAACAGACAGTTTATACACCCACACCCATCAGTAACACCACAGCCTCTCCTGTCCTCTTCAATGCTCCTGCCTACCCCTCCTCCTTTCGCCCTCCTCTGCACACACCTGTTGGGTTTGAGGCAGCCACCAGGTAGAGTGGGTGATGCGCTGCCCAGGTTCAGCTGCGCCCAAAGGGTGGCCAGAGGCAGGATCTTCTCCAGGCTGTACTCTTCCGGCCACTCCATGTAGTGTGAACCCAGCCTCTGCCAGACAGACACCGATGCTCAAACTGTTGTTTGTGACGTCTGAGGCAGACATATTGGTTGAGAATTCGCTCGTCTGTTTTGTATTGTGTGTCAAATATGAGCTGCTTTACAACTTTGGTATTTCGCCATGTGTGCAGCAGGACATTCTGGACGACCTTGGATGTGGCTGTACATAGGCGAACTGGAATGAGTGATTAGGAAGTACAGTTACTGGGAGAGCATGCAAGATGAAATAACAGAAAAATGGCTTTTTTCTTTTGTTTGTTTTTTTTTTTGTCAGTGTTCCCAACAGATGACAAGTCTTCTCACATTAAAGCTCCCAAACATGCACAAATTTGGAGGAAAACAAAAGTTTGACCCTGTGAAAAACTTACATATCATGAGAAGCTTTTTTATTGGTTACAAACATGCAAAAAAAAAAGGTCAGAGGCTTAAACTGACACAAACTGCAAGTGACAAAGTACTGTAAAAACCATCAAGCTTAGGGTATCTCTCTCACACACACACGCACGCACGCACGCATGCACGCACGCACGCACGCACACACACACTTTCCATGACAAAATATAAAACAGGAAAAAAAAAACAACTTAAAACCTTTTGTAAATGAATGGAAGAAATTTGTGAATACTGTGCTTAATCAAAGATAAGGAAAGAGATGATCGGTCCATAGAATCATGTATGGTGGCCTCGCAGCCCAACCTACCAGCATTTTCAGTATGCAGGGTCTGTACCACAGAGGTGGGGCTGACAGGATCGGGTCTTTAGGTGTCAAATACTCTTCGATGACCTGGGCACACACAGATACAGGGTTTCACAGCAACTGTAAGAATCTTTAGAACAACAAGTTTTTAACCCACCTAAAACTCACAGTGACTGTAAGAAACTTTAGGACAGCAAGATTTGTGCTCACTTAAAACTTAGTCTTTACGCTTACACAAGAGTTTTTTTATATTACCCATCCCATTACTGTACATCCTAAATGTGCCATAACAAATGCTCTGGCAATTAGGTATACACTCAGCTAGGATCGGTCAGGCATGAGAGAGTAGAAGTGCTGTGACTGGATCAGTCTTGAACATTAACTTGTCAGCACAGGACTTCTCTGGTCTGTCGTCAGGTCGTCCAGCCTCCATTATTACCTTGTAAACAGGATGTGGTCAGAGATGTGGCAAGATAACATGTGTGTGGTCAGCAAGCTTACAGTGCTTTAGACAGGTTCTCCCATGATTTGTGCTGACTTGCTGACTGGCATTTGTCTTATACTACTTTGCATGACATATCGAGAAATGGCATGAGGCACATATTCCTTCTTCTTCTTCTTTTGCAGTCGATTCTAATTGGCTGCGTCAGATCTTCAATCCTGTTGCTACAAAGAATTCCACAGTCGCACTTATTCCGAACAGTATGACTTTTGCGGTGGTGGATGTGATAACGGTCAGCTACAAGACTAATGAAAACACGAAGTTAAGAGCTGTCCAGCAAGAAAATAAAAGGCAAGACAGAGCAAGGAAATCTGGGTGGTCCTTTGATGTTGAAACAGGGCTGTGAAAAAAAAGAAGCAAGGCCCTTAAGGGTCACTCACAAATATAATCCTAATGAGCCAGTTCCTCATCACTGAGCACTATGTGAGGATTGCATGTTGTATGACCGTTCTTGATGAATTCAACAAGCAGACAGCCAAACTCTGTCTTCAGAGGATCAATGGGCATGAAACTAAAAAAAAGCATGGAAAGACATTACCTTTTGAGGAGGGAAACTGGCTACGACCGATGCTTTACGCCACACACACGCCTCTGTGCTATCCAAGCAATCAGACGCTGTCATATGCTTCCATTGTCTGAATCTGTACAAAGGGCAAAAAGGAATTTAACAAGACAGAATACTGTCCATCCACTTAAAAAAAAACAATGTTGGCATGACTGGGGTTTACTGGCCTCCAAGTTTTTTTTTATATTAGTTATCACTGTTTTTCCACCTTTAACAGCTTTCCTCAAAAAAAAAAAGAAAAAAAGGTGACAAATGCTTAGTACAAAATATTTTTTGGAAGACTCTAATTGCCCATTTCACGACATTTATTTTTGTTTCTGCAGGTCACCGTGGCATTTCAGCTCAGAAAAGTGATAATGGAATAGCTGCCATCTGGCCATGCTGACTTCTGAGTCATTTTAAAAATAAAAAGCAGAATGACTTTTTTGCCTGTTCTCAGAGATCTCTCAAATAAGGTAACAGGCTCACAAAGCGATGACGTGGCCATTCCAAGAAGACGTTGCTATAGGCCTGTAGAAACATCCATCAATGGCACTATGAAGCAAAGGACAGACGAGACCGTAGAGTGAAACATATTCTACAACACTGTACCAATCACTAGTCATACTCACCACCATAGACCTATTATAATCATTCTTATTATGCATACTTATATGGCCTCAGGTCAAGTTTAGACAGACTAAATAGTGAAAGTAAATGTACAGAAATAAAGGGCCTCCACAGGCCAGCAGGATGACTGGTAAGCTGGTGGGTGCATTCATGTATGCACGTGTAATCTGTGTTGAATGTATGATGATGCCTTTGAACTGGGTGTCACCATTTTCTGCCCTCTCTGCTGTACTACATGTCAGATGTTGTGATGCCTGCTCCCAAAGAATGAAATATCTGAAAATACACTTATGAAGAATGAAAGCAGCATATGCTTGCATTGAAATCACATGTGCATGTACGCGCATGCGCGCATGTGCACACACACACACACAAACAAACAAAAAAGTGAATGTTTCATAAAAGATATGCAAAATGTTCATTTATATACAAATATACATATATATATATATATATACATATATATATGTGTGTGTGTGTGTGTGTGTGTGTGTGTGTGTGTGTGTGTGTGTGTGTGTAGTGTGTGTGTGTGTGTGTGTGTGTGTGTGTGTGTGTGTGTGTGTGTGTGTTTGTGTGTGTGTGTGTGTGTGTGTGTGTGTGTGTGTGTGTGTGTTATAATTATCTTGCACCTACTAACTTACTACTGCCTTTTAATTGCCATTAATCCATGAAAAATGAAATGTGAATAAACTGGCCACATATTTCTTACAAATATCTCAAGATAGGATGATGTGATGCAAAAGACTTTTTGGCAATAGTAAATGACAAGCCATTTTTAAAAATCTGACATTAGAACTAGAAACGGAAAATTCAAAGTTGCTCCAATATGGCTTGGACAAATGATATCCATGAAACTGTGCAGAGCTCAGTGTCACTTGAACTAGTTGAAGAACTAATAATAAAAAAAACAAAAAACATTCTTCACAATGTGTACTTAAAAAATCTTATTTTCTGCCAAGAAAAACAATAAAGTTTAACAAAACCAGCACTTCCAAAATCAACTGGACTTCAATGTGTTTCACATGCAAAATAATAAACACACACACAAAGATTGAAGTAAAATGTAAAAGATGCGTATGTACACATGCCACCCCTCCTGTCTGATTCTCCCTGTCGTCAAGCTCTGTCCCTCCCTTTTCCTCCACAGCAACTGCTAAAACCACACTCACAAGGGATGCGAACTCAAACAGCGTGCAGATGCAAACTCATAAGCACATGCAAAACATGCAAAAGAGAGGAATCAAATGCAGTATTACTTCCATGAAGGTAAAAAAAATGAATAAAAAGTAAACATTACCTCTGGAGGACATCGACACTGGCGAGCGATGTCATCAGTTTGATGGCCCAGGTCTCACCAACACCCGGCACCCCTGCAGGACAATAGTCACAGCCCAGCAGCAAGGCCAAGGCTATCAGCCTCTCTCTAGTCAAAGACAGGTCAGAAGTCACTTGCTCCATGCTGAAGCTTTCGACATGAGGATCCTGAAACAAGAGAATAGTTTTGGAGCGTAGGAAATGTCCACCAAGCGGAGTGTTCCCGTGCTTCTTTCAATGAAGTGTGCGTGCACATAGTTATCATACTGTAACTAGCTTATCAGATCAACCATGCTTCTTTCAATGAAGTGTGTGTGCACATAGTTATCATACTGTAACTAGCTTATCAGATCAACCGTGCTTCTTTCAATGAAGTGTGTGTGCACATGGTTATCATACTGTAACTAGCTTATCAGATCGACCGTGCTTCTTTCAATGAAGTGTGAGTGCACCTGGTTATCATACTGTAAATAGCTTATCAGATCAACCGTGCTTCTTTCAATGAAGTGTGAGTGCACATAGTTATCATACTGTAACTAGCTTATCAGATCAACCATGCTTCTTTCAATGAAGTGTGCGTGCACATGGTTATCATACTGTAACTAGCTTATCAGATCAACCATGCTTCTTTCAATGAAGTGTGCGTGCACATGGTTATCATACTGTAACTAGCTTATCAGATCAACCGTGCTTCTTTCAATGAAGTGTATGTGCACATAGTTATCATACTGTAACTAGCTTATTAGATCAACCATTTCCTCAAAGCAGTGTGACAGTAGGCTGGAGGTGAAGCCATTTAAAGTAAGAAATGGCTTTTTTTTAATTGTTTTTTTTTTCTTGGTTTTTGTTCCTCACTTTTCCTGGTCTTGTCTGCAGAAAACCTAAGGATCAAAACGTGCTGCTTCTGTCTTGCCATTCGTTGGTTCCACTTGGTGGCTTTGTCACTAGACTTTAATTCTCCATTTCCTGACACATGCCAACAATACTAGGCAACCTGCGTACAGAGAAACCTCTCAATAATAACCTCTAAAATCCTGAACAGTTGGGTCTTCAACAGCTGGAGCCCTTGTCCAAGCTGGGCGGTAAATCTAGTATGAACTGGTCTTACTAAAGGTCCGTTAACTCAATCAAGTCACAGCCAAAATGAACCAGTTTGTCCCTCAGATCACACGATTTTTGGCAATTTTCAAAAAATCATAAAAAATCAACCACTTCATCTAGGAGCATGAAACATGCACCATTGGATAGAAAAAAACAATATATTTATCATAACTGCTTACCCTCAGTGAGGAATCTATACAGTTCACATGATGTAAGTAATCCAAAATGATACACATTTGCAGAAAAACAAAAACTTTTTGTGCACACTGTAATCCACTTCTTCATGCTCTCTATCCTCCCACACAAGTTCAGTTACACTTCTGAGCACTTGGTATGACCTACAGAGAATAGTATATTTATGACAACTGCATAAAACAAGAATTTGACCACAAAATGCTTGATCCACTCAAAATGGTGTGATCGTGTTCAAAATCGTCTGACCGCGGAAACTGAGAGTAGGTCAATTCAAATCTGTATAAAACTACTACAGAATACAGGAAGAACGGTCCAATGGAAGCAACTGCAAAAAAAAAAGGCTCTAAGCTGGAAACGAGATTTATTGCCCTTTAATAATCAGAGCGGCAGAAGACAGACCTGGCTGGCGCTCTCTAGCCCGCAAGACGTCCATCATGTCTCCCCCACGACCATCCGGTCAAGGGAGAGAGTGAGTGAGTGAGTGAATAAAAGTCAGCATGATTTAAAGATCGTCAAACTCTGTCAGAAGTATGCGTCCGACACGCCTTCAAGCGATGTGAACAGTGTTGGAAACCCGCTTTTGACAAGACTCGATTGAGTTAAGAAGCAGGATTTTAGCTCCCTTCTTTTTGGCTCTCTCAGTCGAGGTGTCCTGATGAATGAAAGCTTGTCCAAGCCAAGCAGGAGTAAGGCAAGTGTCTGGACAAGTAAGCATGAGAAAGACTAAGTATTTAGTGGAAGGGAGACCTCAGTCACAGTGTCTATCCTTTCAACAAGATTTCACCGAAAATAATCACACGTTCAATAAACAGGATAATGCCACCAAGTTTGACCTATAGTCACAGTGTCTACCCTTTCAACGAAATTTCATCTAACATTACATGCTTATAAAAGCCAGCAAAACAGACCCTATAGTCGCAAACAGCGTCTGTTCTTTCAACAAGAATTCACTCAATATAAACACATGCTAAATTAATGTGAATAATACCAACAATTTAGATCTACAGTAACAGTGTCTATCCTTTCAACAAGACTTTACTCAAAGCAGGACCCTTGATATGTTAAGTGAGTAATGTCAGTAAAGTAGCAGCAAAAAAGAAAAAACAAAATTTCCCGCATTTATTTGTTTTAATCTGTTTTGAGACAGTTGGAATTCACCATGAAAGAGTTTGTCATGGCTTTTGATTTATTTTCATCCACCTTTCTACTTTTCCTTTTTTTTGGCTAACTATTCTGAAATACAGATTTTATACTGAAAGATTTGCAGTCTCATTAATAAAATAACAAGGGCAACGGGAATGATTTCAATGATGAAGGACGTACAAGAACAACAGCAATGATAATGATAATGACAATTAAAAAAAGAATTAAAATGAAAACAAAAAAAGAGAAAAAAGTTAATGGTCATTTCTTTAAACATGTAATGCGATGAACACAATAAAAAAAAAGAAAAACAAACCAACTAGTAAGTAGAAAAGAATAATTACACCCACAAAAGCAAGACAAAAACATGAAACTAAAGCCATCATAGTTTGTCCATGAGTTCTGCACCTTGGCATCAATAGTGAGGTTCCTGTAGACCACTTTGGCTCCGTACAGAAAACAGTCGCCATCGTCTGACACACAGGCATCCACCAGCTGCAAAGAGATGAATCTCACTGCATGGTGAGGAGTACCAGAAACCATTCCTTTCATTTGGACCACACTGTACTAATGATCTTTTAGCATTGTTATTCTTAATGAGCCGAACCAACAGGGAAAAAACTCTCTAGACAGTATAGATAGCTTCAACAGACCTTACTTCTTTAAATACAATCAGCAGCAAGCAGCACCAAAACTGCTAAATATTTTTTTATTCAAACGCTCATTTTTAAAAAAGATCTTTTTTTCCCCCCTAGCATCTTACAAAAGGTAAAGGACTACAAACACCAATCTTTTCAAAACATACATCACAAACATATATTGAATTCTTCATTATGTGCATGCACAGAATCACAACAGTGTCAAAAGAATCGCATGAAACAATTATTAACCAACAGCCAGCAATGGTCTTTATACCAGCCATTTGATAAACGGCAAGGGAAACCAACAGTCTTTTCTAACTGGCACACACAAATGAAAAGTAACCTAACATCTGTCCATTTTGGCGAGCACCATCTTCAACAGCATCGTAACACTGACATAACAATGATATGATAAACACGTCAAGCTTATTTATTCGGTTACATATCTATTTACCATAACTATTCTGATCAGCTTCAAATGCAAATAAACAAGCTGTAAAAGGCTTTATGTCTTAATGAAATAAGCATATAGTTCCTATCTTATCCTCAGTTCTGTAATAGTGCTACAAAAGAATGTTTATATCTATCCATTTTGGATGGTGCACTCCTTTGCTCCCTCTAGTAGAACACACGCAGGAAACGCCTTACCCCTGCAGCGTTCAAAGCGGCGCATGTGGATTCTGCCTCTCCCTGGCTCTGAACATAGGGCACCCCCAGCACGTCCAGTAAATCACAGCACTGATGACACAACGCATCCAGAGTGACCATTTCTCATTTACCGGGGCAACAAGGAAATCCTTGAAAAACATACGCTGAAAATCTCCCCCCTCCGCTTTCCCACTCGCTGTCTCCCCATTTCACTATACTGATCCATCTTCTGTGCCCTTCTTCCAGCATTTCTCTCATGTCGCTCATTCAATCTCCTCCAGACACAGCCAGAAAAAGGCTTGTCCAATCTCGGTCGTGGTACCAGTAATTTGCAGGAAGCTGTCAATACCAGGTTGCCGTGAGCCAACTCATCCGAGGAAACGCTGCAATGCTGCTGAGGCACACTGGTGGTGTTCACAGAGAACACTTTTGTAGGTGAACAAATATATGTCTTAAACACAAGGGCAGGATCCTTAATCTAAAGCAGTGCCAGACTTGGATGGTTTTCTCCTAAGAAACAGCAGTATCTGTTTCAAGGAAACAAATCTCTTGTGATGGTAAAAGTTGGCAGTACAATGCAAACACACAAATATACAAAGAAAAAAAAGAAGCTTTTTGCAATCACAGAGACAGACACAACTCGCATCAAGCCATATAAGTCTAAATGGCACACACTAAAATTACTGAAACAACTTTCTATTTAAGAGCTGCTATTCTGATGAATTATGAACCTCAACAAGAAAAACATAATTTTTTTGTTCTAGATTTTTCATTTGTAGAAGAAAACACAAAGGTCTGCTGTGAGGCAATTGTCATTTCTTATCTGAAAACCTACGGAAAAGTTCTTGGGACCTCAAAAATTGAAGAAAACTCTGGCATCTGTCTGCTACCTTGTTCTGACATTCAATTAATCACAAACAATTTTCGTATCTCAAAACAAGAAATTTACCTCTTTCAGTAGACTCTGTAAGCGGCCTCGACCAAATCTTCTCTTGGTGTTGGCTGAGGGCATGCCCCCTTGGCGTGCCTGAAGTCTTCGGCCCATCTCACCATGCTTCAGAGCCGGGGCCTTGCCTTCGATGACGAAAACCAGCTTGATGCCCAGTTGTAACAGTGTAGATATTCTGAAGAACAGGTTTCTGAGGAGCAAACATTGACTAGAGTCACAAGAAACTGCTATAACTGTAATAGTGATAATAACATTATCATATGACTAAGAATTAAATGCATTAATACAGTCAAAATGTCATAGATATAAGACGAGGAAATTGGTAACAAATGTATTTTTCACATGTCCACCCCCTTGACAAGCCATGATGGTGCAGTGAAAAGTGTTGCGGACTTGTGGGTTTCATTTCCATCAGAGAGATGTAAACATTTGTGGGATTTTCTAACGCTAAACTGGTACTTACCCAGAGTACCCACAGGGTCATGTTTCATCCACTTGATGGATGCCTCTCTAAGAGTGTTGCTCAAATTTTCTGATGATTACTGCAGCCACCTGTTTTTCTCAGACCTGGCTAACAATGGGATCGGCTGTGAAATAAAGCATGGAGTATCTCTACCAACTAAGTTCAGACCAAAATGGAATTCCATAGCATCATCCTAATCCCCACTTATACTTATATTATATAAATAAAGAAAAAAGAGTTAGAAAAGAAAGGGAGTCCCAATGCCTGTGGCCCTTCATGACCTGCTCTCACCGCCATGGGGAGACAATCACAGTCCTGTGCGGTTTTCTCAAGGCAGCCATTAAAGGAAGAACATGGGAACGGAAACAGAGTACCATGAAGATATTTGCAGTTAAAAAAAAAATGAGAGTGGTTGCTTTTAAAGGGGCATCTTTGAGCTCATGTTTCAAGGATCTGAAAAGGATATACAGATGATCTAAATAAGGCCACAGTATCAGCTCTATGGTTTGATAACCCAAACATTGCCAGTCATTTCAACACTGGTAATTTACATAAAAAAAACGACGTATGTACTCATGCAGTCAAAATTACCTTTCTTTTGAATCAGTCAGCTTGTCAGTTTGTTCACCAGCAAACCTGTACCACACGATTCACTGAGCAGAAAAGCCTTCAAATTGGCATCTTGAAGCATGTTACAGAGTATGACTTTGTTGCCATCTGTTACTTGAGAGCCACAACTGTTTAGCTTTGCTCTGACTGAATGATGACCTTTATATTTTAGGCTGACTCACTTGAAAGTAGAACATGTTCAACTACTTTCAAATGGTGGGTGTAAGAGCAAGCATGCACTTTCAACTACTTTCAAATGGTGGGTGTAAGAGCAAGCATGCACTTTCAACTACTTTCAAATGGTGGGTATAAGAGCAAGCATGCACTCACTTAGATGATCATATCGATTTCTGTAAAACTGCTCACAGGTACCAGTTGGTTTAAGAACCTGGAATACTCTGAACAGGGATTTAAATACACAACACATGGCACTGAAAAGTGGCTTGACTATTGTTTGTTACTGTATTTGGAAAAAAAAATCATTACACAAATGAAACACTGAGCCCCAAGCAAGGACTCTTAGAGGTGGCAGAACCAAACACTCTTCAACCCTACCTCAAATGAGGTTTCAGCACCCTGTTCTGCATCTGACGCACTCCTTGATTCTCACACACCCAGATGCTGAGGTCAACTGCCAGCGTCTGGCCTTGCAAAGAGCTCAGTGGCTTGTGTTTCTTCACTGGCTGCAGGATTGGCCACAGTCCTGTCACACCCATGGTTCACCTACAAAGGGTAACATCAGATTCATGTCTTTTTGGGTCCGAAAAGCAAACAATGGACAAAAGCATCAGTCTCTTGAAAGAACAAAATAAATTTTGCAGTTTGTGGAGTGTGAACACCCCAAATAAGAAAAAGAAATTACATTTAGCTGCACACCCTTTGAGAGCAGACTGTAAAGTCTATTGCCTGAGTTAATCATCAACCAGAACCCTATTTCTTTCTTCTCTCCACCACCCTCTCCACTAGACTGAGCTAGAAATTCACAGATACGTTTCAACTGTCCCGGGAACAAGTAGATTTTTTTTTTAAAGGTAATTTGTTCACACAAATTTCTGCTTGCCCTCTATAAGTGAATGGACAGTTCATAATTAGAAGTCGGTTATGTATCGAACAAATTAACAGATATAATTCAAGCATGCTCTGCACACGTGATGAGGCTCGAGTGTGAGAAACAGGGCATAAGACATAAAAAATTCATTTTTCTACCATACATATAGAGTGTTAATGGAAAAATGTTTTCCATTGAGTATACTATAAGATTAACAGCATAAAAGAAAAGAAAATGCAATCTGAGTAAAATTGTCATGCTTCTACCATGCACACATTTCTGGACTAAATCTAAATCATCAAATTTCTGTGTTGTGCTTAGTCTATATCTTTTCTCTTTCTCTCTGCTTCTTCACCATACATACATTTCAAAATGAAACCATTTCATATCTAAGTACATTTAAAAAGAAAGACAGATCTTTTATTTCGACAATGACTAAGCACAGTGCCTGTGAACATGACGCTAAAACATTTTTTGTTGTTGTGAAAAATGCCTTGTCTCAGTGAGACAGTACACTGTTGGGGTTTATGTTCCGAGAACTTGGGAGGAGGGGTGTGTGTAAGTGCATGTATGTGTGTGCGAGTGTATACATATGCGTGTGTGTGTGTGTGTGTGTGTGTGTGTGTGTGTGTGTGTGTGTGTGTGTGTGTGTGTGTGTTTGTGTGTGTGTGTGTGCATGCACACACATGGATGGCTAGGTGGGTGGATAGGTGCATGCGCATGTGTGCATGTGGAGCTGTGAAACTGAAAAGGGAAGGAGGGAAGTGCAATCAGTCAGCGTTGAACTTGAAGCTGATCATTTCAGTCACCCTTTCGTTAACACTATCAAAAACTGGTTGCCCGACAGACAACTGATAGAACAAATTTCCAGCTGTCCTCTGGAAGGCTAGGTTGTCCTGGACCATTTGACAATCTTTGACAGAACAAATTTCCACCTGTCCTCTGGAAGGTTACATTGTCCTGGACAATTTGACAATCTTTTGAGCTGTGCTAAACCTTGGGTGCTGGTCAATGAGTCAGTCTTGAGGATGAGATGATGAAATGAACCTTTGTGTGCAGCAACCTTCTTTCAAAGACTTCATTTCCTGGAACTTGCTTTTCCTTTTCTTCTCCCCCCCCCCCCCCCACCCCCCGTCTACTTCTGTTTTAATTTACCTCCCTTTGAAGACCTTGGCCAGGATTCATGTTGAAGCAACAGCTGACCTATAGCCTGACAATTTCTTAAGAGCAGATAGTGAATATGCCCTTAGTTTCACTAC
>CM065733.1:11076100-11081100 GCA_033310375.1 Conus canariensis | reverse complement strand
CAGATATATTTGTGTTGCCTGCTCCGAGGCCTTTCGTCCGCTGGGTCGGACTCATCAGGGAGACACGGCTGTTGTGTCTGCGCTCCTGGCGTCAAATAGAGACACACCACAGTCCATAATACTGTGGTGTTCTCACCACCAAGAGTGCAAAAAAGAATCCAATAGCACTCCCAAAGCAGCCAGCGAAGAGTAGTAAATGAAACCAAACGAAAGTGTGGGGAGGAAAAAAGTTGCTGAAAAACTAAAGACATTATGCAAACAGTATAAAATAAAGGGGACAATCTTTGAGCCTACGCTTGAGGATCCACCCAAAGATGCAAGGGAGATCAAAAGACAAACACACAGACGGACAGAAACAAATACAAATAACCTCAATTTAATCAAAACAAAAATCGGAAATGAAATGAGGCAGGGAACAGTAAACGATAAACAGTAAACAAGTTGGGTATTTTTTGCTCCCATAAGAAAACCTAACACAGAGTAACTTTTATTCAAGACTGGCACAGCCTTTTAAACTTGAATAAAGTCAGACAAATACATAGACGAACAATCTAATAGTGGGGGAAAAAACAAATATATCTGCCTTCAAAAGAGGTTGCGATGGTTCCCTTATGCAGCTAGTGAAGAGTTTTCATATCTGTAACATATTTTCTTAATTTCATGTTCCCAGTTTCTCCATCTTCAAATTACCCCCCCCCCCCCCCCCCCCCCTCCTTAAGTCCAAATCTTTGCCAAGTCATTACTATGAAGATAGTTCAGTTGTTGGCCTGCGCTTGTTTTTTCCCCCACTATTAGATTGTTCGTCTATGTATTTGTCTGACTTTATTCAAGTTTAAAAGGCTGTGCCAGTCTTGAATAAAAGTTACTCTGTGTTAGGTTTTCTTATGGGAGCAAAAAATACCCAACTTGTTTACTGTTTATCGTTTACTGTTCCCTGCCTCATTTCATTTCCGATTTTTGTTTTGATTAAATTGAGGTTATTTGTATTTGTTTCTGTCCGTCTGTGTGTTTGTCTTTTGATCTCCCTTGCATCTTTGGGTGGATCCTCAAGCGTAGGCTCAAAGATTGTCCCCTTTATTTTATACTGTTTGCATAATGTCTTTAGTTTTTCAGCAACTTTTTTCCTCCCCACACTTTCGTTTGGTTTCATTTACTACTCTTCGCTGGCTGCTTTGGGAGTGCTATTGGATTCTTTTTTGCACTCTTGGTGGTGAGAACACCACAGTATTATGGACTGTGGTGTGTCTCTATTTGACGCCAGGAGCGCAGACACAACCAGCCGTGTCTCCCTGATGAGTCCGACCCAGCGGACGAAAGGCCTCGGAGCAGGCAACACAAATATATCTGCCTTCAAAAGAGGTTGCGATGGTTCCCTTATGCAGCTAGTGAAGAGTTTTCATATCTGTAACATATTTTCTTAATTTCATGTTCCCAGTTTCTCCATCTTCAAATTACCCCCCCCCCCCCTCCTTAAGTCCAAATCTTTGCCAAGTCATTACTATGAAGATAGTTCAGTTGTTGGCCTGCGCTTGTTTTTTCCCCCACTATTAGATTGTTCGTCTATGTATTTGTCTGACTTTATTCAAGTTTAAAAGGCTGTGCCAGTCTTGAATAAAAGTTACTCTGTGTTAGGTTTTCTTATGGGAGCAAAAAATACCCAACTTGTTTACTGTTTATCGTTTACTGTTCCCTGCCTCATTTCATTTCCGATTTTGTTTTGATTAAATTGAGGTTATTTGTATTTGTTTCTGTCCGTCTGTGTGTTTGTCTTTTGATCTCCCTTGCATCTTTGGGTGGATCCTCAAGCGTAGGCTCAAAGATTGTCCCCTTTATTTTATACTGTTTGCATAATGTCTTTAGTTTTTCAGCAACTTTTTTCCTCCCCACACTTTCGTTTGGTTTCATTTACTACTCTTCGCTGGCTGCTTTGGGAGTGCTATTGGATTCTTTTTTGCACTCTTGTGGTGAGAACACCACAGTATTATGGACTGTGGTGTGTCTCTATTTGACGCCAGGAGCGCAGACACAACCAGCCGTGTCTCCCTGATGAGTCCGACCCAGCGGACGAAAGGCCTCGGAGCAGGCAACACAAATATATCTGCCTTCAAAAGAGGTTGCGATGGTTCCCTTATGCAGCTAGTGAAGAGTTTTCATATCTGTAACATATTTTCTTAATTTCATGTTCCCAGTTTCTCCATCTTCAAATTACCCCCCCCCCCTCCTTAAGTCCAAATCTTTGCCAAGTCATTACTATGAAGATAGTTCAGTTGTTGGCCTGCGCTTGTTTTTTCCCCCACTATTAGATTGTTCGTCTATGTATTTGTCTGACTTTATTCAAGTTTAAAAGGCTGTGCCAGTCTTGAATAAAAGTTACTCTGTGTTAGGTTTTCTTATGGGAGCAAAAAATACCCAACTTGTTTACTGTTTATCGTTTACTGTTCCCTGCCTCATTTCATTTCCGATTTTTGTTTTGATTAAATTGAGGTTATTTGTATTTGTTTCTGTCCGTCTGTGTGTTTGTCTTTTGATCTCCCTTGCATCTTTGGGTGGATCCTCAAGCGTAGGCTCAAAGATTGTCCCCTTTATTTTATACTGTTTGCATAATGTCTTTAGTTTTTCAGCAACTTTTTTCCTCCCCACACTTTCGTTTGGTTTCATTTACTACTCTTCGCTGGCTGCTTTGGGAGTGCTATTGGATTCTTTTTTGCACTCTTGGTGGTGAGAACACCACAGTATTATGGACTGTGGTGTGTCTCTATTTGACGCCAGGAGCGCAGACACAACCAGCCGTGTCTCCCTGATGAGTCCGACCCAGCGGACGAAAGGCCTCGGAGCAGGCAACACAAATATATCTGCCTTCAAAAGAGGTTGCGATGGTTCCCTTATGCAGCTAGTGAAGAGTTTTCATATCTGTAACATATTTTCTTAATTTCATGTTCCCAGTTTCTCCATCTTCAAATTACCCCCCCCCCCCTCCTTAAGTCCAAATCTTTGCCAAGTCATTACTATGAAGATAGTTCAGTTGTTGGCCTGCGCTTGTTTTTTCCCCCACTATTAGATTGTTCGTCTATGTATTTGTCTGACTTTATTCAAGTTTAAAAGGCTGTGCCAGTCTTGAATAAAAGTTACTCTGTGTTAGGTTTTCTTCTAGAAATTCAACAAAACTCCTATTTAAAACAAGTCTTTGTTCTTCTGGTCCTCTTCTTTGGAACTCGCTTCCACAAGAACTGAAATGCTTTCGAAGCTCAGAATCTTCCAGACGAAAATTGTTTACGTACTTTGCACACTTACAAGGGTTATGAAAATATGAAGTATACTTTCTTTCTTTCTTTCTGCGTATGCAGGCTGATACTCCTGCGGACACTGCCTGTATAGACAGGCAGTGGAGTTTTGTGTGTATGACCGTTTTTTATTCGCCATTAAGGCAGCCATACTCCCTCGTCGGGGAGTGCAGTATATTTGATATTACCACACCCATCCAAATTTACTGTATCATCAACAACATACGTTTCACTCACCTTCCCAAAGCGATTGTTACTGTTTCAAGCTGCATGCAAATGCCAATACGTAAAAGCTCTATACTCTCTCAAAGCATTGTAACTGCACAATAATTTGTGTCTTTTTCACTGTTGGTTTATTAGTGCATTGTCGCTGTCTAATCAAAATCCGATGTAGTATCTAGCATATAGTGTAGCTGAGGAGACACTGCACTGCTGCCGAATCACTTCGGTGGTGTTCAGTGGCGCCTGTTCTGATCTAACATACGCAGGACACCACCTACTAAGCCCCCTACTGACGACAATAATTGCTTAGTCGCGCCACCACGTCCCAACGACAGCCCCCATGGACTCGCCGATACCGGTGACCCCGACGGAACCAAACCAAGGCCACAGACGTGGAGAGGACATCGAAATTGAGGTCACCATGAGAGCAGAGCATGAAGGGCCACAGAATTTGAGACTTTTTTTTTTGTTTTTTTAATGCTGATCGATGAGAATGGGGATAATTAAGATGATGCTACGGATTTCCATTTCAGTCTGAGACTACATGACAGGGCTGTACTCTACGCTTCCTTTTATAATATATCCCGGCGTCAACCAGGCCCGAGAGATACAGGCACCTGCAGCGTTGGTCAGGATGAAACTCGACTGTGTGGTCCCAGTCTTCCCAACTGAGTCCGCATCAAACTCGACTCTGGGTAGGAGCCGGTCGGGGCCGAAAAACCCACATGACTCTGATGGGATTCGAACCCACGACCTCCCAGTCGGGAGTCCGCGACGCTAACCACTTCGCCACGGCGGCTGGTTTAATGATTCTAGTCTTGGGCAATATATCAATTCTTTAAAAAAAAAAAAATTTTTGATAGAAAGAGGGGAAGGGTTATGAGAGGGTTATTTTACTCTCTCTTTCCCTCTCGCACACACACACACAGACACACACAGACACACACATACACGCGCGCGCGCGCGCGCGCGCACGCACGCACGCACGTTCACACACACACACACACACACACACACACACACACACACACACACACACACACACACACAGATTTAAAAGATTTTAGTCCTGCGACCCGTTTTGGGGCATGGAGGACTTGAAACAAATCAAACAAATAGAAATGAAACAAATCAAACATCAAAATTTTCCCTGTAATTAACATACTGAATGTGATGTTACACAACTTTGCTAAGTTTCAAAAACTTCGCTAAGTTTAGCAACACTTTCTTACTACCACAAAGCAAACGACAATAGTTAAATACGGACTTTGAATATGTAAATTTTCTAGGTATAAACTGATTTCTAATGTCGTTATATTTGTTACATTTCATTACAAAATGAAATTCATCACCAAGGTCATTCTGGTCACAGTCCCGACAGAATCGTTCATCGTGAGGTATTCCAAATCGTCTGTCAATTTCTATCATGAGTTTATGATTGCCACAGCAAAACCGAATCAGTGGGTATATATAAACATCAGGTAACATTTTAATACA
>CM065733.1:10963600-11068600 GCA_033310375.1 Conus canariensis | reverse complement strand
AGTCTGAAGAAACCTGAAAACTGATGATGATACAAACACAGTTATCTACAAGCAAAACTGCAATTAAAGAATTTAGTCATGATTGGTTAACAAAGGAAAAATGAATACTTTGAAAATGTTGGCCATGCTTGCAGGCATAATGGTGTCACAATGCTAGGGTACATGTATTTGGCACACATCACCCGCTCTGATGGACACACCTGCACAGAAAACAAATTTGTTTTGCATTGAGTGCGTTGGTCAATAAATAAAGTTCATTTTAATTTATTTAATGAGTGAAAGAATGATTGATATATATATATATGATTCTGTTGGGTAGGTTTATAATCAAATTTAAAAAGCAGTTCTTGTATTTTTGTTATGGTGCTGTGTAACTGATGACATGCTCGTTGATGATGACTGTAGATTTTCAGTCTTTTAATAATTTTGTTGTTTCAGGAGGTGGGTGAACTGTCTGCGCTGTGACAGTGAGAAGGATGTCTGGCCATCCACCAGGCAACCAGGGAGGAGGGCCCCCATTTCAACTGCCTCCAAACCGAATACCACCCCAATTTTCCTTCCCCCACAATAGACATCCTGTCCCTCCCTGGGCAGGTAATAATGGGGGCTTTGTTCCGTTCCAGGCCCAGAATTTTCCTGCACATACCGCGCCGACTTTTCAAAACCACGCCATGATGGGCCAGCAGATGTTTAGCCCACCCCCTGTCTTGCAGTATGTCCCGCCCAATAATTTTGCCCACTGCTACCCTCCATACCAAGAGGAGCTGTTTCCGTTCAACTTTGCTGGTGACCACTTCGGAAACCCAGATCGGCAGCCACCTTACAGCCGCAAGCGTTCCCTCTTTAGTCCAGAATGTTCCGAGATGACCGAGGCAAGGGGTCATGCACACCAACCTGACCATGATGTGTGCTTGAGAGAAGCGGTGGCCAAGGCAGCGATGAACGGGGTCAAGATGGAAGTTCCTGCCACGAGACAAGGGTCAGTAGCTGACGACGTACAAAGAGTATCTGTGTCACTACAGCCACAAAATTCTTCCACTGTTGGCTTGGGGATGACAGAGTCTGGGAAGAAGGCCAGTTCCCCTCCTGTCCCTTCCACCTCACCTCAATTGCAGGACAAAAGTTCATCTCCCCATCAGACGCTGGTGACCAAGTCTGAATGTAAAGCAGACTCTCCCTCTAGCAGGATCTCTCAGTTAGCAAACAACGATGAAAGCACTTCCGATTTTCACATGATATTGCAAGATGGATGTAAGTCAGGCTTCCCCATTTCCCAGGCAGGACCTAGAAATGTAAGAGTTTATTCAAAGGAAATCGATTGTTTGACCACCTCAACAGGCATGGAGGCTGAACCCTGTGGCCCTATCCAAAAGGAAATAAAGTCAGCAGGCCGTAACACTTCAGATGGAAAGACCTTGCTGTCCCCAGATTCCGGAGCAGAAATAAGGCAGTTTTTTTCTCCTAGTGACTATGGGGTGTACTCTTTATTTGGTCAGAGGCAAAGCCAAAACTGTAACAGAGAGCCAGATCTGTCACGTTCAGGATGTAAAGAAAGTCCTTCACTGTCCCAAACAAACATAGAATGTCCTTTCCCGCAGCATCTTCCTACTGGAAAAGGAATGTCGGTTATTAGTCCCTGTATTGCCAGTAGCGCCGGGCAAGATTTGGCGATAAATAGTGGTAGGACCAACAGCCTTTTGACCCCAAGCATTGGACTTGTTGAGGAAAGTCACAGGTATTCTGATTTTGTGTGTGTTT
Source organism: Conus canariensis (assembly GCA_033310375.1). Classification (NCBI taxonomy): domain Eukaryota; kingdom Metazoa; phylum Mollusca; class Gastropoda; order Neogastropoda; family Conidae; genus Conus; species Conus canariensis. The sequence goes on along the minus strand of CM065733.1, from coordinate 11,066,842 downwards.
GTTTATGCTTTGTTTTTTCTTTATGTAACTATAAGAATGGGATGTTTTTATTTTATTGTATTTCTTTGGATTGCAGTCTCTTCCACTCACTTGACAGTTCTTGAAGGGGGAGGTCAGACCTGTTTACCCATATGATTTGGTGTATTTTGTACATGTCAGGTGAAAATATAATGAATATCACAGACTAGGAAAAAAGGATGTTGAAAACAATGCTAGAATTAGAAACGACATTCTTGACTGGTAATTATGCCTGCGGAATGTAACCATGGCAGGGGCTTTGACCTAACAGCCACAACTCGTTAACATCCACGCACGAAAGCGTTCAGACTGTGTCTACTTGTTGGATAACACGCTTTCAAACAATACGCTATTTTCACAATAGTTCATGCAAGATCAGGTGGTTATCATTATCCAGCAGAAGCGTCTGCAGTGTGATGGCAGGTGAAGATGAAATGAATTCCGCCACCCCCCCCCCCCCTCCCTCCCCAAATGGACCCTCCCGTTACCTGTCACTCCCCTGCTTTTACAGAAATTTGGAATTTTATACGCACTGTTTGTAGAAAATACGCCTATTCTTGTTGAAAAGTACACCAATAGCAGTTTTAAGATAAACAGGTCTGGGAGGTTTATAAGGATGAGAACTGCTAACTCCAGGATCATATTTTGTGACCAAGAAACAACACGTGATGTGTAGTGTAAGTGAATAGGCTATAGACATTTGTCAACAGAGAACAGAATAGTTCAAAGCATACAAGGAATTTAACCCTAGCAAGAGTGGCATGTAAGAATTTACTGCAGTGGGGATCATAAAAGGAGTATGCAAAGAAGTGACCTAGACATTGCCCACTGCTGTAATTGATCATGGTATCCGTCATACTGAACAGTTGTTAATGCATCTGTCAATGTAGAATCCTATCATTGCTGGCGATCTTTTGGCATTCAGTTACTGCCCTTGTTACAAGTTTGACGTTCAGTGCATGATCCAACCATACATGTATTAATTTTGATGCCGATGTTCAGCACCACTTTGCATAAACATCTGTCCCTGGGAACATTCTATCATCATGCATGACAGAGATGTGTAGCCTGAATAGACAGGTCATACAAATTCTGCAGGAAGAAATGCATGATGATGCTTAGTGTATGCAGTTGAAATCACAACCAAAGACGACTCCCTAAAATTCACAGGTGTGAGTGATGTGAAGGAAAAATGGCAACTAATGCCCTGTTCTCACACATTCAGTTTGTAAGAAGATTTTACTTAGAGCTGGAGCACCATGGAACTAATGATAGATGAGCAGGCATTGTAAAATCTGATAGATAATTTATGATAAGTGAAGTTGGATAAGGACCGTAAACCACTTTCTGTGAAATTCATACTGGCATTACTTCATTCCTGTAAGGTCTTCTGTTGTACTACTGTTGGTATTGAAAATAGCTAGGTAATGGCACAAAGAAAGTATTTAATTATCCGACACTGATGGCACTTGCTATCAGTGCTGACAGTCTGATTTGCCTAGCTATGTTTGACAAACTTAATTAAGCAGACCCACCCTTTTATGGCCCCGTTAAACTGCAAAAACCTCCATAAAAAGACATGTTTAACCCTCTTGTACTCCGTTTCTCTGACTGCAAACTTCCCCAAGATTTCAGATTCTTTTACAGGTTTCAGCTTAAAAATGGGTATGTGTGATTATTAAGTTATGGGGAGTATGTGTGAACCTCTAAGAGAAAGAAAATTGGTAGGCAGTTCCATAAGATCATGCACTGTAATTTGTACTGTATTTTGTCTGTCTTACAGACATAGGTCGTGTCACTGTCACCAAATTGTCACCAGACATGTGACATCTTTATTTTATTATGACAATCAATTTTGCAGCATGCAAGCATGCGCAATCACCATGCTGATGCAAGTTGTTGGTGTAAGATGAAATCTGAGGCCTACCTGACATGATCCATCCACTGCCTGGCAGTACAGGTCCCACTGGTTGTCCCACCAATGTCATATAAAACTTGTCACATGTCACACACAATACTGTGAAAGAAAGAGGGTCAGGTGCGCCCTTTGCAGCTTGTTTTTGTCTTGCATACCTGTTTGTTTCTTCGGCAGCAGTCTTAAAATAACAAAGAGATACGAATAAAAAGAAAAAATCAAGTGATGTAGCAGTGTCGGGTAACGGGTGAGCGGGCCCGGTGGGTTCCTGAAACTGCTGCACTTCTGCTGTGCCACATGTCGCGGGACGCCATGCTTTCTTCTTCTTCCATAGAGCAACCACAATCAACATTCTGATTCTTTTGTGGCTATATAAAGAAGGGGGCCCAAGAGTCAGCGTTCAGTGTTTAAAAAAAACAATAAAAAAACATTGCCAGTCTTGCTGCCACCAAGACACATCATTTAGTCCTCAGTGGGGTCTCCTCTCGCAAGATCCCACCACACACACAGCCAGTCTTGCTGCCACCAAGACACACACTCAGTCTTTTGCTTTTGGAAATCCGCTCTTACAGGATTCACTCTAGATTTTTGCCTTGTGAAACTTTCCCTTTTCCTTTTTCCTTCTCTTTCTCCTTCCCTCTTCCTTTCTTTTTCCCCTCCCTCTTCCCTCCCCCTTCCTCTTTCCCTTTTCCTTCCTTCCTTTCTACTAGAGATTTGCTCCTCCATTTTATCTCCCCTGGGCCCCCCAGAGTTAATCCCCAGAGTGACCCAGGTGAGCCAGGCAGAGCCTTTAGGACATCATCTTATGTATTTACCTCCCCCACCCTCTCCCTCCCCTCTTCCCCACCCCTTTCTACATATGACTCAGAACAGTTTTTGCTGGTGGCCCTTAGCGAGACCATCCAGGACAGTGTCTTTCAGGTGGTTATTTATTTTTATCCTGATTGTTTCCATGGACTCGGCGTTGACAATGCGCTGTGGCAGCTGGTCCCATTCCCGAATGGTGCGTGGCAGGAACAAGAAATGCCTGTATCTGTTGGCACCCTGGGATGAGATACATTGGAACTGCTGGTTGTGTCCTCTGCGGTTTCGCTCTGGAAGAGGTATCAGCTTGGTTTTATGGACTCGAGCCAGGTCATGGTGTATTTTATACAGCATGGCGAGTCGTGCTGCCTGTCTTTGTCGCTGCAGAGATGGCCATCCCAGTCTTTCCAACATTCGTGTCACACTTGTTCTGTGGTAGTGGTTGGTGTCTGCAGCGAGGCGAGCGAACATCGTTCCGGGTCACTTTCCTCACCGTCTTCTTCAACACCACTACCTACTTCTATATCACTTTAATTTTCCATCTCTCTTCCAAACTTCTCCACTTCGACAGTAATTTGATCTAACTCCTCTTGTGAGTAGTCGACCATTTCTTTGTCTTTCGTAGCAGACGCGAAAGCAGCCGTTGTGAAAGTCGGTCCATTTCATTCACAAAGTTACTCACTGTGTTCCGTTCCTTTTCTCAATGAAAACGTGCAGTTCCAGCACCCAAAAATAGTGCCAAGACATGATTGGGCCATGCCTGAGTCTTCCTAGTTACTGTCTGCGACCATGTGTGTAAAGCGTGATCAGTGCGTGATGGAAACTTCCAACTGACGATTCCTGGTAGCTTCCGGAACGGAAACTACAGGCGCCCGCTGTTACTCCCGGCTGCTCCTGTTATGAGTACAAGAGGGTTGAAATTCGTTTGCTGTACTGGGCTGACAGAATGAATCTGATTTAATCACATGAAAAGTGATGGGTGATCTAACTTCCAAGCAATGATGTTGTTTTTGTTATGTTATTGAAAAAAAATGCTCGATGGAAGTGCCCAGCATTATTTGCGCAGCAGAAGATCAGTATTAAAATACATTTAACTGAAGTTAGCATATAAAAGCTGGAATTGACTGCTGAAAAAGATTTACAGTATTATGAGACTCAGGATTTTTTTTTTTATTGTAATTCCCAGTCTTTCATAAACATTGCATTGAAGGACACTTTTAGATTTGCCTTTCTTTGAATTTTCAAAATGCTGCAGAATATTTTGCATTACAGTAGACATTAATTACTGATATGAAATGTTTTACATTTTAGTTCTTCAGTTCCCTCAGTTAAGAGTGGACTTCAGTTCAGTAGCTGTACATTTTGTAGCACATATGCCGTGCAGCGTTTTACCTTTTTTTTCTGTTCTTTTGTTGTATAGATATTTTTCATAAACCTTTTCCTCATTTTTGTGAACTGGGGTTAAATTGAAGGAGAATGCCAAGCACCATCAGCAGGGCCTGGTTGCATCCACCTTAGACTGTCAATAGATTTGTTATGTTAGAAATGTAAAGTGTATAACTCGTAAGTACTTGTGTTTATTGTTGTTTGAGGACTACACTTCTTTTCCTTCAGTGGTGAATGCCTTGTTTGTAATGGCCTGAGCTGTAATGAAACTAAATCTGATTGGTGATTGTTGTAGCTTCTGTAGGTCCCTTAGAATTTTTGTTTATGTCTGATTTCATCTGTCTTTGCTTTACTCTGATACTCATGCCCAAGTGTGAATGCTGGATACTGTTTTGGAAGTTCTGTGCTTTTTACTACCTCTTTTCTGCCATTCTCATTGATTCTGCCTTTTTTTTCCTCTTTGTCTTTTTTTTCTTTCTTCTTTTTTTTTCCCTTTGAGTCTTTGCTGTGGTATAGTTGTGTCTGCCTTTGTGGCCCATTCCCCTTTCTTTGTTCAAGAAGCATTTTGTTTCAAAACGAAGTGACTGAGGGTGGAAAATGAAGCAAAATTTAGGACATAAAGGGATTTGTTACCACCAAGGACGCAGAAAAAACAGATTACGGGACAAAACAATGGATTTCAACCTCTTGGGTCTTCTTCAGGCACAAACAAATAACATTTAGGACAGTGAAAACGAAGAACAAGAAACCACTTATCTTCTCTTGTTTGGTGCAAAATGGCTGTTGAACAAGAAGAATTTGTCATCACTTTTTATCCTGTACCCTGTAGTCAGAATTCATGACATGCCAACTTTCTGAAAGAGATTAACATTTTTCATTTGATCTAAGATTTTACAGATGGATTTTTAACAAAGTTTCTGGTGTCTTTTTAGAAGGTATATTTTAAAAGATTGTATGAAAGATTAGAAAAAAAAAATGATACGTGAGTTGACTTCAATGCAGTGACAGCCCTGATATGGCCCTGTGCAGTCGGCTGAGCTATAAGCAACATTACCTTGTACCTTTTTGTTGCAGTGACCAGGTCATGAGTCTAGTGCACAATGGATGCTAACAGTCCATTCAGTCTGCAGTGTCTGTTCACCCCAATAGTGTCTTTAGACTGTGTTTGTGATTTCTGTTATCTTTTCTTTTTTTTTTTTACTTGTTGTATCATCTTTAAGAGGAATGGTATTCTCAGTGTTAACCACTTTAATTCTTATCAGTTTGGACAGTTTAGTGTTAGTTTTTCATCAGAGTTGTTTTAAGACAGAATACATAAACTGATATGTATACATGAAAATATATATATACCAAAGGTCTTTTGATTTGTTTTATTTTGTAAAGAAATCTGTGGAATCTGACCGCAGAAAATATTTGTGAATGCTGGAAGAGTGGAAAAATTTTGAGGGCGTGGTATCGAATGTGGACATTTGATTTTAAGGAGGTGACTTGGTAAGAGTTGAGGAAGTGAATCACTTGATATAACGTGCAGATACTGCCTCTTTGTCTCTTTTCTAAGTGGAACTTTTTGCCCTTATTGTTTTCACAGCCCAGAAAAGGGCTTCAATCACTAACCCTGAGCCGTATTTACAATGTTCAAATCATGACAAATTCGTATGTTTGATAACAAACTGTATGCAATATTTCTTTTGCAGGCAGCGTTTCCAAAAACAGACCAGACCAGAAAGCATGAAATCTGACAGTTTGCAGCCTGTTTCCCCCATTGGTCAAGTCAAGACAGCGCAGGAAATCAGAGACCCAGCAAAAGATTCTTTGTGCTCAAAGCAGATGAACCCATCTGTGGCTGAGCTGCCTCCGAGCACCAAGGCCAGTTCAGTGTCACTGAAAGGTTCAGGTGTTTCTCCAGGTAACTTGAGCTGTGTTTGAACTGTTCTACATAAAAGAATTGATTTGGAAGTTTTGGGTGTTAAGATGTGGCAGTCAGTTCATTTGAAGAAAGGTGCCCACTAAGGAATGAAAAGGAATAGAAATATCTCAGCTTATGTTTAAAGTTGATACATCACAGATGTTGAAAAAATGGAAAACATTGTGGTATTAGGTTTTTTATTTCAGGTTATGGCCAAATATACAATATTGGGGATGACAAAAGAGAGCTATATATACAATTAGCATCTAACAAATCCCCAAAGAGGTAGGTGTGTAATGAGAACATCAGGATGAGCGTTGTCAGAAGTACGCATGCAAGTAAACATTAACACAAAGAGAATGAAAAACATATATTTGGAATAGAACAGTTTCTTGTGAAGAGAGAACTATAAAATAGGCATTCTGGCTCACCCACCTCCGCCAGCTCCAACCGGCTAAAGCCGGTTTCGCTGCTGCTCCGGCGGCTTACCCAGAATGCCTATTTTATAGTTCTCTAATAGTAAACACTTTACAAACATACATAATGTGTAGGATTATCTGTTTTATAGTTCTCTGTCACTGGACCGTTAAGAAGTAAACAAACAAAACAATGGGGACTTGGTTAACCATGCCTTTATTCTTAGGAGGGCTATTTGTCAACCAAGTTGGGATTTCATTCTATTGTGAGGAATGACTGGCTATTGAAAGCCATCTGAATAGGGAGTGTCTGAAAGGGGTGGGATGTGTGTTTACACAAGCGTAGAATCGTGGCACGTTGTTGAAGATTATTCTAAGCAGCCACCAAGTGCACTTATTAAAAGCTTGATTCAACAAACAAGACAATTGTATAAAGTACACCCGGCGGCCGCCTGAATAGGCAGCCTGTTGAATAGGACGTGACAAAGCGACGGTCCACCTAGACCGCGGCCGTTAAAGCGTGGCTTTCTGCTATAGGCTGTGACGTGTGCCTGTTTAATATTCATTTCACGCGCTCTAGCTAGAGCGCGGCCGTTCCCTGCTGTGGCTCTTGAGAAGATCGTGTTTCAAGCTGCATTGGTAGTTGAATGGGAGTGGACCAATACTGCCTTATCTCCTCACTATATGAAAACATTGCTTTTAGTTCTTTTCTCATGGAGTAGACTTCAATGAAATAGCAATTCTTGATGAACGGTTTGTGATTCAAGAAGTTCTATCTCTAATTCAGAAGAGATACTGTCTTGCGACATAACACAACACTTTCTAACTGAAAACACGACTGCACTGCACACCCGCAAATGACAAGACAGCTAGGTTTAGTTGCTAACAACACAAGTGCTGGGCGGAAATGTCGTCACTGTTACTAATCAGCTGATTCTATCTAGTCTTGTGATTGGGGGAAGGTAAGAAACATGTTTTGATATGTTTAGAAATTTAGCCGCCTAAATTTATACAATGACGTCTAACGCCTGTACTGAACGACGCCGTCTAAATTTATACAATGCCGCGTGGCGGCCTGACGCCCTTATGTGTAACTTGACACGAACTAGCAAACAGTGCGGCGCTTCGACTCGGCTATTGTGCAGTTGAGTAAGCCATGGCCAGACATGTCTGACCTAGATACTACATAAAGGCAGAAGGGAGTTGTCTCCCCGGAAAAGAATGTAACAATTAATTGTGAAAAAAAATCGTCATTAAGTCGTTCTAGGTTCTTATTCAAGTCGGCATCACGTTCTTATTCAAGTTCTTAACAAGTTTTTATTCAAGTTCTTAACAAGTCAACATCAAGTTCTTAACAAGTTCTTATTCAAGTACTTATTCAAGTTCTTAACAAGTCGTCATCAAGTCGTCATTAAGTTCTTATCAAGTCGTCATTAAGTTCTTATCAAGTTCTTATTTAAGTTTTATCAAGTCGTCATCAAGTCGTTATTAAGTTCTTATTCAAGTCACTTATAATTATTTATTAAGTTCTTGAAATATTATTCCATCTGAAATGGATCAAAATGATCTTTTGTTGTTGGCGGTTCTGGCATGCTTTTTTGTTTGGCTTCTGTATTTAGTGGTTGAGATTTTTTTGACTGCTTTGGTTTTTGCTGGCGTTGTTTATATGTTTTATAAACGTAATAACCACCCCCACCAACAGCAATGACGCCAAAAATGCTAACTCTTTTAATCCAAATAATCCATGTCGACTTTGGTGTTGTAGGTCTTGAATCAACTTGTGTATTTACAGCTGGCATTGAAACAACTGTTGGCGGTGTTATGTTTTCATTATGAGTTATATTCTGTGATTGCAACATTAATTTTTTTTGTTTGTTCCACTCTGCTAATTTTTTTCCTGCTGCAACACGCCCAGGATGAGGAGGCTTTTTACTGGTCACTTTCTCCATCAATGTTTTCTGCTGATTTTCTGGCTCGGTCATTTTGAAGGGAAACAAAATCTATATGATTAAAAGTAATTAATCCCATGATTAATGGCGATAACAATGTTCCAAATCTGTAATATAGATCACATCCTAGAGACTCTAATGACTTTGTTAAAACTGGATCCTGCGTTAAATCATACATAAAATCTTGTTCAGAATCAATGGGAGCAAATCTACTAACTAGTTTAGTGTACAAACTAAGAACCGTTTGCCCAACACTTTTTACCATTCTTGACCCCAGTTGCGCTTCATACCTGTTGTGATACTTTACAATGTCTTGTGGCGACATTTGTTGAATCTGTTCTATGCTAAATTCATTTCCAAGGTACTGTTTTGTTTTTCCACACGCCGCCAAAGAATACAGCCTTTCCTTTTGACGCATAATAGCTTGGTCATCAACTTGATCATTTGTAAGTTCAGGAAGTAAATCATCGCAGTTCATGTTTTATTAATAAATAAATATTATTTTATTTTTTAAAAATGAGCGCCGAAAAAACTATTACTAACCTTGTATACCATTCTGCTGTTATTGGAGGCCTAAGTGTTGGATACACAATGCTTGGTAAAAGCCTGTTAAAAATAAAACCAGCAGATCTTGGCAAACTAGACTTTGAAGACTCAGCAAAGCTGATAGCTGTTATTACAGCTTCATTTGCTACGAAAGATTTTCTAGTTAAGCAAGGAATAATTCCAGACAGTATCAATATGTAAAATTAAAAAAAATACATTTATAAAAATGGCTTCACTCGTAATGATGATTGGTGGCGCTGTGGTTAATGCGCTTGCTTTTAGCGGAAGTAATTACGCATTTAGTAAACTACAAAATAACAATGAGAGAAAAAGACATAACAGAGCTATGGAGCAACTAGCTGCTGCACAAGACACCTATGAAAAGCAAAGAATGGAGCAGTTAGATTTTATTAACGACAGACTTAAACAACAGGGACATGCAGCTTACACATTTAAAGATGTTGACCAGGCAATAAAAGAATATTTTCTAGTAACAGGCAAACAAGTTGAAACATTGCGCCCACCAAAATTCAGCGATTACTATCAACCATCAGAAAAACAAAAGATGCAAGAAATATTGTTTATTGTCTTTGGCATGACCGCTGTGTATTTTGTTGCACATAATATTGGCTGAATAAAAAATGAACAAAATCTATTATTCACCAAAAGGATATTGGAAGGGAATAACAGCAATTAAAAAGCTAAGCCAAGCAGCTGGAGTCAGTGAACAAACAGCAAAAGAATGGTTATCTAAACAAGCGATTTGGCAAATTTATCTACCAGCGCCTAAACGAATACAAAGACCACACTTTGTGAATATAACTCCAAACGACACCCATCAAATGGATCTTCTATATTTACCCCATGATACGATTAGACGAAAAAGATTTAAGTACGCACTTACAGTCATTGACATAGCTTCAAGATACAAAGATGCGGAACCATTAACACAAAAGAGTGCTTCTGCTGTTGCTGTCGCTTTACAACTGATATATCAACGAGGCCCGTTAACTTATCCTCGCATGATTCAAGTCGATGATGGAAAAGAATTTAAGGGCCAAGTGAATCAATTATTGTTAAAACATAGAGTTACCATTAAAAGAGGCATTCCGGGTGTTCACAGATCACAGGGGTTGGTTGAAAACTTTAACAAACAGTTATCTGAAAGACTTTTCTCCTACCAGTATCACAGAGAGCTGATTGACAATTCTCGCAACACAGAATGGGTAAAAAGACTGCCCTCAGTTCTACGTGCAATGAATAATGAAGAATTTAAAGGTCTAAAACCAGTACAAGCAATCAAAAAACAAAAAATAAATGTTGTTGAAGGAGAGTCTTCATCAAGCAAACTATTACCATTTGGTTTGAAAGTGAGATACCTTTATTCGCCGGGAGAAGCGGAAGGGGACACCCGCATCAGGGCAACAGATCCAGTTTGGAGTGTTGATCCATATGAGATAAAAAAAATTGTGAAAATGAATCCGCCAGTGTATTATTTACGAGAAACTGACACAACAAAACGACCAGCCCCTCAAAGATCTTTTGTGAAAGAAGAACTGCAAATAATCCCGCCAGACACAGTTCCGCTTAATTAATTTACGTAAATATATTTGAGTTTAAAATGGAAGCTCAAAAGAAAAAAGAGTTTTCAAAATTAATACGTCAATTATCTGCTTATAATATTATTATCAAAAAAATATTTAAGAACATTGACAATCTTATGCCAGACAATCGCTTACTACCCCAATCCCTAGATTCTGATATTTTGATATGGAAAAATCAAAATCTTGAAATGATAAAAAAAATTAAAGCACATTTAGCAGTAATGAATGAGAATAATAATGATTTGGCTATACTGGATAATGATATAGTTGAGCTTCTGATAACACTTGACCAAACAGAAACTCCATGAAGACATATGATTATACTATTCTCCAGTGCCCAATTGCATATGAAAACTCTGGATTAACAAACACACGTTTTGTGTTTGTTCTATCTAATGACTTCTTTGTTACAACAGTTGTGTTGATCTCATGTAGATTAGATCGCAGCTTGTAATTGTCATGATGAAAAGTCTTATTGCCAAACAATGCTTCTTTGTAATTGTCATGTGATATGCTTGACTGCACAACACTACGAGATATTCCCTTTGCTTTTTTAACAACTTTTTTTTGGCTTGAAAGACTGTACATTTTCGACCTCAAACCAACAAACTCCTTGATCACACCACCAGATAATTCATCCTTCATCTTACCTAAAACCTTCTTGTTAATATCTGAATGCAAAGGCAAATCTTTAGGGTAATCAGATGTGTCGTACCATCCCGCATGCCCTTTAGCTACTTCTAATTCCATGTCTTTATAGATATCTTCAGTAGGGATGTCGATTACAAAGGAATCTGTATCTGTGTACAGAACTCTGGACTCTGGATACAAGGGTTTAAAGTAGTCGTAAAGAAATTCTAACATCAAAAGCTTCGACAGCTCTAAAACAGTAAACCCAATAAAAACGGGCTTATCCAATTTGACTTTCTTTTTTTTCATCATTATGCCAAAAAGCTGATCATGAAATCTTCTGAAGTCCTGATAATTAGGTTTTGAAGTCAACTTAATTGCAACGTTTTCTCTGGTGACCAATCTAACATCTTTACGCTTGTGCGGATTTTCCATAGTCTTTCCAAAACAGCTGTTGTTCATCAACTTGAAAAAGTCTTTTTCTGAAGCATCTGTGGATTTAGTTCTGAGATCAGTGTTCTTCATTATGTATGGTTTCATGAACTGTTCTTGATCAAAAGCAATTATACGATGAACAGCTGTCAACTTCAAACCATGTCTTAAATAAAATTGGAGAAGTCTGTAATGACAGACATAATTTTTTTTGTCACGAAGATTAGGCACAAGTTTAGGTGGTTCTGTCATTGACACCTTTAGGGTTTCTGCCGCTAATGGATAGTCATTATGGTAATCATGAAGTTCATGAGGATATTCTAAATCAACTTCTAGAATGAGACCTCTTTTACGATCAGCTTCTAGAGTAGGTAGCCATTTTAAAAACTTTTGAATGTCTTTGAGTCCTGTGTACATTTTAAAGTTGCGTAATGGAAGTGATTGCGCCATTGCCCATCCATACAGATTGTTTGCATCTAAATACATAAGATAGTTAGACCTTTTACTTGGATCATAGTCATCCAAGTATTTGTTGTTTGCTTTACAGTAATGGTGCGACGCCATACTGATTCCCCCACGCAATCCGTTTTCAATCATCTGAAGCATTGGCAGGTCAGACAATAAATCAATTTGTACTCCAGTAAATTTTAAGAAAGCGTCCCAACTCATCCCGGGCGCAGAAATATAATGCGCAGGATCTAGACTATAATGTTTCATGCAGGTTTTTCTGTAATTTTCAAAGACGTCCGCCAACAAACAGGTATCCGCCATTAAATAGGAATCATGATAGTCTCCCATCGTTTTACACTCTAACTTCTGCCACGCATCTTGAGCATGCTGGTAATCAGAATCACTGATGTCCTTTCCTCTGAGACTAGAAAAGAACGCGCCTTTAGGCGGAAGTGTATCTTCGTCAAACCTTTCCCAACTGTTCATGTACTCATAAGGGTAAACGCCCTTTCTAACAAGAGTTGGGTTAAAATATTCTTCTGTTATTGGGCAGGACTTTAAGGACATAGCCAGTGACTCTAATGAACCCATCATGTGTTGCATAGAGTCGTAGAAAGACATGTTATTTAAAGTAAAACACATGTACTTTTCTGATGACTGCGCAATGCATGACACCCTAAAGGCGCTAGTTACTGCTTGCATTATAAGGTGAGAGTCGTAACCTCGCAAGTTGTGAAAGAATATAGGCAGCTTCCATGTCTTTGGTTCAAACTTTAGTTGAAGATTGCATTTGTTATGTGCGGCTCCTCTAAACTTTCCACTAATGTGATCATGGTCTCTTACTGTTGGATTCTCTGGGAGAGGCCTAAACCACAAATCCAACAGTGAGTGGCTGAGTCATACTGTTGTTGGTCTTCAGGCGTCATTATGATTTCAGATAAGTTTAGATTATTAGAACAGGCATTACGCACTTGCTGCATGCGTTTTAAGAAGTATTTTGCAGCATTTGGTCCTCTGTATAATTCTGGCTTTGAATGGGCGCCATCCGACCTAACAATGATGAAGGCAAATGAGCAAATCTGATGATTACTCATTAAGACTGTTTTAGGAAGTTTCTGTGGGGTTGGTCCTTCATAAGGAACAATGAGTGATTCGAAGTCTGCATAAACAACATATGGACTAGTTTGCAACCGTTTCCAGTTCTTAAAACTAACTTTACTGCCTTCTCCGGGCGTAATTAGTTCTGTATCACAGTCAACTGGGCTAATACAATGTTTTACATGTTCGCTCGCAGCTTGAACGGACGGAATTCTTGTTAAACATTTTCTACAGAATTCTTGTTTGCTATGTTGTTTTGTAGTATGCACTAGTAATCTACTCATTGTGCGTATTAGAGTGTAGTGCAACCCATTAAGGCTTTGCATTAGGAGTAAGTCTACATGACTCCTGGTTGGTTCGCCTATTGTTGGACTGTTCTTTGACACTCTAATTGGCAGAAGGTTGGTTTCTTCAGACCATGTGTAGACATTAACAGTTATTGGTGGATTTTGTTTTTCAAACTGATCAATTTTGTCTACAGCCATAGGAAATTCAAGGCCGTTAAGATCATTGGCCCACTGTAAATAGTTAGATACTCTCTCTGCATTTTTGGCAACGTGATGCAGCCTAGCAAGAACGCACCACATAAAACATTTGTCGTCTGAATTTTTTATGTTCAAAACTGCTTTCTTTGCAACTAATGTTGGAGGCAGTGGAATGTAAGCCTTGCCTACAATTGGCTCATACTTAGCTTGTCTTAATCTGATGTCTAGGACTTCACCCTCTGACCAACCAGAGCCTCTCATTTTAGCTGCTTCAGAGGCTTCATTAAACTGTGTAAGAAGTTGATCTGCCCAACCGGGTGTTAAGTCATTATGAGAAAGAATAGTCTGCTGTTTAGTTGAGACCCAGACTTCTAGATTTTCTTCGTTTATTGTTATATAGTCGATTAAAACAACTAACCTTACTTTAACTGGAGGGTTTATTGTTAGTTTACTTGGAACTTGAGAAATAGCATGTTCAACGCTTGCCTGTACCTTTGTTGGATCAATAACTTCTAAAACGACCTCATTTAAAGCTTTTGACAAACGCTCTTCCTCGAGCATTGCTTCAAACAATTCATCTGAACCTTCATATATCTTATCCATGTTGAGTTTCTTTTCTAACTCAAAATATTTATTTAAATTAAAAAAAATACTTAATCAGAATCAATATCAACGGTCTTTTTGTGCTTGGACTCATAAACTAAAGTATAAACGCCCTTTGGGGTTGTTAATGTGAGCTGTTTAGAACAGAGTTTAATGTTTCGTTTACTTTTTTTAAACATTCCTTTTTTATCTGGTCGGTGTCTTGAGAAAAAGTTGCCCTTGCCTTTCTTTGAAGATCAAACTTTTGTCTTTTGTAGTCCTCAAAATCAGCCTGTAGGCGACTAAATTCTTCATCCGTGATGTTTGAGTCAACTAGTGCTTTATCAATTATCAGTTTGAACGAACTAAGTTTAGCTGTTATTAGTTGAACCATAGCTGTGTGCTTCTGGAGTTTAGCTTTTATTTTTTTGCTGACAGCACTTACAGCCAATGAACACAGGCCAAGAGTTAAAGACAAACCACCTAGAGGTATAGCTACCGGTGCACCTACGCCTGTTGCTAAGAGACCTACACTTGTTCCTGCTGATAGAGCACTAGTGATCGATGCTCCAGTATTAACATATGTAACAGCATTAAAGACAGCAGAATACCTTCGTTTGGTTTTACTGTATTTTGAAAGGTCCTGCTCTAGTTTTTGTTGCATTTGTGTTATGTTTGTTAATCTGAAAGTTTTTATGTCTACAGAGTTCTCTTCTTTGGGCACTTTTGGATAAGTCGTAACAGACATGCTTTTTTAAAATAAAAATAATTTAGTATTGGATATCTTTCAATCTGTTATCTTGAATATTCAGCTGCGCATCATATATTAAAAACAAATGTACATTAAGTGGTTTATCACTCTCTTTTTCTTTATCAATTTGAATGTTTATTACGTCTTTAACTGTTCTCCCACTCCCATGCAACTGATTATCTTCTGTTGACCTTAGGTCAATCCATAAACCGTATTTCGTTGTTAAATATTCATCAAGTCTAACACTGTGAAGGTGTAGATCTTTAGACACAAGGTCTACTGTTGGATTTCTACACCTCCCGCCTCCAAACAATTTTCTTATTTCATCAAAATGATGATAAGGTTTAAGCCCGCTACCGTAGACTTGGTTAGGACTACCCTCAATTGAACATTGTACTTTCGTTATTTTAGGATTGATAAACTTTTCACTTTGTCTTTTGAATGGTTCTTCATCTTCACACAGCAATAAAATACCTTTAAGGGATCTTGCTGCGGCGCTAAAACTAAAGTTCCATATTGTGTCTGCCCTGCTTTTAGGATATTTTGAATGATGAATCACTCTTTCGTAATATATTGCTAATTTTGACTGATATTGTTGCTCAATCAGCCTTGCTAAGTTAGGGTTGCTAACAATGTCAAACTCTAACGAGATGTCGAAAATGCTGTACTTGGAATCAGTGTCTGTCGATCTAATGACACGTTTGTATTCATTAAAAGTTAGTTCATATGACAATCTGTCTTTTAATGCTCCTTGAAAGTATGGCGCATGCGCTTTTAACAACTCAAAATCCAAGGGTATAGAAAAGCGATTTCCAAACGCATAACTTACAGCTTCATACTTGTTACCGTCTTTAGCATCTTCGGCGTCTATTCTGTGTTTTAGTGCTTCGTTATTTTCGATTCCTTGAAACGCAAGATCGGCCCTTTCATTATCGGTTAGCCATAGATCAGAATAGATTAGAAATATGTCTGCATTGTGTAAAGAAAATATTTCTTGCCCCTCAAGTTTTATAGAAATTTTCTTAACGATTGCCCGTCCCAGATTCTGTACAACTGTCCTGTTTACGTCTGTTGCTGAATCAAGTTCTATTTTAAAAGTAAGCCGTGCAGATCCCGGCACAATCACTTCATCTGCTCCTAGGTCTGGAAATTTGACAGTAAGAATCTGATCTGAATCAATAGTAGATGGATTATTTGGAACAATAATATTCTGTTTATTTCCCTTCACGCCAAAGGGCTCTTTCAGTCTTCTATGCGGGTCAAGAATCGAGCCATATGCTTGTGACATTTTTTTATAAAACAAAATAAAAAGTTAATTATTTAAAAACATGGCAGAAGAAGATTATGATGTTTTTGATCCTGGAGACGACATGAGTGAAATGACGCCTTTGACACATCCATTACAATCATTGCGGCGTGAATTAACAGAAAGTAAGGTCAAATCATTTTATCAAAGTTTAGGCCAAGAACCTCCCAAATTTATAGACCCTAATGATTTTGAAACAAAAGATGACCATTTGTTTGTGAAAAACGAGCAAGGACAACTTGTTCAGCTTACAACTAAACCAGACCCATCAAAGTTTTTAGCAAAGACTACAATTAGACAAAGGCTCAGTGTGAGCGATCAAAATCGCCTTGGCATTGCTAAACCGCGAAGATTAGACAGTGAGGCAGTTGCTAAACTTCAAAACACACTACAAGAACTCCCAACAGATAACCAAATACAAAACATACCCCTTAAAGATTTAAGCCCAACAGCAGACGAAATAATAGAAACCAGTTTTTCAGAAGCATTAAAAACTATGCACGATCCGCCGCTACCTATGAGAGAAATAACGGCCCTTGATCATGCTTTGAAAAGCATCAGAGGCGAATTAACAAACAATTTAGCAAAACTGGGTGAACTAGATGAGCATATAAAAAGAAAAAAGAAAAACTAGTTGAGGCTGATGACCACAACTTAGGACCTGGTGTTAAAGAAAGAATAACACAAAGACTAAAAGATCTTGAACAAGAGAGATCAGCAAGACTAGAAGTGTTGTCTAATAACCGAGAACAATTACGAACTCAAGTGAGCAGAATAAGAGAAACTATCCAAAGAATTTTATATGAAGACACAACACTAACAGAACGAATAAGAACACTGTTTAGAGAGCAAGGCGTCACATTAGCAAGTGTTATAACAGCCTTAGGATTTGCAATAAGTACACTGGTGTTGGCTATTACAGGCGGTGGTGGTGGGGGAGCAGTGCCACCAGGCCCGCCAACTCCGTCGTCAGATAAATCATGGGTAAAAAAACAACTCGATCACCTTGCAAACTTACTAAAAAAATTAGCTAGTAAAGCAATAGATTCTTTGCCTAGTATAATAGGAGGGATCGTTAGCTGGCTTTTGTCTGCCGCAAGTAAAGTAGTTGGCTTTATGGCTGAGCACTTATGGGCATTAGTTGTCTTAATAGTTGGGTTACTTTATAGTAAGATAAAGACCAAGTAATCCTAGGGCAGTTAATCCAATAACAAGTGCCGTCTTTTCATATTCATGGGGGTCGCTTTTATTCACCATGGGGATTGGTTGGGGTTTTGAGGGGAGTATTGGATGGGGTTTTGAGGGGGCTTGTTTGTTTATTGTTTGTACTGGCTCAGAATTTATGTCGTTTTTTCCGACCTTCTCTTCTTTACCAGCCACAAGGATTTCATTATTATAGTTTATTATTGTTCCTATCTGAAGTCTGAGGTCAGAAGGCAGCATGTATAAACCAGTGCCAACAGCAAAGTCTACTTTCGATCTTGCGTATTGCAAAACATTTTGGTACCTTTTAATACTTGAAGGCAAATCAATTGCAGAATTAATAGAATCCTCTAAATTTGCTAAATACTGTTTTTGGGCGTCAAAGCCAGTAGAAGGATCAATTATGTTTGATCTCGTTTGTGCTTGCGAACCTAGCAAACACCAAACATAAGTACGAATGGAGTCGTTTATTCGTTCTATTCCCGCTCTAGTTAGGCCCTTAGATGTATCCAAAATAAATGTTGTCCAAGCTTTTTTATGCTCTTGCTCTATGGACCCGAGGTGAACAGTTGTGCCTGAAGAGAAAGATGTGTAAGGAGGATTCCAATCATAGTTATACTTTCTGTGCACGCCCCAAAAATAAAGGGTGCCTAAACCATGATTAAGATCCAACTTTTGTCTAAAGTCTGTCTTTGGGTCAATATCAAATTCGTTACAGATCCTTTCAAAAGCCTTGTAATCTATTCTGTTGCTGAATGGATTAAACGTTTTGTCATTTGGTAATGGCGCTTGCAGTTCAGACAAAATACGTCTGAAGGTGTAATAAAAATGAAATCTATACACTGACCTCACCAAAGGATCAGGATGATTTAAATGATCGGCATACGACACTCCACACCCAGTTGATGCACAAAACACAGCAAAGTTTAACTGGTTCTGATAAAACTGCATCGGATGACTGAACCACACTTTCGGGTTGTAGTCGTTTTTAATAGGAGGGTTAAGATATCTGTTTAATGGAGTACTAACCTTTACTTGAAAGGCGTCAGTCTGAGTCACAGAAATGTCGAGAGTATCAGTTGTTATATCTTTAGGACTGTAGTGCGGCCCAACAGAATATTTTGCATTAGTATATTTGAATGCACTCATTTTTAAATTTGTTTTAAAAATGTTTGTAACAATAACAACTCAAGGCAGTCCTTCGTTTTTAGAGTATGCTATTGATAATAAATGCGGAACCCGAAGGGTTGCACTCCATGAAATTTTTTACAAAGTCGTATGGTTTAATATAAGTCAATCCAAGAAGAATAATGTAATTCAAAAACTTGACCTTGGTGGAGACATAATTAGCCAGTTAACCATACCTGATGGTTATTACGGGTTTTGCTCGCTAAAAGAAGCAATGAGTAACTTCGACATTACTCTCAAACTTAACAATGCAAATTTGAAAATAATGTTGACATTCAAACCTGAAAAAGAAGTAGGAGGTTACCTTTTTGATGTAGAGCTAGCTAAAATGTTAGGCTTTGCAACTGGCAATCATGGCTTTCATGCCTTTCATAGATTTATAGTTACACCAGACAAAACTACTTATGAGGGAGAATATCCGCTCGATCTTGCATTACATTCATTACTCTATGTTCATTTGGACGAGCTGAGCACTGATGAAAACTTATATGATGGAAGGCCCTCAACTGTTTTAAGAGCTCTTCCATCAGGGAAAGCTGCATATTGCGATTATGAAATTATACAATTCCCTAATTTACAGTTTAAAAAATTAGCTTGTGGGAGGGTCAGATCATTTAATATAAAGATCACAGATAAAACAGGGAAAGTCGTGAAATGTGATAACCTGCACATTGTTTTAGAAATAAAATAATACGTTGTTTTAAAAAATGTCACGTGGACCAGACGATTCGGGGGTTACATTAGCGCCTGAGAGGTGTGTAACTTTAGAATTAAAAGACCTTGCAGACGTTGAGGACTTTGAACAAAACGGTGAGATAGGCACTTTATATGGTTTTGAGTACACTAAAGATGGTTATTATAAGCGCAAAGAGGTTGACGACAACAAAAGGTTTCCTAAACTAGAACAACTACGCAATCTAGAAGCAAATAATACAGGTCAGTATGAATATAAAATAGTTCGAAAAACTGACAACAAATGGCACTTAGAACCATATTTAGAATGGGACATAAAATTTGAATTCTTAAGCCCATTTACATTTTTCGACCGCCAAAAAAGTTTCAGAAAAGCATTGAACTCTGGCCCTTTACATGTAAGTCTTATGCCAGAGGACAACAGTCGGAAAGAGATCGAAATAAAGCCGTTTGGGGACAAACAGTACATCCTCCACAGAAGAGAATCGGTTTTAAAGAAAGCTTCTACAAAATTACAGTTCATTCCACGCACAAAATTAGGAGACACGTTCACAATGATATTTAAAATTTCTGTCTTAAAAGATGAGGCGAGAAATGGAGCTGTGGGTGTCAGTGACAACCTTATGGAAGGAATTCTTATTAGCTGGCAAAACTTAGACGTTGACAAACTTAAAGTTACTGGCGTCGTTCTTTACAATGGCGAGGATATTAAGGTCATAACAACAAGCAACAAAATTGATATTAGTTTAAATAGAAACGATCTTACAGAACTGAACTGGATTAATCTTACACATTTGGGCCTTATAGGGTTTTATTATACTGAACAAGTTTTGACAGAGAGTATGATAAAAACAATAACTGGTGTAAATTAAATTCTGTTTTAAAACTATGGAGCAAACGACTTTGGTGTCAATGCCGATGTTAAACTTTATGACAAAAACCCCTCATTGTTCATTGATTTGTGGACAGACTGGTTGTGGAAAAACAATATTTGTCCTCGACCTATTACAAACAGTTTATCGTTATAATTTTGATCATATAGTAATTTTCTGCCCAACACTTAAATGGAACAAAGCATATCACGACAGAAGGTTTATATGGACAGATGATGACATATATTTAGTTGATCCTAGCAATAAACTGAGTGAGTGTTTAGAACATTTCTTTAGACAGTTTGAAGGAACTCAGACACTATTTATTATAGATGATTGTTCAGCAGAAAAGGATATAGTCAAAAAAAGAAACGCTTTGTCAAAACTGGCTTTCAGTGGAAGACATGCTGGGATAAGTGTGTGGATTTTATGTCAAAAATATAACTCAGTTTTAAAAGACTTTAGAGAGCAATTAAAGACAGTGGTTTTATTCCACATGAAAGACAGAGACGCATTTGATGAATGTATGAAAGAAAATGATGTTATTGAAAACGATCAAGAAAA
Organism: Conus canariensis; assembly: GCA_033310375.1. Classification (NCBI taxonomy): domain Eukaryota; kingdom Metazoa; phylum Mollusca; class Gastropoda; order Neogastropoda; family Conidae; genus Conus; species Conus canariensis. Next base: position 11,046,044 of record CM065733.1, on the reverse strand, counting down.
ACGAAGGATTAAGCAAAAACTTAAGTCTCAAAAGTTTTCTAAATTAGTGTTAAAAACAGATAATCCTACACATTATGTATGTTTGTAAAGTGTTTACTATTAGAGAACTATAAAATAGGCATTCTGGGTAAGCCGGCGGAGCAACAGCGAAACCGGCTTCAGCCGGTTGGAGCTGGCGGAGGTGGGTGAGCCAGAATGCCTATTTTATAGTTCTCTTGAAGAAAGAAGAAAAAAATTTTTTGTGTCCCTTAGTGAACAAAAATGTGCACAAGTCATGACAAGTAATGAGAATGTCCAAAAAATATTGAACACACTTTTCATTTCCAGCCAGATCCACAGTAAAAAGATAATTTGTGTGGTTCATCACCACAGTAAAAAGATAATTTGTGTGGTTCATCACCACTTTTAGAGCGTTGAAGAAAAGCAGAGACATTTTCAGTCATTACAGCATCGCACACACTGCAAGTGGCAGAGTTACATCTAAACTTGTTCCATTAACCTTTCATTGTCTCTGATACTTTTCTTCTCCTGGCTATTTCTTCAGATCATTTTGCGGGAAAATGATTTTTTTTTTTTTTGGTGATAAACTAGTGAATAATCAAAGTTTTAGGGATTGGTTTTGTACATCAGTGATGAAATGGTGTGTCATCATGAACAGATGACCTGTGCTAAACTATTGTCAGATGTTCTGTTGTCACATACAGGCTCCCTGCCTCAGTTTATTATCTGAATGGGGAGTAAGAAGAATAATCATTTTAGTGTTGAATTCACATGAGCTGTATTTTTGGGATGTGTATCCACTAAACAGAACTTGGTGTTTATGAAATTGTTCTGTAATAGTAGGCTGTCTGGTTTTAAAGATGTAGAGAAAATAGTGAAGAATTCAGTGAAAAAGATAAAAGAGCTGTTATCTGAAGGGAATGTTTGTTCTTGTGTTCATGCTGAAGATTTATGAAATAGTTAAGAAAAAGTGTGTGTGTGTGTGTGTGTGTGTGTGTGTGTGTGTGTGTGTGTGTGTGTGTGTGTGTCCCTGTCCATCCGTCCATGTATGAGCATTCACACATGTTTGTTAACCTCTCCATCTTGCACCTGTCCTTCCATTTTGACCAGTCTAGCTGTTTTTCTGTCAGTTTGTTTCTGCATACTGTTTGTTAAAGTTGATTTCTCTGAATGAATGTGTTTGTCTTTTTGTTTGAACAGAAGAAGGGGGAGAGAAGAAACCATCCCCCATACCAGAACAAAATGCAGGCACACAAAGCAGCACCAAGACTGCTCCGAACCTTAAGTCAGAAGCCCGTGTATGCCCTGGTGTGTCTGTGGCTGTATCAGCTGGCAGTGGATTAGTCACCTCCTCTTCAAAGGCCCCAAACCAAACGTCTACTCCCCTCAGCAACTTGTCTGGCACCAAACTTGACAGTGTCAGCCAGCCAGGCACCAGCAAGGGCTGGTCAACATGGAAGCTGAAAACAGACAGCGTGACTGTGGATCCCCTTCCTGCAAGCATCAAGGAAAAAGAACAGGCAGCAGAGAAGGCCGAGAAGCCTGACATGAAAAAACCGACAGATTCTTCCAAGGCAGATGTGAAGGAAATTGTCAGTTTGGCAGAGAACCCCTTTGACCGTGCTGAGATTCCGGAAGGATGGGGTCAGAAATCGGAAAAGCCAATGTCTTGCGTTGAGAAGATGCTGTTAAGAAGTGAAGGTGGCTGGTCTTTGGACCTGAAGGGGAAGGATGTGCGAGACAAGTCTGTACAGACTGAAGGGTAGGTAGATAGATGTTTGATTTCTCAGAATCTGTCATGTTGGTTGCCGCAATTCACTTTGTGCTTTGTTTCGGGAATTTTGGTCTGCTTTCAGTGGATTTCCTCTTTTTGGTGCTTGAATTTCTGTTGGAAGAAACTGTAAAGAGAGCTTGACAGCCAAAAAATCTTTTGAGAGAAGCAACCCCACTCGGAGAAGCGTTTCAGCCCTGAATTGCTTGCCCTTTTAGGAGGCCAGGTTGCATCCAGATCATTACTCTAAGATGCTCAACTGCTGTTGGATTTTTTTCCCCTGGTGCTGCTGTAGTTTGAATCTGCACCTTTTCGGAAAAAAGTACTTAAAATGTCCCAAGTCAAGAAGCCTTTTTTTTTCTTTTCTTTTACTTTTTACTTTTCAGCCCTTAAAACGACAAGTATTTCCATGACAAGTGAAAATGTAAACTGTTATTTTAAAAATGCAGTGTCTTTGTTTTTTTTGTTTGTTTTTGTACAATATTATTCTGTGTTGTTGTTGTCATATCCTGGCTAAAAGACTCCACGGATCATCCAAACAGCCGAAGCACTTGAGCACTATGGTACAAATGCATCAGCTAGGGATGAGAACATTACATGTGTGACTGTTTTAATTACTCCACCACTTGGGCAGCCACATTGCGACTTTGAGGGATTTTGGAGACTGATGGTGTTATGCTAGGAGCTTGTCAGGATTGAAGACAATCCCTGCATAACTATACAGAGCATAACAACATTTTGTTATAGCCTTAGTGCTCTGTATGTCAACTGGTCTCACACAGCCGTAAGCCAAGGCGTTTATTCTGTGTATTTTAGGCACAACAGACTATACAGAATATACCCATAAAAGACATTAATTTATTTCTTTGTTCAGATTGTTTAACATGTTCATTTTGCTCAGATTGTAGAGCAGATTTTCATCTCTTCTTTTTGCAAGTTGTAATGCTTTTGAAGCTAAATTTTTAATCTTTTACCTTTGTTGCTTAATAATGCAATAATCAATTGAAGTTAAACAGGATTTGTTTTTTTTTTTACCAGTCATTGTTTATACTATTCTGGCTGGTAACCTTTTATTGTTGGCAGATTAATTTTTCTGTTTGCTAATCAAAGTGTTTAAAGCAAAAATACTGACTTTCGGGATGACTTTTGGAAAATTAAAGCAAAAAGGAAAAACATTGATGTCTGAAAAAGGTGCAAAAAAAAAGTAGCCCTAATGTTTTCTAGAAAAGGTTTGTGCAGCTGGATGAAATTATGCACAAACAAAGCAACTGGGTTTGGATGTTTTGCGAGAGAAAAAAAGTTAGTCGTGGAATAATGTGTTAGCTATATTCATTGCTGTCCCACATCTTTCAGAGCTGTTGAGCGTTTTTTTTTGTTGATTTGTTTTGTTTTCTCAAAATTTTATTTTAAAATCTAACCACTAATACACACTATAGTTGATTGATCATGCATTTGCTCAGAGCTGTATTTTATAAGGTATAATAGTTTTGAGAGTTGAAAATTTGTGGATTGTGATGTGAAATTAGTGGTTTTGTTTGAGAATGCGCTTCCCTTTCCAGACCTATGTCCCAGCTGTTGCACTGCATTTTATCTGTCCACTGTCACTTACTTAACATAATGCTCTTTGCAGTGTGGCATACTTTGTTAGGTATATCCACGTCTTTTTAGCCTTAAACTGTATTCATTATCCGCAGGGGATGTTAACTAAGTTGTAAACGGAAATTAGAAATGAGCTTTCACACAGCTAGTTGTCATACTAATTTGTCAGACAGTCTGTTATGTCTGAAGTTTAGAGGTACTGCTACTGTATACCATCCATGACAGTAAAAAAATGTTTGATTTGACAAAATATTACAGATCAGTCTACATATTTAACTGAGAGGTGGTGTGTGTGTGTGTGTGTGTGTATCGGGTGCTTGAAACGCATGGAAAGTGATTTAGAAATTCTCTGTGACATAGGGATGTTTGACTGCAGTAGAATTGGCATCTTTTTAAAATTTGGCGTAAAATCATTCATTGCTTCTGGGGAATATGCAAAAATCCTAGCATGACTATCCTCCTCTGTCAGTCTGTCTTACCACTCTCACCTATTTTCTCACAGAGTGCATGTACTTGACTAGACTAGGAACAGAAAGGAAAATCCTCACAGTGGACTTCATGTAGTTGTCATCTGAAAAAAAGGAGAATTTTTTTTTTTACTAAAGACTTCTTGATCACCAGATTCTACAAAAAACAAAACAAAAAAACTTGTGTTTTTTTTTTTTATGTAAATGGATGTAAAATAATTGCACTGGTTTGTTTAGCTATGTGATCATGTCTTTTGTCAGTTCAATGCATGGAGAGAGGAAGAAGGTGTGTGACCACTCTCAGTCAAGTCGCAAAGTGATTGACCTTCAGGTTGGTATGACAGATGATTTATCCTCAAACTAAGTAGTTTTTGTTATGTCTCATTTCTGCAAGTATAGACTCTTAGTCTTTCAAATGATCAAAAATTGAAGTTGAACGATGTAAACATGGGTACTTTAGAAACAAAATCATGCCTCAGATTTTGTTAAAAGAAAAACAAATCTAGTATTGGACGTGGCTGTGAAGATGTATGTTTTTTAGGGAAGGAGGGGATGGAGGGTTATTTTTTTTCTTGGGTTCCGAGTCAAAATGGCGTTTAAGGCAATGAGGTGGTTGATCAACTTGCTAAGAATGCCAGCTGCCGTGGTGAAGTGGTTTGCGTTGCAGACTCCCGGTTGAGAGGTCATGGGTTCGATTCCCATCAGAGTCGGTCATTTGTGGGATTTTTCTGCCCTGACCAGCTCCTACAGTTGAGTTTGCTACGGGCTCAGTTGGGAAGACTGGGACGACACAGTCGAGTTTTATCCCGTTGATGGATGCATCCCAGAAAGCGTTGCTCAAATTTCTTGACCAGCACTGCAGGTTTCTGTATCTCTTTGGCCTGGTTGACGCTGGGATATATTATGAGAGTAAGCGTAGAGTACAGCCTTGTCATGCAGACTCATATGACTAGTGCCACATGCTGGCTGCTTGGTTTAGCCAGTGCTGGTAAACTATTGATTATATGAGGGTGAGATTAATCCACCACCTCAGGTACCTGAAAATCTGAGTCCATCTGAATGGAGCAGCCTACTGATCTGATTATCTGTCATCCACTGGTACAGCTCGAAACATCTGTACAAACTGGTTTGACATCCATAGCTTGCGGCATTCTGTGCTGATATTGTTGTGAATTAACAGCTCTCTTTTGTTCTTCACATCATTTAAAAAAAACAAAGCAAAACAAAACAAACAAGAAAAAAAAATGTATCCATGAACTGCAAGAAAGAATTAACATTGTTTTGATTTTAAGTTTAGCGGCAGTGGTGGAGACAAAACCAGAAAGGATTTTGTATGGTTTTGTCCGAGCAGCAACATATCTACAGTTATCCGATTAGGCTAGGTAGCACCAACGATGTCCATTGGAAAGTGATAAACAGCATGGCAAATAGGTGATGTTTTTATTGTGAACCATTCAGATACATGATCTTGACAATTAAGGCAGTTTGTTGGACCTTGTAATTTAAACAGTAAACAAGTTGGGTATTTTTTGCTCCCATAAGAAAACCTAACACAGAGTAACTTTTATTCAAGACTGGCACAGCCTTTTAAACTTGAATAAAGTCAGACAAATACATAGACGAACAATCTAATAGTGGGGGAAAAAACAAGCGCAGGCCAACAACTGAACTATCTTCATAGTAACGACTTGGCAAAGATTTGGACTTAAGGAGGGGGGGGGGGGGGGGGGAATTTGAAGATGGAGAAACTGGGAACATGAAATTAAGAAAATATGTTACAGATATGAAAACTCTTCACTAGCTGCATAAGGGAACCATCGCAATCCCATTTGAAGGCAGATATAATTTGTATTGCCTGCTCCGAGGCCTTTCGTCCGCTGAGTCGGACTCATCAGGAGACACGGCTGGTTGTGTCTGCGCTCCGTGTCTCCCTGATGAGTCCGACTCAGCAGACGAAAGGCCTCGGAGCAGGCAATACAAATATATCTGCCTTCAAAAGGGATTGCGATGGTTCCCTTATGCAGCTAGTGAAGAGTTTTCATATCTGTAACATATTTTCTTAATTTCATGTTCCCAGTTTCTCCATCTTCAAATTCCCCCCCCCCCCCCCCCCCCCCCTTAAGTCCAAATCTTTGCCAAGTCGTTACTATGAAGATAGTTCAGTTGTTGGCCTGCGCTTGTTTTTTTCCCCCACTATTAGATTGTTCGTCTATGTATTTGTCTGACTTTATTCAAGTTTAAAAGGCTGTGCCAGTCTTGAATAAAAGTTACTCTGTGTTAGGTTTTCTTATGGGAGCAAAAAATACCCAACTTGTTTACTGTTTATCGTTTACTGTTCCCTGCCTCATTTCATTTCATTTCCGATCTTGTAATTTAAATAAAAGAAAATCATTTTGATATTTGAATCAATTTTGAGAACTGGTTGGTGATAAAGAAATGGACAGATTGATGTGATTCTGGCTGGCTATCAAGTACTCTGAATAGCACATAAAAATTGAAAGCTTTATCTTTAATAAGTTTTACGGCACTTGTGTACTAAACTTACTCTCCGGTTTCGGTAATTTTGGAAATCTCCACCATCCCTTCCCCCCCCACCCACATTTTCTTTTTTTTTTGTAAGACAGTTGTATTTTCATGAACCTCACAAGGAGCATTGAAAAGAAAATCGGATAGAAACATGACAGGAATGTTCTTAAAATGATGTCAAAGTCAACACTTCTTTCAACTGGAAAAAGAAAAATCCAAAAAGACAAAAATTTTGGACCTAATTTAGAAAGCTACTGTCTCATAATATATATTATTTTGAGATGTCTTGAAATTATTGTATGTAAATTATATTTTCCCAAAGATTCAACAGTCTAAACTGTAGTTAAATACCAAAATTTAGCTTTATATTGAAAACAGCCCTTTGAACCAAAATCATGCCAGAATAACCAAAGTCACGCCAGAATTCAGCTTATTTAAACAACCATGATTTGAAATGTATTTGAGATAGAACCATGGAATTTTGATTGTCTGTTCATTTTAACAAGCATGCTTTTTATATTGATATTCCTTGGTAGAACCAAAATGGTTGTTTAACATTTGATTTTCTTTGACTTGGACTTGTAAATTGCAAATGGAAAGACGGGCTGGTGTGATGGTATATGTATATTGCGCTTGTTACTGTAGACGGAAGTGTGTCGACTTCGAGCACAGCTCTGTCTGAATGAACTTCAACGGGAGCGTTTCCAACTGGAGCTGGACATTTACTGGTGGAAATCCAATTTTCAGCCTGTGTAAGTGGTTTTTTTTTTTGGGGGGGGGAGGGGGGGGGGGGGATAAGCAGTCAGGTTTTTTTTTTCAATGGCTTCTCTGTTGTTCTGGCCAACATGGGCACTCACACAAGAGAACTGGGATGAGGATGGCAGGACCAGATGGGGGATGGAAGTAGGGTTTAGGGATGGGCAAGGATGGTGTAGGTGGAAGGTTTGCATTTGTTGTAAAAACTTCAAGCACCAACTGCATATTGTGGCGTGAGTGGTAAGACATAGCACGCATTTGTTTCATAACGAGCAGCGTTGTCAAGAATGATGAAAGACTCCCAAATGGAACTTTGTGTTTTCAAGATTAATCGGTGCTGTGAATAGCAAATATGGCCAAAGGGTGCTCTAACAGTACTCTAGCATAGGAACCAGGAGGGATGCAGTGTGAGAGAGGGGAAGGAGTGAAAGTATCTTTATGCACCCCTGAGCCTGTCAAGGGCCAGTCTGAATGTATCCTTGCCTTGTGAGACATGCTGGTCAAGCTGTACCTGACAGTTCCCGGGACAACAGCAACCACAGAAACTCCCGGTGAAGGCTTAGGTTGGCAGTCCCCTTTTCTCTCAACGTATCTGTTTGACAGATAAAACTAAACAAAAAAAACTTGTAACTTCATTCAATGATTGTCTAGGAAAGACTCAAATATTACATGCGTTACATGTTTTCCAAGATAAGACGGGCAATATCAACTTTGAGGCAGATGGCACCCATGTCTGTGTCGAAACGCACAATCAGGCACAGGGGGTGGGGTGGGAGGAAGGAACTGGGGGTCCCCAGTGCCCAGAACCTCGCCATCTTTCCCATTTTTGTTGAAAAGAGGGATAGTTGGTGAATAGATATGTTGTCTTCCAGGAGACTCTTCCAACGCATCTGAAAAGAACATTCACATGACCTTCAGTGTTTTTGGAGCCTCTCACAGCCCCTTCACAGGCCTTTGACCCTGGACCGCATCATGACCCGAGTGGCCTCTTTGGATAGCTCACACCCTCCATTACACCTAGTATTTGAACTGCCCATGTATGAATATAGCTGCTTTGAATTACATTTGTGACTTTTTCAGCCTTCACATCTTTCTGTTGGAATCCTTACCTTACTGTCTTTCTCTCTCCCCCCGTGCTTTCTGATTTGCACTTTCTCTTCCCCCCCCCCCTCCCCCCCCCCTTTCCTCTCTAGCTGGCTTGAAAATCTTCCTATGCCACTGCAGGAAAAAAATGGAAAAACGATATATACTTCTAAATAATATTTTCCAGAGATCAAACCATGGCTTCACACAGAACAAAAAGAAATAGTGAAGGGTTTTTTTTGGATTGAATGGTAAAAGCATTCAAAACAGCAAGGCTTTTAAAAAGAGAAATTCCTCGTCCGCTTTGATTCATATGTGTAAGTCAAGTAAATTTTATGAAATTTCCCTGTTCTTGTTGACCATATGTGCGTGAGCTCGTGACCAAAGTAAACTTTGAATTTTAACGCTGGCATTTTCTCAGCAGTTACAAATGCTTACTTACACAACATTGTAGAATGATCTGTATTGATAAAAACCTTTCTGGCCATCCCGTGCATGAAGGTGTCACCAAATGCTGTATATCTGTGTTTAGTGTTTATGGTAATATTTCTGAATGTTAAAGAATTGGTATTTTCTCATAAATTATGATCTGTTATGCTTTATTCATGGATCAGATATATGCAAGATGGTTTTCATGTGAAAATTTTTGTTAAATGTAAATTTGCATTTCAGTAAGCTCAGATTATATGATCTCTATCCAGTAGAAGAGCATATGCACATAAATACATTATTAAATATTACTAAATGCAGAACTAATGTTGGCCACACATGGGTTTATCTTATCAAACATAGGTGACCTCAGTGGGAAAATAAGATAGTGGATGCTCAAGAAGAAATGAGATGTCATGTATGTTACGTAAGAAAATAATGTCATCCATTTTGATATTGTACAACTGAAATACCTCTACTGTAGGATGATACTATTGGTCAAGGAAAAGAACTCTGTAGAGCATCGCCAAAAATAGGTCGCCATGAGCAAAACCTTTTCATCCAACACTTAAGAGTGAGTATTCCTGTTGTAGACAGTCTTTACCATCCGTTTCTACTCATGAAGGTGGAGGAGGGTAAAGGCGGTGGGGGTGGAGGGACTGAACCCTGGGTGAGAATGCCCAGTTATGAAATGGAAAGTCTGCCTTACTCAGTTAGGTGGGGAGAAGGTGGGAGGGGAGGGGAGGGGTTGTTGTTTAAAAAGCCGTTGCAGAAGTACTGGTTAGGGATGCTTGTCAGGGGGTTTCAGACTGCTGGTGCGAAGGTTACTCATTCTACAAATACAATGCTGCTTTGACCCGTGTATTACTGTTGTGCTTGTTTTTTTGTTTGTTTGTTTTGTTGTTTTTTTTTGCTTTGTCTTCCATATTGTGTCCAGATTTTTTTTGTTGTTGTGAATAAGAAAGGAAGTGTGTGTGTGTGTGTGTGTGTGTGTGTGTGTGTGTGTGTGTGTGTGAGTGGGTGAGTGTGTGAGGGTGAGAGAGAGAGAGAGAGAGAGAGAACCTGTGAACCAGTATGCATGTGCTTTCATTGATCCCTTCCCCCTACAGTTTTAGGATGACATTTTCATCAAATGAAATTCAGGGAAAGAAGGGTACGGTGGGTTAATCCCTGGAGATCCTAGTTGTGGACGCACCCTTTACAAAACTAAAAAGAATCAAAAAAGAAATGTCCATGTCATTTCTAAAATAATTGCCAGGGTGGTGTGTAGTCACATCATTTGAGTCAAGATGGGCGAATCGCCTCTATTATGTGTACATATTCAGAGAAACCTATTAACAACATGAAGATGTCTTCATTTGTCGTCGCGTGGAGTTTTTCCTTTTATCCCTCTGGTCTTTCCCCTTTTTCAGCCTTCCCCCTTTCCTCCTTTCCCCATTTTTTTTTCATAACATTCCTAAATAATTTTTGAAAATATGTCCATGATGACAGGTATTTACCTGCACTTGCTATTCCTGTGTAGAAATGATATGTTTTGATTTTCTTTGCTTTTTTTTTTCTGCAGGATTTCTGGACCTGTCAGCAGATCAATGACAGCATTGCAAGATCATCTTCAGCATCTGATGCGTCAGGTCAGACAGATCGAAGTAAGTTATTTCTTCTTTTTTTTTGGTAGTTGGTTTTGATTGGTAAATGACTATCATGTACCTTGTTTACTTATAGAACTTCGATCTATGCATACTATGTCGCTTGTGGAATGTTATTTTGCAGGGCTGGACAGACTAAAGTTGACTTGAGGAGGTATGTCGGATTGACCTGACGAGTCAGCAAGCTGCCTTCTGTTGTCCTGTCATTCCTTTTCTTTCTTTTTCATGTATAAAGTGTGCTTTTCTTATGACGTGTTTGTACTGAGAACACCTTTTTTTTTTTCTGACATAGAGTTCCGGGTAAGAATAGATTGAATTGATTTATCAATTGAGGTAACTTACTTTCAGAGTTGTTTAACTGATCTGTTCTTTGGAAAAGCTTCCCTGTGTGTGCAATGACCAGGAGCCTGTATTCCTATGAGCTGCTAAGCGTCACAGCATCCTAGAAAATAAAGGGCGGAGAATGTTAACCATCATGCTTTGACTAAAACACAGTAAATCTGAGAAGTGGCAAGAATTTGGTCAGTTTAAGAAATTTGAATTTTTGTGAGATGATCCAACACTCAGGAAAAAGAGAGTTCTTGTAGGGGTGGGTGGAACCGTCAGCAACTGTAATGGATATTTTTTTTTTTTTTTATAGCTATATCAAAGAAACAGTTAGAAAATATGTACAGTAACATAAATGAAATTCCTGTATAAATGTTTCTGTTGAATATTATTTGCAATCCAGTTTATGTGTGTTAAAAAGCACAAAAACACAATATGTTCTTCTTTTCAAGTTTTGTTTAGTTTTTCAACAGAAGCCATCCAGGTTTCAGCTCCTTCGTTTTCCCCTGCCCTTTTCCCTTTGTCTCTGTTTTTTTTTTTTTTTTTAATTTTGGTACCTTCTAACCTGTGTTAGAGTGCATGGCTTGGAGTAGTTTTTTATATTCCTTTCACTTTGTACGCATAATGCTCATCATGTAGAGCTTGGCTTTGTGTCTCCATGTGTAAGGAGAAGGAACTTGGTGTCACTGCATGTCAAGTGTTCATGTTGTTTTGCGGTAGCGTAGAGCTGGGGTTTTATTGTGATGTGAGAGTAGAGTGATCTGCGATCGGTCCGTGTGTATCAGAGTATCACTTGGTTGTATGCTTTTTGAGCAGAACTTCACTACTTGTAATGTTTTTAATAGTATAGTGATCACACGTCTGTCATCTGTGTACTAGCATGTAGTAAAACCCCTTCCAGTAATGATCTGCTAAAAATCTTCCATCTTCAAAAGTAGGGAGGTGTAATGGACGATGTTCTGAAATATAACGACTGGGCTAAAACACAGCTTTGAAAGCCTGCATGCCCCTATCAATGTATACACTGCTCGTGTTCTGCAGGACTTCTCTCATACCAGCCACACACTTACACAGGTTGTACATGAGAGACATTCTCAGGTTAAGATGAAAAATAGCAGTGTTTTTGTCCCATCCCATGTAAGGTTTTCTCAAACGCATCTGCATAAATGAAATGTTCGGTATTTGAAAAAAAAAAAAGTTCTCTGTTTAATGGGAGGTTTTGCCATTTGACATAAATGTTCCCCAATTGTTTGTAGCCCTGAGTTTATGCCTCAGGTTGCATGTAGGGAAACAGTTTTTACATGAACCCTGCTAAATAAACATCTTTCATATGTAATGCAGATCTGCATACCTATACATTTTTTGGGGTGTACGTTATACATCGTTATGCCACTCATACACTTGATGGCACCAAAGTACTCCTACATACATCGAATAAAAATGTATATTTATTCACATTTAGCCATGTCTTTCTGATTTTGAGTTTACATTTTCATGAGAGATGCTGTCATTTTCAGCTTTTTTTTTCTTTGAATACACAGTTGTAAAGAACGAAATTTTCTTTAAAACACCAGTTGTCAGGATGAAGTCTGATTTTTAGTGGTGCAGTCAGAGGTTGCCTTGCATTGTTTATTGATTCAGTCCTACTTGGAGTTTTGCACTAGATGTTTTAAAGAATTGTTCCATGTTGACTTGCGGATAATGTATGCACAGGGAACAAAAATGATTCTGGAAGTTTCTGAGGACCCAGGTCTTCCTTAGAGTGCCAAAGGTTCCGGAGATTGTTCCTTAAATGTTCTAGATGCATTTGATTAGCTGTACTTTGTCAGGCATTTACATTTTCTAGAATGAGCCGTGCTTGTGATTGCTATTACCATAGTAAGGTTCTTAAACATTCTTGAATAATATCTTATTTTTTTTGATTGGCTGCACTTGCAGTGATTTGTAGACTTTTTGATGTCATAAAAATATACGGGGGTAATTGTATTTTGGAAATGTGAAAGAGACTTGTATTGAAAGGGGAAAGGCTCCTCTCCATGGTGAATGTAAAGACTGGATTGTGAAATCATATGCTAGAAGTAAAGATGAACCAGTCATAGTGTTTTCTTGTTGTGTGTGTGTGTGGGGTTTTGTGTGTGTGTGTGTGTGTGTGTGTGTTGTCTCTTTGTTTCTAATTTGGTTGATTGTTTTTAAAATATTTTAATTGGGTGAGCCTGAGCGATTTGCAGATAAGTGACCATGACCATATTGAAATAAAAAAAAACCATTTAAATGATGAATTTCACACAAAAATTAAAAAGCCACATGGAAAAAGAAATAGTTAAGAAGGGAAAAAAAAATCCATGAAAAAGTTGAAATGTTGTTACTTTCAAAGTGGAAGAGTATTTGTACTTTAAGCTTGGAAGAGAGAGTTGGGACCTGGGGCAGGGGAAAGTGTGGGGGAGACAATAGTGGGGAGAGGGACAAGAAGGGGATGGAGGGTGGAAGGGAGGGGCCAGGAGAAGGGTGGATAACGATGATGAATTCATGACTGTCTTGATAGGGACCATTTGCTTCTGCTATTCATTGAATCATGATTGAAATAGGTGCAGCGAGATCAGTGCCTGCGTTTCTGAAGAGCGGCAGGGAGCTTCAGGAGGTGCCAATTTCGCCATCACCTTTCCCAACGGTGAAGTGATTGGCCCCAAAATCCTGTGAGTTTTTTGGGACCGTGTATGATTTTTGAGAGTGTTTGAAATGAAGGTGGCGAGTTATTCTTGACTGTGGCCCGCTTTCGCAGTACTGTTAAATCTGTAGTTATACAGGGTTATGCAGATTGTTTGTATGAAGGATTAGTTTGTCAAAGTATCCTGAAAATATTTCAAAGGCTCTGCATATCCCCCTCCCCCTCTGTGTAGCCTCCTCCCCCCGACTCCTATCCTGATTCCCCATCTATTCTCAGCGTATGCATTATTGCCACGCTTGGTTACACACACACCACACACACACACACACACACACACACACACACCACAAAACACCCACACACTTTCCCACACAAGATGTAAACACTCCCAGTTAGGAAGAAATCTCAATATTGTTGTTCAGACTGACAAAGCATATCCCCAAATAGAATGATGATTGGCAAGCCTGATAATTCACCAAGGAGCTGGTCATTTTTGAGACAAAGTTGGTTGCCTTCATTATGAATTGTGGTCCAAAGACCAAAACTATAAAGTTTTGTAAAATGGAGCTTTTAATTTTTTATTTATTTATTCATTATTTTTTTTACCCAGATTCCTCTTCAAACTGCAAGAAAGTGCCCCAATTTACCCTGTTTTCACTCTTCCCCACTTACAGCGGTGCAGTCTTTCTCTGGGTACATGCTGTGTTTATTGCGTACATTTGCTTGTTAGCATGTTGAACAGTTTGCTTTTGTTATTTCTATGTTAGATTTTGATTCTGGTTGATAATCAGAACATTAACTAGATACATTCAGTTCTATTATCTGAAGTTAGTTTTTATGACAAAAATATGGTTTGATAATGTTGTGCACTGGGTTTTTGGAAGGGAGCATATGCTGCCACTTACATGAGGCAGCACGTGGGGAGTGTTATCCAGACTATTAAGAGCGTGGAGCTTTTTGAGAGATGATCTGTTTTTGAGGTATTGCTCTGACCACCTGTACAAAAGTCAAGCAAAAGAAGCACTTTTGTCTTCATTTGTTCAGAAGATTTGCATGGTTGTATTTTTTAACCCCACCAAAATGTGTCTAGGAATGTCAATATGTAGTTCTAACCCACCCTTTTTAACTCTCAACGAAAAACCCCCCTTTCACAAACAAATCTCGTCCATCTCATGCTACTTTTTGCCAAAATTGACACCTTTTTACAATCAAAATTAACATGCAAAAACCCCAAAATTGACGTAATCGTTATTTTAAAATGGGGGGCCCTTACGTGCAAAAAAAAAAATGGGTGATTTAGAACCTACATATTGACATTCTCTTCTGATTAATCTTCTATTCAAGACTACTAACAAATCAGAAAAAACAACCGGCTTTCCGTCTTGGTTAGTTATTTTTACAGACACTGAATTTATAGGTCCTTCAACAAATTTCTTTAAACCGGCTGTCTTCACCAATGTGCTTAACTGATAATCGCAAAACCCCGCCTTAATTGATGGTAGTACTCCTAAAAACTGTAGATGGATTGCCATCAAATAAATTAGTACTTGTTTTTAACTCCCGTAAATGGACTTTCAACATCGGTTAACGGAAAATCACAGGTTCATTACCTTCAAATGATAGATGTTTCTCTTGTACAAATTATAAGATCTGCTAGTACGTGGAAAACCAAGATTCGCGCAAGGCCTTTAGGAAAAGTGTATTCTCTTTTTTTTCTAGTGGAAATGCATCGTAATTCTGGGTTTGCTTCGTTAATTTTTTGTAATATGCCAATTCGATAAATACTTCTTTTAAAGAACAAAAGCTGTAATAGCCTTCTGGTATTTTTTCATGAGTTATTTGATTGCCCTCTTTATTACTAATATTAATCCAGTTATTCTAGCTTCTTCAGATATATTAAACCACTTAACTTTAAAACCAATTTTTCTAAGAGCAACCCGACTATTACCGCACCTATTTTAATTGGATACTTTAAGAACACACTTGTGGTTTTTCTTGGTTATATAAAGGAAATCCTTTTTAAATCCTTTTTAAAAAATCTATTTAAAAATGGAACCTTTTAAATATTTAAAGAAAGTGTACTTACGATGTAGGGGGGGTTTTTTGACCCAAATCTTTGGACTTTAGTAGCCAACCATCACAGTGGATGAATCATAGGCTTTCTAGTCAGGCTTGTAAAACCCACTAATAGATAATTAAATCCCCAATAAAGAGTGATAAGTCCATCAGCATGGTCAACTCACCCATGGCTTTTTACCAGAATCAATTAAATTTTGCAGTTTACTGCTCAACCCTGGGTGGGGTTTTTTTAAAAAAAACCTTTAAAAACCCCCAACCCTTTGTAAGGCAGTTTTTTAACTTTCATTTTATTTTCAGTTAGACGCATTAATAAAAATAAAAGTTTCCCCTCCCCAATGAAACGCTTTAAAACCCCTTTCCAGCCCAATGGACAATAATGCATATGAAAGAAACTAAACGTTTTTAAAATTAACCCTTAAATAAATTTAGCAAAAGTTAGACCCCAACACGGGGTTTGGGGATTTTTTGGGGGTCGCGTAGGAATTAATTTTGACTACTGGCCCCGGGCCAACCTTTTAAGCAAACTCCCAGTTAGTTGGGTTTAATAGAAAAAAAACCCCCAATGCTTGGGAAATTTATCTTAGTAAAAGTAAGGCTAACAATGCCGGAGTGAAAGACTTAATGACCCTAGGAGTACGTTTGGTGTCTTTTAGGAGCCCAAGCCCGCCCGTCTGCTTTGGGATCAATCTACAGGGTTTTGGCCGAAAACATTTTTACCAATTTTAAAACGTTTTTAAATCTGCTGTTGTTTTGCCCTTTCCGCATACAAAAGGGCCCCAAAAATTCTTTCCATGCTGGGAAAAGGTTGCTTTTTGTGGGCAAGGTTAAAATTTCCCTTCTGCCCCCTTTGATGCGGGTTGGATGTACAAATTAATAATGAAATTTTCAAAAGCCGGAGCGATCAAAATTGGGGCCCCAAACAAGGCTTTAAAAAAAGGCCCGCCCACCATTTTTAAAAAAGTATCTAGCCGAACCTGAGAAACGACCCCCCCCCGTTATAAACCCGAAAGCAGTCCACCCTTTGTTTTACCTCCCCCCGACGGGACCCTTTTCGAAAAGACGGCCCTTTTTGTTTTTTTTAAAAATTTTCGGGGCGGGCCCCAAATTTATTTTTCAAAAATTTTTAAACCCCGGGAAACCGCCCCCCCAAAAATCCAAAGAAGGGGTTAAACCTTAAAACCCCCAAACCCCTTTTTATTGTGGGGAAAAAAACCCCAAAAAAAAAACCCCTATTATCCCCGGAGGGGCACCAAGCGCTTTTTGGGAGTAATTTTTAATAAGTTTCCCCGAAAGGTTTAAAATTTTTTTTTTTAAACCCCCCTTTTTTTCCAGGGTGAGGGGGTTTTGGGGGCGCTATGCCCTGTTGCCCCACTGGGCCGGGTTTTAAAGGGAAAAAAACCCTTTTGAGAAGAAAACCCCAAAGGGCCCTTTTAAATAAAACTATTGAAAAACCCCGGGGTTCTAAAACCCGGGGCCCTTTTTCTTTCCCGAAACTTTTTTTTTTTATAAAACATTTTGTTTATAGTTTCTTGATTTGCTTTTTTGGGGTTTTCTATTTTTTTTCTTTTAATATACAAAAGCTGTTTTAAAAACCCTTTCCCTTTTTTTTTCTTTAAAAAACCCCGTATTTTGGGGGCCCGTTTTTTTACCCTTTTTTTTTCTGGCTCTAAATTTTTTTTCCCCTGCATCACCCCCGTTTTTTTTTTTTCTTTCTATCTCTCTCTTTATCTCATTTAAAATTTTTAAAAATTGTTTTTTTTTTTCTTTTTTTGTAGGTTTTTAAAGCGGGTTTTAAATTTTTAAAAAGTTTTACGCGGGGGCATTCTAATACCCCCGGTTCACTCTTTAAAAAAATGGAGGATAAAAAAATTTTTTTTTAAAAGGGTTTTTTTTTCTTCAGGACCAGTTTTACCTTCTCTTTGCCCGGGGGAAAACCCAAAAATTTTTGGCCCCCTTTTAAAAAAAAATCATTCATCAAAAAAAATCGCCTCAAATTCTGTTATTACTTTTTTTCTGTTTTTTTAAAACCCACCTTGGTTTTGGGGCCCCTTTTTAAATTTTTTAAAAATTTTTGGGCAACAACCGCCCCCATTTTTTTTTAAAAAGGGCCCAAAAGCATAGCCCCTTTTTTTTGTAAGGTTTTAATTTGTTCTGCATAAAAGGGAGGGAGGTCTCGTCAAAAATTGGGACTTTGTTTTAAAAAATTTGGGTTTTTCGTTTGGTTTTTTTGTAAATTTTTTCCGGGGGCCCCCTTTTAAAATTTTTTCCCCCCCAAATTTTTACAAAGGGGCCCCCATTTTTTTTAAAAAAATAGTTAAAAAAAAAAGTTTTTCTGGCAGCTCCCGTTCTACACTTTTATAAAAAGATTCAATTCTTTTTTTAAATTTTTCGTGACGTTTTTTTGGGGTTAAAAAACCCCCCCTCCAAAAAAAATTTTTGGGGGGAGCACTAAGGGGGGAAAAAAACCCACATTTGAGGTTTTTTTGGGGGGTAAAAAGGGCGTGCTTTGCCCCCTCAATTTCCCCTCGGGGGTTTAAGACCGGTTTTTTATTTCTTTTTGGGCTTAAAAGGACTAATCGTAAAAAACTTCACCCCCCCAAAATTTTTTTTTTTTATTATTTTTTGTTTTTAAAAAAAAAAAAACCCTTTGGGTTTTTTCGCCCCTTTATCCTTTAAAAAAAGGGGAAAAAGGGAAACCCCCAGGGGGAAAAAAGGGAAAAGGGGCAGACTGGGGGGGTTTTTAAAAAAAACCATAAAAAGGAAACCAAATAAAATTTTTAAAAAAAAGTTTTTTGGGGGGCCGGGGCCTAAAAGTTTTTAAAAATTCCCCGGGCCCCCGCCAGGTTTTTCTTTCCCCAAAAAAGATTTTGGGGTTTGGGGGTTTTCCCAAACCCCCCGTCTTTTTCTAACCGGGGCCCGGGCCATCTTTAAAAAAAAATGGTAATTAAAATGGGGGGTAGAGAAGTTTTTCTCATGAGTGCGCAAGGGCAAATTTTTTTTTTCTATTCGGAATTTGTGGTGCCTAGAAAAGAAAAAAAAAAACAAAACCCCTTTAAAAGGGAAACCCGAGCCCAAACGGGTCTTAAGAAAGGGGGGAAAAGCTGCGATGCAAAGGGAAAACGAGGGGCCCAAAAAAATTGGCGAGGGATTTAAAAACAGTTTTTTCCCCCCCTTTTGATTTTTTAAATTTTAAAAAAAACCCTTTTTAGCCAAAAATTCCCCAAAGGCCCCCCAAAAGGGGAAAAAAATTATTCCCCAACGACTTTAAAAAGACAGGGGTTTGTTATTCTACAGATGCCCCCAAAAAGCTAATACACGGGGGGCAAATTTTCCCTTTTTAATTTTTTTACGTTTTTTACAAACCCCCAAACCCCGCTAATAATTTAAAACCCGGGGGAAAAAAATTTTTGGGGTTGTTTACTTTAAAAGGGGGTTTTACCCCCAAAAGTCTCCCATTAAAAAAAAAGCAAACCCGGGGGGGAAAAAGTTTTAAACCCCCTTTTTTGGTTTTTAAAAAGGGGGGGGTTTTCTTTTCTATTTAAAAAACCCCCCAGCCCCTTTTTTTAGAGAAAATTTGAGGTTTTTACAACCCAAAAATTAAAACATTGTCCCTTTCACGGGGGGGTGGTAAGCCTTTTTAGCTGTATTCCCCGGCCCCTTTTTCCTGCCCCCAAAAATTTTTATGAAATAAAAAAAATTTTTTCTGGGGGCCCCGACAGACAAGCCCCCCAGAAATGTGTGTAAAAAAAATTCCCCTTTTAGGGGTGAAAAAACTTGAAAATTATCTAACAGAAAAAAATGGGGGGTATGGGGTTTTTTTGACCCCGGGGAAAAAAGATGCACGGGAGTGGAAAAAGGGTTTTGGTTTTGTTTGGCCAAAAATGTCGATTAAAAAAGGAAGGGGGGAGAATGGCCTACAAATGAAAATTTTTTTTTGGTTTATGTTCCCCCGTGAACATTGAAGAAAAAAGACTAAAAAAAAAGCCTTTTTAAAAAAAAAAATTTTTTGTTTGGGGAAATTTTTTCCCCAAAAAAACCCCCACTTTTGCTTATTTGGGGATTTTTGGGTTTTGGGAAAAAAATTTTTCTTCCGGGGGTTGTTTGGGGTTTCAAAAAAATCTAAAAATTTCATTACCAGTAAAATTGTTTTTCGGGGAAAACCATTAAGCAAAAAGTTTTATTCTGCACAACCTTTTAAGGGAAACCCCAAACTTACAAAAAAAGGCAGTTTTTGGACAGACGAGAAATATTTTTTTGTTTCCCCTTTTGACAAGCTAAAGGGGGCTTTTTTAGAAAATTACTATAGGCTATTTGAGGGAACCAAAAAATGTTTTTTTTGATTTTTACCCCAACAAGACTTTTTTAAAAAAAAGGGGGACTCTTCTAAGCTAGCCTTTTTGGGGGAAAACACGCTTTTGTTTTTTTTTGGCCCTTTTTCCTCAAAAATACAATGCGTTTAAAAAGGGCTTTAAAAACGCAATTTTTAAAATTCCCCATTTATTTTTAAAAATAAGGCCCGGGGGCGTTTTGAAGAATTTTTAAGGAAAAAAAATATAACCCGGGGGCGGGGGTGAACAAAAAAAAAAAAAAAGGGGGAGCTGGGGAAAAATTTTTAAGCCCCTAAACTATGTTTTTGGGGCCCCACCCCCCCAAAATTCAAAAAATTTTTCTTATTTTGATTGCTTTTAAAAATTGTTTTTTAGATTTTTTTTTATAGATTGTTTACTATAAATTTTTTAAAAAATAAATTTTTTTTCATTAAAAAAAATTTTTCTTGAGGACCTAAAACAAAAACAAGGGGGGTTTTCCCAAATGCGTTTTCATTTTTGGGAAAAAAAACTAGGGAATACAAAATGACTTTGATCTGTTGGAGTGCCCAAAAAAGTTTAGGGTTTTTAAATTTTCCCCCCACGATGGGGGTTTTTAAAAACCCCAATAGAAATTAAAAATAAAAAACCCGGGGAATTTTTCCACCCGGGGAAAAAAATAAGAAAAAAGGGCAAACGATTTTGGCAAACATGAATACAAACTTCATAAAGCGGCGTAAGTACTGGGTTTTAGCGTTTTCTCTTTAAACTACTGGGGCCGGGCGCCAGCCCCTTTGCATTAGGGAGCCCCGGTTTGGGTTTTTTGGGGCTTTGTCCCATGAAATTTTGAGTGCTTTTTTTAAAAAATTAAAGCCCCAAACAAAAAAAAGCACACGCCCATTTTAGCCCTAGCATCAGCAAAACCCTTTTTTCATTAAGGGGCTGAGAATAAGCAAAGCATTGCGGATGAAAAACATTTCAGCTGAAAGGGTTTTTAGCATCTTATGGGCCTTTAGGGGGAGGATTACAGGCGACAAAAAAAAGGGAAATTCAAAAGGAAATGGAAGAAAACTTTTACTTCGCAAACAGGGAGCACTGAGACAAAAAAGAACATTTTAAAAACAAGCCAAAAAAATCAGTTTTTTAAACCCCCCAAAAAAGATTTAAAAATTTAAAATGGGGAACAAAATTAATTTAAAATAAAACAAAAGTTTAACAAAAAAAAAAAAAAAAAAACATAAGTTTAACAAAAAAAATAAATACCTTTTTTTTTTTTTAAAATAATCCCGGGACCTTAAATTTTGGGGGGACAAAAATTTTCAACCCCTTCGCGAAAAAAACGGGTCTTTTAGGGGCAGGCTTTTAGAGCAGAAAAAAAGGTCTCTCTTTAAAATTAAAATAAGGGAGGGGTTTTTTTTCATTAATTTTTTCCCCAAATTTCATTTTTACATTACGCCCATTTTAGGGTCTGTGGGGGCCCAATTCTAACTTTACCCCCTGCCTCTCAGGGGGTTTCAAATTCTTTCTTTTTTGTCCCCAACGGCAAAAAAGTTTTTGTTTTTCCTTGGATGTCTTCTGTTTAAAGTAATTTTTTTTTTTAAATTTTTTGGTTCACTGGCTTAAGGGGCCCCTTGCTTTTAAAATTTTTTTTTGTTCCCTGGCGCGTAAGGGCTGCTTGGGGAATCTCCCAAAACCCCTTTTGTGGGTTTCGTGTTTTGTCCATTAAGGTTTCTTGATATTGATAGAAAAAACGGCCCCTCCCGCCCTTATTTTTTATTAAAGTTTTCTACTTTGAGCCTGGGAGCGAGGGGTTGCCTGGAATTTCCCCTTTTTAAAATGTAAACCGATGTCTTTTAAAAACAAATGGTTTAAGCCCCTTTTTAAAATCTTTCCCCTATCAACCTGAAACAGCCTAGGATACTTTAAAGGAAACCCCGCTGTATATTTGTTGTTTAAAAACCACAGCCACAGGGAGTTGAGCTTTTTTTCCCTTAAAGGCTCCGCCTTTTACCTTGGGGCCATGTTTAACAAATTTTAAGGGCATACTTAAACTTTTTTTTTTCTAACTTTGTCTGTGGAAGGTACAAACCAAAAATCCCTTGGTGGGTTTGTCATTAGGAACTGAGGGTTTAAAAAAATTTGAGGTTTTTATTCTTTTTGGGGCAGGCGATATATTTGCCAATCGCTTGTTTTGGGAAAGCCCTTTTTTTTTTGTTCTGATTTTAAGGGCACCCTGCAGCTTTACTCAGGGTTTTTCAATAGCAAAACCCTTTCCTTTCCAAAAACCCCCCGGGTAAAAATATATTTTTTTCTTCGTATTTTCCCTAAGAAGGGGCTGTTTTTTTTACATTTTTAACTTTTTTTTAGTTTTAAAATGCAAGAAGAAAGATTTTCTCCCCTTTGGGCCCATAAAAAAGGGGCCCATTTCTAACCCTTTTTTGAAACCCCAGAAGGGGTTTATAAAAGTCAGACAAATTTGGCTTTTGACGGGTGTTGAAAAATTTTTTTCCTGTCACTAAGTAAAATTTATTCATTGTTTTCAAAATCTGTAAATGTTTTGGCCCCCAAAGTCCCCGTTTCTTAAAATTTTTATTAATAAAAATCTAAGTGAGCAATTCTCCTTTTTTCGTAAGCGTCTCTTGCTTAGCTAAATCTTCCATTGCCTTTGTTTGGCGTTCTTCTCTTCATCCCGACCGCAATTTTAAATAAAAACTTTTTTAAATTTCTTTTCCGGGGGAAGCCAATTTCCATTTAAAAATTGCCCCGCCCACCCTTAGAGCTATTCCCTACATCCTTTTTTTAAAAGAATTTAATTCTTTTTTTTTTAAATCAATATTTTTTAGGAAAAGAATCTTTTTTTATAAAAACAATCTGCCCCTTAAAAGCATTATTTTTTCTATGCCTTGTTTTTTTTGGGATAATCCCCCGTGGGAAACAAGAAAAACTTTTTTTTTGGGGGAAAACCCCCCCGTTTTTACAAACCCCATAACCCTTTAAAAAACATCCCCAAGTTTAACTTCCAGAATTTAGCTGGCCTCATTTTTAAAAATTTTTTTTTGTAAAACGCTTTATCCCATACTAAGGGGCCCCCGAAAAAATTTAAGAATTTGGGAAATGTATTAAAAATCTTTTTTTTGCTCATGTTTTTTTAAATAAAAAAAAAAAATTTAAAAAAAACATAATTTTGAAAGACCCGTCAAAGTGTTTTTAATCAGATAATCTTTTGGGTTTCCAGACTAAAAATAAGGTTGTAACTAGTTTCGGGATCTTCTAAACTTTCCTATGTTGGGCGGTTTTTTCTTAAACCCCAAAAAATTTTGGGGTTTTTGGGTTTTAACAAACTATAAAAACCAACAATAGGGAGCATAATTAACCAGCGTTTATTTCTCATGGTTTTATTTTTTTTTTTATTTTTAAATTTTAGATTTAAAAATGAAAGGGCCCAAAAACAGCGAAACTGATCTAATGATTTTTGTTTGAAAAT
The DNA here is from genome assembly GCA_033310375.1 of Conus canariensis. NCBI lineage: Eukaryota > Metazoa > Mollusca > Gastropoda > Neogastropoda > Conidae > Conus > Conus canariensis. Next base: position 11,022,905 of record CM065733.1, on the reverse strand, counting down.
TGTAATGAAAATATTTGACGAAAAGATGGGAAAATGTTAAACCCTTGTTTTAGTTAAAAACTGGGTTTGGGAATGATGTAAAAAAATTTAAACAAAAAATTTATTTTGTGAAAATATTTGACAAAGCCCAAACAAAAAAGTTAAACATTGGCTGTAGTGATTCAAAAAAAGCTAAAGTTTTTGGCAGGCGTTCTTGTAAAATTAGGGGGTCTTGAAAATATTTCAACGCTTGGGTTTAAGAATAAACCGGGGGTTTACTTACTTTTTTTACATTTTTTTTTTTTTTTTTCGTTAAAAAAATTGTAGGTTAAAAAAGGAAAACCCCCCAAGTAAATTTTGAGGGGTTTAAAAAAATATATAAAAAGGTTTTGGGGGGAAAATATTTGCGGCATTTAAAAAATTAAAGCGGGTTGTTCTTTGGGAAATTTGACATGGACATTAAATTTAAAAACCCTTTAAAAAAATTTCGGAAAAACGTAAACATGCATTTTTTAAAACCCCGAGTTTTCAAATTAACCCCCAAAATAAAAATGTTGGGTTTGGCCCTTAAGATTTAAATATTAACCCCTGATGATGTAGTATGCAAAAAATTTGGGGTTTTAATGACAGAAAAAGGAAACAGCTATGGGAACTTTACCCCCGGCTGGGTTATTACATGCTCCACCGTTTTTTTCAAACGTTTTAAAAAACGGAAAAAAACGCGGGGGGTTTTGGTTTTTAAAAAAAAAAAATCCCCGAAAAAACCCAAAAAAAACAAACCAAAAAAATTTCATATAGTCGGCCAAAAAATTCCCCTTTCTTTCCCCCTTCCCGGGGGAAAAAGGGGTTGTTCTTTAAAAGAGCAGGTTTTTTTAAAATTTCTAAAATTTTTATTTAAAAAAAAAGTTTCATGTGGGGGGGTTTTTTGGCCCCAAATTTTTTCCGTTAAAAAAAGGGGGCCCCGAAAAGGGTTTTTAATTATTGGGGGGGTTTTTTAAAAGGCTGAACTTTGTTTAAAAAAGGGCTTTCCCGGTTTTTCTTTGAAAATAATTTTGTTTGAAGAGCAAAAAAAACCTATTAAAAATAAAAAAATTTCACTTTGGGAATTTAGTAGCCCCAAAAAAGTCCCTTAAGGGGGGGTTTTCCCCAAAAAACCCCCCTTTTGGGGAATACTTGGCCAAAAAAAGTAGGGCCCGTTCTGTTTGCAGGCGGTTTTTCCCGAGGGGGCTTGTATTTTAAATTGAAAAATTTAGCCCCCCTTTTGGCGTTTTTTTCCCCAAAAAAACCTGTAAACAGGGGGGGTTTGGGGAAAGGTTTTTTTGGGTTTGAATTTTCCCTCATTTCAGGCAGTTTTTAAAAAAAAAGAAAACTTGTAAAAATTTTGAAGACTGGGAAAAAAAAAATTTTTTTCGCCCCCGCCCCGGGGCCCAAAATTAGTTTTAAGGGGAAAAATTTTTAAAAAAAAGCAAAAATTTTTCCCATCGTTGGCCCCTTTTGACCTTTTTTTGCAAAAATTTCCCCAGGGACTTCGGGCCCCCAAGGGAAAAAACACAACAAAAAAAACCTTTTTTAAAACCCCCCTTTTTGATCCCGGTTTTTATGCTTTTGTCGTTGGGGTTTTGGGGGGGGGGGACACAAAACAGCCAGGGATTTACAGGGGTCCCGACGAAAAAAACGTTTTTTTTTTTAACAGATGAAACATCTTCGCAAAAAATTTTTTTTAAAACGGGGGGAAACCCCTTTTTTGGCCCCCAAAATGACCCCCGAAAAACCAAAAAAAGGGGCCCCCCGGGGAAAAAAACCAAACCCCCCGTGGAAAAAGCAACGAGAATTTTCAGGCGATGCTTTTAAAAGGGGCCATGGTTAAAATTAGGCCCAAAAAAAGAGGGGCAGGCATAATAGTTTTAAAAAATTTAAATTAAGGTTGAAACCCAAAAAATTTTGGGAAAAACCTATTTTCTTTCATTAAATTTCGAGGCTAGGAAAATTTCCTTTATCATGCAAGTTTAAATTTTGAATGGGAAAAAGGGGGTTTGGTGTATTGCGCAATTTATTTTTAAAAGTAAATGTCCTTTAAAAAAATTTACGTTTGTCCTTTTTTACTTGCCCGATTTTTATGGGGAGGGTTTTTTTTAAAAAATTGGAATTCTACAAAGGGGGAAACCCAAACCCCCAAAACCCCAAAAATTTTGACCCAAATTTTTTCCGGGAAAAAGGGTCATTTATGAAAAAAATGGGCTGTGGGGCAAGTTTGAGGGGGAAGCGCTGGCCCCAAAAAGGGGAAAACTTTTTCAGCCCTCTTAGAGGTGGAGGCATAAAAGCGCGGGGGTTTTAAATTTTGCGCAGAAAAGGGGCCGGGGGGGAAAAAAATTCCCCCGCAAAAAAAAAAGGGCGGGGGAAACACGGGCAGTATTTTTGGCCCACGTTTGTTTATTAAATGATTTTTTTTCAGGGGAAATTTTTCCCCCCCTTTTTCATGAAAAAAAATTTCGGCCTGGATTCATTTTTAGTAAAATTTTTTGCCCCGGGGTTGTTTTTGGGGGGGTTTTTGAAGTCTTTTTAAAAAACCCGGGTTGGGGCTTTTATTTTTATTAAAAAACACCCCGATGATTTAGGGGGGCTGAGAGGGGGGGATTTTTTTATGGCCCCTTATCCTTACCCCAGAGCCCCAACCCCCCAAAAAATTTTGCCCCCTTTTGATCCAAAAAAAACCATCTATTTTGTACTTTTAAAACCCCAAAAAAAAGTATTTTGGGGGCCTTTAGGGCCCCCCCTTCCCCCCAAGGGGAAAAAAATTTAAAAAAAAAAAAAAAGGGGGGCCCCTGAGGTTTCCTTTTTGTGTTGGGCATCTATTTCCGCTTTCGCCCCATAAAAACCCAAAAAAACTTTTAATTTTTTGAAGTAGCTTAAAAATTTTTCCCACCCGAGTTGCACGCCCCCCCTAACGATTTTTCCCCCAGCCCGGGGAAAGATTAAAGGGGGGGGTCCCCCCGAACCGCCCAAACCGGTTTCCTAAAACCCCCCTTTTTTTAAAAAAAAAAAAAAGGGGCTGCCCTTTTAGGGGGGGGGGAAAATTTTAAAAAAAAACACGGGTTTAAAAAAAAACCGCCCTTCACAGAAAAATTCCCCCGACCCCAAGGGGGCCCCTTTTTTTTTAGGCCCCCAAATCTTGGAAAAAAAACCCCCATCTTTGAATTTAAAGGGGCCCCGGGGGGGCCCCAGAAAAAGGGGTTTTTTTAAATTTATGAACCCCAAAAATTGTTTTGGGGCCCCAAAAACCCCCCCCCCGGAGCCCCCCCCACCCAATCGTAAAGAGTAAAATTGTTACAAAAAAAAAAAAAAGCAATTAAAAAGGCCCTAAAACCCCCCCTTTCCCCAAGGGGGTTTTTTAAAATTTTGCGGGGGGGGGTTGGGATTTGATGAAGAAACTTTGTGGGTCGCAAGCCGGGGGTTTTTCGGGGTTTTTCCGGGGGAGAAAAAGTCCCCAAATTTAAATTTTAAAAATTTTTAAATTTTTTACGACTTCTTTAAAAAACCCCGGGAACCCCCCAAAACCCAAAGGGCCCCCTTTTTTTCAGGGGGCCCCCAAAATTTTTTATGGGGGTTTTCCCAAAAAAAAGACTTTTACAAAAGGGGGGGAAATTTTTAGGTAGCCAAAAAGGGGGTGAAGGGGGGGGACGAACATGCGGGTACCCCAAAAGATTCGCCTTTACATCAACCGGGAAAAAAAAAAGTGTTTTGGGAAAATGAAGGATGAATTTAAAGGGGGTTATACAAAGAAAAAAGGGTTTTGGGGCCGTTGGGAAAAAGTATTTGCGTTTTACCCCGGGCCCCTTTTGTAACAAAGAAAAAAAAAGGGGATAGGTTTTAAAAAATTGTAAAAAAAAAAAAAAAGTACAAAAACTACAAGGGGGCTCTCTTTGAACGCGAAGTATTTTACAACAAATTTTTAATCCGGGGGTTACTTTATTTTTGTTTAAAACAAAGGGGTTAAAAAAAAAAATCATTGTTTCTAACAAAAAAAAAGCGAACTTTCGTTAATTTTGAGTTTTTTAGGGGGTAGGCTCCCCCGGGGAAAATGGGGGTTTTCCCACTTTTAAATTAAGATCTTAAAATTTTTTTTCTTTTCTTTAAAATTTTTTTGTACTTAACCCCTTTAAAAATTAATAGTATTTTAAAAAGACCGGGGGTTTAAAAAATTGCAATTAATTTTTTCCCTTAAAAAATTTTATAATGATTAACCAGTACTTAAATTTTTCTTAGCCAGTACTTTTTAAAAACACATTTAAAAAAATAATTTATTAAAAATTTTGGGGGGCCCCCCCGGGGTTTTACTTTTTTTTTTTGAAGCTGGTTTTTTTCTGGGTTTTTTTGGGGGGGTTTTTACTTTGTTGGGGGAAATATGGCTTTAGGGCTTGGGGGGCTTTAAAAACCCCCCCCAACAAAAATCCCCCCCTTTTCATAATTAAAAAAATTTTATAGTTTGTTTTTGTTGGGGTTTTTGGGGGCGGTTTTTTTGGGTGGGGGGTTTTTGTTGTATTACTATTAAAAATTTTTTTTTTTGGTGGGTTTGGGGGTTTTTTTTTTTTCAGTCTGTTCCCTTCGTAGGGTTTTGAGGCCTCAACACCCCCCACTTTTTGCTTTTGTAAAACCTCCCTGCCGGGGCCCCCCGTTTTTTGGGTTTACCGTGGGGGGAAAATTTTCCCCCCCCCTTTTTTTTTTTTTCCCCCCCTTTTGGGGCCCCCCTTTCTCCTGGGGGGTCTTCTTCTCCCGCTCGCTTTTTTTTTTTTTTTTTGATTAAAAAATTTAAAAAAAAATTTAAAATTTTAAAGTGATTAAAAAAAAAAAATTAAAAAACCCCCTTTAATGGGGTTTTTAAAAAATTTCCCAAAATTTTTTTTAAAATGTCACATGCAAAAAGGGTTCTAGGGGCTTTGGTTTTTAAAAAAGGATTTTGTGTTAAATTTTTTTTTTTAAATTTTTTTTCTGAATTTAAAAAGGGGCTATTTGCCTACTAAAATTTGTTTTAAAAAATTTTTTGTCGTCCCCCGGGGTTCCCCCAAAAAAAATTTTTACCTAGCTGGCTTTGTTTTTTAGGGGAATTTTCTAACGTCGGGGGGGAGGGAAAAATTGGGGGGGAAAAAAATTCAAAATTGGGGTTTTGCCTAAATACTGCCCGGTTTTCCCACCGCAGCCAACGAGTAAAAATTTTTTTTTTTGCCCGGGGGGCTGCGCCTCCCCCCCCCTTTTTAAAGGGTTTTGCAACATTTTTTTAAAAAAAAAAAAAAAAAAAAATTTTTAAAAATTTTTTGTTTTTTATTATTTTAGTCTTTTCCCCCTCTTTTTAAAAAATTTTTCCAAAGGGTTTAAAAAGGTTTAAGTTTTCTCCTTAAAAGGGGGGTAGAAACAGTCGATTAAAAATTTTTAGGGGTATTTGTCAATTAAAAAGAACCCCAAAAAACTTTATTTAACCCCCTGGGGCCCAAAATGCCCCGTTTAAATGTTTGGGGGGTTCCTTTCCGGGGGGCCCCCCTTTTTACGCGCTTTTTAAAGGGTCCGTAAAATTTTTTTTTTAAAATTTTTTTTCTTTTAAAACCCCCCCGCTCCCCTTTCCCGGGGCTCCCCCAAAAACTTAAAAAAATTTTTAAATTTTGAAAATACTCCCCGGGGGGTTTTTTTTTTTAAAAAATTTTTTAAAACCAATTTAAAAAAAATTTAAACAAAACCTTTTTTCTTTTTTGGCAAGTTCAGAAAAAAGGGGGGAAAGGGGGAAAAAAGTGAAAATTTGTTGGTTTTAAAATGGGTCCCCAAAAACCCCGGTTTTTTTCCCCACCTTTCAAAACTCAGCAGAAAATAGGTAAAAAGACCCCGTTTTTATCAAATTGGCTAGGTCAAAGACCCATGTGATCCCCCTTGGGCCCCCAAAAATTTTAGCGTAAAAAAAGGGTTTTTTAAAAGACCCTATGTGATACTTTTAAACCCCCCCCAAAGTCAGCGGTTTTTTAAAAAAGGTCAAATTTTTTTAAAAGGGTCCCTTTGGGCCTTTTTAAAATTTTCCCGGGGAAAAGGGTTTAAACCCCCCTTTTTTGGGGATTTGGAAAAAGTTTTTTGGGGGCTTTTTTTTGCTAGGGGGGAATGTCCCAAAAATTTAGGTTCTAAAAACCCCATTTTTTTTTTTTGGGGGGTAAGCCCCCCCTTTTTTAAAATTTTAAAAATTTTTTGGGCAAATTTTTGGGGGTTTTTTCATGTTAATTTTTTTTTTTTTAAAAAGGGTCAATTTTGGCCCAAAAATTTTAGATTTAGAGGACGGATTGGGTTTTTAAAAAAAGGGGGGGTTTTTGTGCAGGAAAAATGGGGGGGTTAAAACCTAAAATTTTGAAAATTTTTTGTTTTTATAACCCCCAAAAATGTGTGTGGTTTGGGAGATGGTGGGGGTAAATGCAGGTTTTTTTGGGCCCGGGGGGGTTTTTCCCCTTTTTAAAGGGGGAAACGGTTTGAGAGAGACGGGGATGACTTTTCCTAGGGGAAAAAAAGTTCTTAAAAAACCCTGCATTTTTTGTTTTTCTCGATCCCCCTTTTTAAATTTTTCGAAAGTGGAGTTTTGCACGTTATTCTAGCTTTAACTGCTTTTTTTTCCCCCATCTTACCCCGAAAAGTTTTTTGCAGAAATTGTAAAAAAAAAAAAAAAAAAGCTGTTTTTATGGTTGCTAATTTTTTTTCTTTTCATTTGGGGAAAAAGGCACCAACCTTTGAGAAAATTTCCACACCCCCACCTCTTCTTTTTTTCTAAAATTTATTTTTTAAAAACCCTCTGTTTTTTTCCCTTTTTTTCCCTCGACCATGCCCGCTGTATCGAAGTTCCCCAGTAGTGGTTTTCCTCCCCGTCTCGTGTCCAGTTGCAAGGAACAAAAGGGAAAAGGGGTCCCGACCCGGGGGGGGTACAGTTGGGTCAGCTCAGCACTGGCACCCCCGGAAAATTCTGGCATGTTAGCAGGAAAACAGGCTTGCCCCAGCCTGGTCCCCTTTCCCCTTACCCCCCCCGGTCCGGAAAATTTTATGCAAAAATTTTTTTTCAGAGGGGGTGGCAGTCGGAGCAGAACCCATTTTGGGCCGAGTCAGGCTGCTTTTCTGCAGAAAATAATCTGAGCCCCTTTCCCGACCTGTTTTTAGCGCAGAAACCGAGCAGTCCCCCTTTGGGGGTTTTCCAAAATTTCCGACTGTATGCAAAACCCGCTGTTTTCACTGCTTGAGTCTGATGGGAAAATCGCCGCGGCACAGTTGCCCTGTGGTGGAAAATGACCCCCAGGTGTAGTGAAAGGGGGGAGCGGAGTTCCGGCAAAAAATTTTTTTGCCCCACTGCGCAGCCGTGTTTGTTGCTTTTCAATGGGGGGGTGATGTACCTCGCATCGTGTCCCTGCTGTGAGCCTTACCTACTGTGTCATCGGCACCCCTGCATAAGCCTGAACCATTTCGCACAGTCCTTCTGTCTAAGCCATGAACCCATTTCGCACGTCATTTGTCATAAGCGGAAAATTAATTTTGCATCCCAAAATCTGTTGTAAGCCAAAACCTCCCCAACTCCGTTTTACCTGTCTTTAAACGTGAAACCCACTTCAACATCCGTACTCCTGTGTAAGCCATAAAACCCAAATTCAAATCCGTTTTCCCCGGGATTTTGGTAAAACCTTTTTTCAAACCGTTACTCCTGTCGTAAGCCTTGAAAACCCCGTGTCGAATCAGGCCTTTGGGGCAAAAAACCCTTTTTTTTTTTCTTCAACATCGGTTTCTTCCGTTAATTTGAACCTTTTTCAACATCAAACTGTTCCCTTTTTCGGACCAAAACTTTCAGCTTTTTTTAAGGGTTTCCCCGGGGGGAAGATTCCCCAAACAGGGCACTGCATTAAAATAATGATACTCCAAAAAGTAAAAACAGAACCCCCCTTTTTGTTTTTTATTATCTTCCAAAAACTGCAAAGGCAGGCCCCCTTTTGTCCACTGAAGAAACCCGGGGCCCCTCCAAATTTTTAGGTGATGTGATTTGGCAGATGAAAAGCCCAACGATTTCCCCTCCCTTTTTGAAAAAAATGGAGGGGGGGGAGGCCAAGAAAGAAGTTAGGTCCTGGGAAAAAACCCGGGAAAACCCGGGGTCCAAGGGTACCCCTTTAAAAAAAATAGATCAAGGGCTGCTGCGGGTTTAAATGGAAACTGAGTGAGCGCACCAGCCCAACCCTAGCAAGTTCAACACCCCTTTCCAGTCATCGGCAGTCTTTCGATGAGAAACCCAGGTGTTTTGACAAAAAAAATTTATGTGTTTTTTTTATCCAGAGGGTTCATCGTGCGTAATGGCAGTGAAAACCAAAAAGGATTCTAGTCACTGTTTCTGTTTCGATGCCCCAAAAAAAAAAATTTTTTTTTTTTTTTCCCAAATTTTTATACGAGGGAAAGCCGCCCAAAAAGGGTTTTGATTTACTGCCAGAAAAACCTGCTTGGAACCCCCCTCCTCCGCCCATGAAGTTCCTTTTTGTCTGAGAACCCAATTTTTGCAGTGAAAAAGGGTGCAGTCCATTTTACCTTTGCTGGGTTTCAAGAATTTTTCTGTGGTTTGGGCCCCCGAAAGCGACAACGAGCTAGCGATTTTTTGTGGGAACCCCGATTTTTCCGCCGTCGGGGAAAAAGAAAAAATGGGGGGGGGTCTGGTGTTCACAGGAGCTTTTAGAATGTTAAGAGGCACTGGTTTGTCAGTCTACCGAGGAAAAGGATGAAAAAACCCGGTTTAGGAAGGATAAAATTCCCGTTTTTGGAAAAAAAAAGGGTTTGGGGGTTTTTTGAGAAAAAACCCAAAAAACCGACTTGAAATTTTTGGGGAAACAGAAAAATTGTTTAACCCGAATAAAAAAAAATTCTAGGGGTGAATAAAAAATTTTTCAGAAAAGGAATTTATCAAAAAAATTTTTAAAGGGGTGAATCATTGTCTTTTAAAAGGGGGAAAACCAAATGGGAAAAAGGCACCCCCAAAATGAAATTCCTCAAAAAATGGCCTTTGCTCTGAGTCTGCGGGAGAACGCCTATGTTGGAGCAGCTCGGTCTCTCATGCGACAAGGAAGCTTTTATCAAAGAGAAAACTACTGGCCCAAAAAAATTGATTTTTGGGATTGAAAAAGACACAGTGAGGCCAACCCCCTTTCCATAGGGGCAACAGAAGTCTGTGGCTTTTTCCACAGGAAAACCGTGGAAGGTAAGTGAAAAATTCTAGAACTTGCCCCCGATATTTTTTTTTTGCTCACAAGTACTGACAGGGGGGAAATGTAAAAAGTCAGAATTTCCCCAGGAAATGTGGTTGGGGATGGTGCACGGTCAAATGGTGGAGAGGATGTTTTGGGGGGGAAAAATGAGAGAAAAAAAAAAGAAAAAAAAAAAAGCTCTGTAATTCTGTTTAGTGTGGTTTTTTGTTTCAGTGTTTTAATTTTTAAAAATTTTTTTTGAAAAATTTTTTGGGTTTTTTCATGTTTTTTTTTTTGGGTTATGAAAATATTTTTGGATTTTTAAAGTTTTTTTTTTAAAATTTAAAACTTTTCAAGAAAAAAATTGGCAGAGTGTTAAAAAAAGGGAAATTTTTTAATGTGGTTCCGACTAGTTTGCTTTGCTTTATTTTGTAAAAAAAAGAAATGTTCCCCTCAAGTAGGGGCACTTTTCTAAGAATTTTTTTTTGCTTACAAAAAAATCATCATGCGGGAGGGGGCCCAAGAATTCGAGAGCCCAAGGTTAGCAAAGGCCCAAAAAAAAAACGGGGGAAAAATTTCCCCTTAAAGAGTGGATCGAATAAAAAACCCTTTTAAAGGGTGTCCCCATTGTTACGAAATCTTAACAAAGATTGGGTAGTTAGAAGGTGTAAGACTCAGTAAAAATTTTTAGAGACCCCCAATAAGGGGGTTTGTCAAATAAAAAAACTAGAAGGAATTTCCTATTTACGGTGGACTTAAAAAGAGGCTTTTCAAAGGGGGCCGAATTTTTGAAGTATTACAGAAGAAAGGTTAGAGTAGAGAATTGTTTTTTAAAAGAGAGGTATTTTTTTTTTTTTTTCCCTTTAATTTTTGGTGTGTGTTTTAAATTTGTGTTGATGAGAATGAGGATGATACAGTGTGCTATGGATTTTTTCCCAAATTTCCTGAGGGGCATGACGGGCTTTTACTCTTTTGTTTCCTTAAAATTTTTTCCCCGGCCCCAACCCCGGCCCCAAAGGATCAAAACCCGCGGGTTGGTCGGGAAAATTAGAGAAAACATTTCCCCCGAGATGTTTCCTTAAAATGGATAAATTTCGATGTGTAGTCCCGTTTTTCCCAACTGACCCCCTAGAAAAATAACTTGGATGGGCCGGTGGGGGGAAAAAATTTTCCCACATGCTGAGGGGGAAAAAAACCCCGCGACCTCCAAGCGGGGCCCGTGGGGTTTTCCCTTTACCCCCCCTGGCGGGTTGTAAAAAAAGGGGTTTTTTTCAAAGGGAAAGGTAAAAAAAGGGTTTTATCAAAGGACAAATTTGGGTGTAAAAAGGGGGTAAGAGAATTTTTGGGCATCAAAGGGTAAGACAATGAGTTTTATAAAGGAAATACGAGAGGGGGGGGGGTTTTTTTCAATGGATCGACTACGTAGAGGGGTGTTTTAAAAAAACTAAGCTAAAAAGCTTTGTTTTAAAAGGGGGAAATTGGAATAGGGGGTGTATGAAGAGTAAGATTCAATGGGGACAGGTTTTTCTAAAACAAGGGCCCAAAGTCTAGAAAGAGAGCAGTTATAAAAGGCATAGCTGGTAGAGGGGGTTTTATTACAGGCAGAGGTTAGATTGCAGGTTTTTTTTTTTTATTTGGCCCTAAAAATTTTTAGCTGTTTTTTTTTAGGGGGGGATTAGAATATGGAGTTTTTTTCGGCAAAAATTTGCGACTAGGAAAAAAGTATTACTGGGGTAACCCAGAATTTTAGAGTCTTTTTCCCAAAACAAAAACTATTGTTTTTTCAAAGGGTAAGAAATTTCCCGAGGTTTATCAAAGGGTTAGATGAGAAAAGAAAGACTGTACCGAAAAAAGTGTAAAAGACTTCCCCCCACCCCCCCCCCCCCCCCCCCCCCCTCCGCCAAATTCCAACATAAACCAATTTTTTGGGCAGGGGGTTGTTTTGGTTGGTGGTTTTTTTTGTGTCCCATTTGGGGGGATTTTTTTCAAAGTGGGGTTTTTTTTTTTGAAAAGCTAACAGCCTTGATACCCCCCGAAGTCTGTGTAGAAATGAGAAAGTCTTTTCAGATTTATCATAATGTTGTTTACAGTGAAAAGGCCCGGGTGTCCAGAATTTAAAAGGGTGTGGACTCAGGCGAGATTTGGGGGAAAAAGTGCAGAAAATCCTGTCCGCTGGTGAAACGAGAGTTGGGTTCAGACCTGAAGATGTGGGACCCTTCCTTACCCTAAACCCCACCTATACCAACAAAAATCCTCAACACCACAGAGCCTTTTAAAGGGCCCCCCAACCAGCCCAACCTTTTCTTTTTTTTTTTTTCAGGTCACACCAAACCAGCGGAAAAAATACTTTTTGGGTGGTCCTTGGGGTACTTCAAATTTAGGGAAAAAGGGGCACTGTAGGGAACAACAAAAGGAGTAACGTTGAGCGGTGCTGTTGAGGTGAAAACAAAAACAAACCCCGTTTGGGCAAAAAAGGGTGCCGAAAAAAACAAAATGTCCGTTAAAGATGCGGGGCCATGGGGGGTTTACACAAAAACCAGCCCTGAGGTCAAGGAGAAAAGGGGGGAAAGGGGGGTTGGGGGGGAAAAATTTGTTTGATTTTTGCTGCGGCCCCCGTGAAGAAATGGGGGGGGACGTTTTAAAGGGAGTGGCAAAATTGAAGGGGGATGGATAAAGAGGTGGTGTGAAAAAGTGTCATGAGAAGCTAAAGGGGTCCCCCGGAAAGCCAGGATGCCGTGGTTGCAAATGAGTATGTATGTGTGTACATTTGTGTGTGGTGGTGTGATGATGTGTTTTTGGTTGGCGCTCAAGACCTGAAAAAACTGTTTAGACTTTTAAGCCTTTTTAAATTAAACTCTGGTAAATTGGGGAAGGTGGTATTTTTTTGGGGTTTCCCGCCATTTTCTACGGGTCTTCAAATAGCTTAGTTGTAGATTTTATGGGAAATGCAAAAAAGGGGAAAACCCCCCACGGGGTTTTCCCCCCCGTCCCACCCCGCCCCAAAAACCCCACATGCACCACCACCCCCACAACACACCACCACGCTTTTGTGGGGTTCGATCCGCAGTTTCCCGTTTTCAAATTTTCCCTGCGAATTACCAATTTTGGGTGGTCCACTGTACGTCTCAAAAAGTTTACTTCAATAAGGGACAGATTTTTTTGGGCCCCCTTTGTGTTGGAGGGGTAAAAAAAAAACGGGAATTTAAAATTTTGCCTTTAAATTTTTTAAAAGGGCATTTCTTTTTTTTCCCAAAATTTTTGGGGTTTCCCGGGTTAAAATATAACGCCCCTTCAATGAAGGTCAAACTTTCAAAATAAGCCCGATTTGTGGTTTTTTTGTTTTTTTTTTGTTTTTTTTTTTTTTTTTCCTGTTTCGGGAAAAGGTAGAATTGACCTGATATACTTGTAAACGTAAATGCGGGAAAATGGGCCCCTGTGGTAAATTTGAAGGAGTGGATTGTGTTTAAAAAGGGGGAAAATTTAAAAAAAAATTATATTGGTTTAACACTTTTTGTTATTGGCCCCCCCTGCTCGGAAAAAAGGAAGGAAAATACTGCTGTCTTTGTGCTTTTTTTAAAGGCCCTAATTGTCATCGTACTCAGGTGTGAGGGAGGGCTCAAATCTTTTTTTGTTATCTTTGGGTTTTGGTCATGAAAGCACTGTTCTAGCACACCAGTTCTAGGGTCCATTTCTGGAAAATTTTTTTTGTTTGTGCTTTCCATTCACTGGGTTGTCTCCCCTTATTTGGGATCCTGACCACCTTGGACAACTAAAAAAAAAAAAAAAACCAGAAATTTTTTTAAAAACTGGGTCACAATCTGACTTTTTGGGGTTTAAAAAGCTTTCTGTGTGTGTGTGTATGTGTGGGGGTGTGTGTTTCAATTTTTGTTTGAGGACAAGGTAGTCCCCAAAAATTTCAATCTTTTTTGAGTAGTACTGTTTTTGGTTTTTTTTTCATTCTTTAGTGCTTTTTTCTTTTTCCCTTTTTCTTTTTTTGTTTTGCTCCCCCCAGTCTCAATTCAGAATTTTGGGGCTGACCCCAATAAAGCGTTGCCACAGCTTATGCAGTGTAGTACTCCATTTACTGTTTTGTCTGGTAAAGGGGAAAGGGGGGTTTCGATCTGTTCTTCTGAATTTTAAAGGGTGTATTTTCCTGCCATGTCAGATGTTGCTTGAGCTCCTGAGCAATCTACAAGTTTTTTTTTGCTTTAAAATTTTTATGGCTATAAATTTTAAAAAGCAAATAAGCTTTTTCAGGTATGACAAAAAATTTTCCTGCTTGGTACTTTTCTTTTTAAATTTCCTTTTTGCTTGCTACACACACACACACACACACACCCCACCAAAACACACACAAAACCACCACACCACACTGCGAGAATGGGAAGGTTTGATTTTCCCCCTAGACTCATTTTTTACTGCATGTGAAAAATGAGGAAAAATATGGGGGTGCGGTGATACAGTGTTTTATAGCAAAAAGGAATAGAAAATGAAAAAAACCCAAAAAAAAACGATGTAATGGGAACAAAAAAAGAAAAAAAAACTTTAGAAGGTGTGGGTCTGGGGAAAAAAACCCAAAAAAGGGAGGAGTGAGAAGTGTGGTCTGTATGCCCCAAAAGGGTTTTAAGGGAAAGGCCCTGCTAAAAGTAGAGACGGGGTTTTTTTGTTTACAAATAAAAAAAAAAAAAATCAGTTTTGTGAAAGCATGTTGCCCCAAAAAAACATTGGGTATTTTATTATCCAGCCTCCCCGCCCCCTCCCAGGCCCCACAGTTGGATTACAAAATTTGTATTTTTTTGCGGGTTTTGTTTTTTTTAAGGTTTAGGTCTTTGATGTTTAGAGTGAGAAATGGATCTGTTGGGGTCGTGAGCTATGGGGAAGGGGGTTTTTTTTGGGTGAAAGTCTTTTTCCCCTTTTTTCCCTTTTTTTTTACAGAAAACTGTCAAAAACGTGTCGACTGATCTTGCCCAGTTGAAAGCAGCGCCTTTTCCCGCGAAATTGTTCCGGCCCCAATTTTGTCGACCCCCAGTCCCGTCCCCCAGCTGTCAAAGGTTTTTGGGGGCGAAGGGCGCAGGGCCCTTTCCGCCAAAGTAATCGACCAGGTAAATGACAATGCCTTCTCCCTTTGCTTTGTTTTTTTTGGTTTTGATTGAAACGGTAAAAAATGCTTGACATTTTTTAAGGGGTTTTTGGGGGTTAGGTTTGACGATTGAAAAAAGGAAAAGTCTATTTTATTTGTTTTTTATTTTTCTTTGGTTGCCTGAGAGAAAAAAAGAAGAAAAAAAAAAAATGGGAGAATGAAAAAAAGAGTTTTTATTTTTTTTGGGAGTATTTCCCTGATTTCAAAAAAAAAAAAAAAAAGAAAAAAAAAAAAGCATAAAAAAAAATAAGGAAAAAAAACCGACTGTTTTATTCATGCCGGGTTGTTTTTTTTGATTGATTCACATACGTCACAGCGATTTTTGTGAGTGAAACCAGGCTGTCCCCCCGGGAAATTTTAAATTGTCATAAAAAAAAGTATACCATATGGTTTTGTTTTTTTTTTTTAAAAAATCTGTTGCATAGTTTTTGTTTCCCCCCCAAAGTTATTTTTCTTATGAATTTATCGATTTAATTTTTTTTTTGTTTTCTTTTGTGTAATTTGTTTATTGTCCTCGGTGTAGTAAGCTTGTTATTTTTTTTTGTTTTGTGCCCCTTTTAAAATTTGGGAAAAAAAAAAACACTTTTTCTTCCTCTGTGGCCCCTTATCTGTTTTATTTCAAAAATTTTTAAAAAAACTTTTTCCTTCCCCTTTGGTGGGGTTAAGGGAGGCTTTCAGTGAAAAAAAAGCCCCCCGAAAACGGACGGGGTTTCGGCCCCGGGGCTATGAGAATGACCCTGGGTTTTTCCCCCGGCCTTGCTTCTTTTTACCTTTTGAAGGATCGGAAAGGGAGGAAGGCGTTGCTATGGGGGGCCCCGGGCCCCGGGAAGGGGGAGAATCGATTGGGCCCCCGGGGATCGGGAGGGAGAGACATACATGGAACTTTGGTTGAATGGGGTTTGGGCAAAGGGGGGCGCCAGGGGCCCCGAACCAATGTTCCCCACGAGGTTGGGGTTTTTTCCCTGTGAGGGTCCTTTCCCGTGTAAAGGAGGCCCCGGGGGTGAGGGGTCTGCCCGAATATTGTAGGCCCCCCGTTGGTCTCGCCGGGGGGTGATTCCATGTGGTAAAAACCCCCGCGGAGGAGAGCCTCTGTCCGGGGGGAGGGTGATGGAGGGGGGGGGGACTGAACCTGTGCCCTTCCGGGTGTCTGAGCATACGGGGAAAAGCTCGCCCCCCAGGTGCCCCGTCAAAAAATCCCCTTTTTTTTTAAACCCCCAGTAATAAGAAAGCTCTGGTTTTGCACTTTTGGGGTTTGGCTTTCCGCAAAAAGATCGCCTACGCCCGGCCCCCCCAAGGATCCCCCCGTCATATCCCCCCGGGGCCCATGAGGTCAGAGGGGGGCCCCATTTCCCGGGGGGGTTTTTCCGCACTCCCCCCTTCCCCCAAAATTTTCTGGAGGCACCCTATGGCGGGGGGAAAAAACCCCTATATAAGTTTTTATTTGGGGGATTTTCCAAATAAACCGGGCGGGGGTTTCAAAAGGGGTTTTCCCCCCTTTGGGGGCGGCTAATGCAGCCATATCAGTTAACCCCAAGAACTACTTGGGAAAACTGGGCCCCCCCTCCCTTTCCCTTTTAAAAATTTTGTGGGGTTTGGGACAGGGGTTTTTTTTTTACCCCCAAAAAAAGGGGGAGTTTGTATTATATCCCTGTTTCGGGGTTAAACTTCCCTTTGCAGACTCTAATCCGCCCCCCCTTTCCCCCCTTTGCCCCCAAAGGGTTTTGGGGGTTTTCCCCTTTTGCGCAGGGCCTAAATAAAAGGGAACGGAAGGGGGGCACCGGGTTTTCCCTACGGCAGAAGTAGAGTGGCTTTCACGTGTTTGTCTTATTATTTGATAGCCCCAAAAAATTCGGGGCGAGCGCTAACTCCCGTAAAAAGCTCGGTTGACATGGAAAGTATTGGCCAAAAAAGGGGGTTTTTTCAAACCCCCCTGTTTGTATTTTTCCCTTTTTACGGGGTCTCTTTGTTTGGTTATTTTTTTTAATCTCTTCTCTTTCTGTGTAATGTAGTGGTTGATGTTTTCCCCAAATTAAAAAGATTTTTGTGATGTAGTAGCGAGTTGTGGAAATTGTTAGTGTGTTGTGGTCGTTTTGGTAGGGGACATTTTTTTAAAACTTTCTTGTCTTCAGTTGTGATTAT
This sequence comes from Conus canariensis, assembly GCA_033310375.1. Classification (NCBI taxonomy): domain Eukaryota; kingdom Metazoa; phylum Mollusca; class Gastropoda; order Neogastropoda; family Conidae; genus Conus; species Conus canariensis. The sequence continues at coordinate 11,006,426 of CM065733.1, read as the reverse complement.
GGTAAAATTTCGGGGGAAAAGGGGAAAGTGGGGGGGGGTGTATAAATAACGGAAATCTTTGTGGCAGGTGCCCCCAAAAAAACCAGAGAGGGCGGGAAAAAACACATAGGCTGGAAGGGCTGGGAGGGAGGAAAAAAAAGCCCAGCTCAGCCCCACCACGGGCGCCGCGGGGAAGTTCGATGAGGTAGGGGGATTGTCAGGGGAGAGAGGGATATGGCCGGCAGGGGGAAAAGTTTTTGAAGCAGCAGCCCAAAACTGTGCAAAGTCCGTTTGCTGTGCAGAACAGCTGCGCACTTTAAAACCCAAACCCCCCCTGGCCGCCCAGGAACCCGTGCTGGTTAAAGGAACTGCAAAAAAAAAACTGAAGCGTACCGGACGCCCCGGGGCGAGGTGAAAAAAGGGCAAACGAGTGAAAAGTTGGAACAAGGAAAAAAAACCCTTTTACAGGCGCTGGGGAAAAAACATTTCAAAAAGATTTTCCCAATGCCCCCGTTCAGTCCCTTCCCCCGTCGATGCCTCAGCTAAAACCCGGGGGCTCCCAGAGTGCAGCACTCGCGTTTCATTTTTTTCCCCCTTTACACCCAACCCATTGCTTTTCCCTTCCCTGATGCAGGGGTTTTAGCTTGCAGCCTCAAAATGCTCCATTCGTTTCTTCAGCCACCCTTGGCTCCTGCAGTCCCTTGATAAAAGCTCTTTATAACAAAATCAGCGTGGAACTTTTCATTCCCCTTTGGTCCCCTCGGGGGAAAAACCCAAGAAACCCCAGTTCCGGGGAAAGGGGGTTTGTCAAAACAAGCAATTTTTCCCCAAAATTTACCAAAAAAATGTGCTCCTCCCCTGACGATTACACTGTTGGCGAATCCCCTCCCCAAAAATAGGCAGCCCCCCCCCAACGGCAGTGGTGGTGATGACCTCAAAATTTTCTCCCATTTTTTTTTTGGTCATTCTTCAACACCTCCACGCAACCCAAATTTTTCCTTCCCCCCTTTTTAAAAAGGCAGGTTTGGAAAAATTTTTGGGGCCCGATCGTACAAATCCGTGGAAAAAAGGGCAGGAAAAAGGGCATTTTCCCCCAATTACATGGAGACACTTGCCCAGAAAAGGAAACTTTTGGGAAACCCCTTTCTGTCGGGGTCATGGTTCCGTGGAGGGTGGGGAGGTTTTCACGAAATTGCCCCCAGTGCCCCAGGTTGACATGTCTTGGACCCGTTTCAAAGTCCATTTTAAGTTCGGGGGGTGAAAGGGTAAAATCTCACCAAAAAGGGTTTATCTTGTGTGGGGGGCTTTTGGCCCTCCCCTTAAACCCTTTTCCCCCCCCACCGTTGGGCACGTTTTGTTTCCCGTGGGTTTCAGGAACGGGTCTCCGCAGTGGGGGAATACCCTAAAAAAGGTAATTTCCATGTCCTTTTGGTGGGTGTCCACAGCAGGTTATTGTATGGTTTAATGAATCCTTTGTTTAAAAAAAAAAAGTCCCGGGGTTTTGGGGAAAAAATTTTGGGAAAGGGAAAAAATTGTCCAAGTGAAAAACAAAATTTTCCCCCAGTTAAGATAACTAAAAAGTTTTTTTGCAATGGTGTTTAAAATTTTTAAACCTTTAGATCCCCCCCTCAACCCGGGGGGGTATGAGAGTCCTCAGTGGTGCTGGGTTTTAAAGCCATCCAGATTTTAAAAGCCTTTGGGGGCCCCTAAGTGGGAAGTGGAGGAAAGCTAGACTTTTTGCAGGCAGCCAACTGTTGCTTAAAAACCCCCCACATTTTTGGGGTGCAAAAAAAAAAAAAAAAAAATTTTTGTACCAGGTGAAAGAAAAGGGTTTAAAAAAAATTTGTGGGGCAGTTTCAGGGTTTGGTGGTGAAAGATAGGGCTAAAGGGGGGGCCCAGTGCTCCTCCCTGGTTTAATTCACTGGGCAGGTGGTTTGTGCAGGGGGGGTATGGTGTCGAGTGTTGTTTGGTGTGTAAAATTTCTTTAAGCTAAAAAAAAACTTTCAGGTCCCCCCCCCGGTGTATGGTTGTTAAATTTCCCCCTTTTGCTTTTTTTTTTTGGGCATAGTTGGTGAGTTGGCCCCCTTTTTCAATCTCACCCCTTTTCCCGTGTAAAAGATCCGGACCATTTGGTACTTGTTATGTATTTTTAACATGCTTCAAAAGTTCTGCAGAAGGGGATGAAAACCCCAAAAAACCAGAGTGGGTGAAAACTTTGAAAATCCCTTTTGGGATAGTACGGGAAACCCTGTAGTTGATTAAATCAATTTTTTTGGGTTTTTGCTTTCTTGAAAAAAGTTGAGGAGCCATCTGCAATGGGTGGGGGTTTCCCTATTCTTTTTTTAAAAAGGGGTTCCCTGGTGTAAAGGGTTTCTTGTAGTGTTTTCCCCGACGTTTTTTTTTTTTTCTTAAGTTCGCTGCTTGAAGGCTTAAAAATGTTACAAAAAAATTTTTTCCCCCGGGGCCAGGAAAATCTAAGATTTGGGGGAAAATTTTAAAAAAAAATTCTAGTCAAAAATACAAAAGATTAACAAAAAAATTTTTTGTTTTTTTAAGGGAAAATTTAAAAGAAAATTTTAAATTTGGGGGTTCTTTTGTTTTAATTTTGTTTAATAAAAAAAGTTTTTTAGAAAAATTTGTTTGGATAGATTTTTTGCACGACCCAAAAAAACTTTTTTTTTTTCCCTAAGCTTACATCCAAACAAAAACACAAAGCAAAAAAGTTGAAAAAAAATTTTTATTTCACATACCCCCGTAAAGAAAGTAAAACAGTTTAAAGTTATCAAAACGCTACACTTAGCAAAAGGGTTTTAGTCCACGACCCCCCCCCCCCCCTTTTCCCCCCCCACCCCCCCTTTTGGGGTTAAACCCCCTTTTTTTTCATCCCCTTTTTTCCCCCCCCTTTTCCCCCCTTTCCTGTGCCCCCGCCGCGACCCACCCCCCGGGTCCCCCCTCCTTGACTACCGTTATGCCCCTGGCCCCAGTGGGGTTTTAAAATGGGGCTCTTCGCCGGGGCAAACCGGGCAGCTGAAAACATTTGGGTCAACAGCCCCTAGAAAATGGAATACGGTCAGCAATTCCTCACAATCATCATCTCCCCTTTTTGCCGGGGGTAAGTTTTTTAATAAAAGTTATTGTTTTGTAAAAATTTTCTTAGCAGACCCCCCTCGGGTGTTTTTTACGTTGATTTGGTCGCTGTGCTTGTCGAAGGTTGCCCCCATCTTTGCAAGCGACGAAGTGTGGCGGGGCATCAGTCATGATGAGAATAAAAGGGGGTTTCCCCCTAGTTTTTTTATTTCATATAAATTTTTTACTACAGACATTTAAAAAGGGTTATACGCAAAAATCTATTTAAGTCCCTTGTTTTTAATGTAACGAAAAGAAAATTTTAAGAAAAATGCATGAGTCAGTGGACGGCCCCTGGCACGGGGGGAAAACATTTTTTTAAAAAGGCGCAGTGAGGCTTAAAAAGGAATCTAGGGTTTTTCAGCACCCCCAAAAAAATTTCCCCTTTTCCCTTAGGTTTGCCTTTCTTTTGTTTTGTTTGAAAAATCGTTATATGCCCCGATGATTTAAACTAAAAACAGTGTAAAAATGTTGCATGGGTTTGGGGAGGGAAAAAATTGAAAAAAAAAGCTATCTGGTGAATGTTCAGAAGGGGGTTTTTTCGACATCATTCAAACTTTAAACAGTAGTTTTCTTTATGGCTCCTCTCTGTCTGGGGGGGGAAGGGAAAGCCCCCAGCAGCCAAAAAGGAAATGAAAGTGGTGGATGTGTTTTTTTAAATCCCCAGTCCCCCGGGGGTCTTCTGTGCGTGCTTTCCCCCGAAAGGATTTGCCCCCCCCCCGCCTCTAAACCCAAACAAGGTTTTGCCCAACGGTAAGGCGGTTTTTGGGGGGGCTCGGTTCTGGCAATGGGAGCACTCTGCCAAAGGGGGGAAAGGGAAAAAGGGGGGTTTTTCCTTTTTCCCCAAAACCCCTTTAAAAGCTTTTTTTTCAGCAGAAAAAAAGGGCCCCCGCAAAAGGGGGAAATTTTTGGGGTCAGAGGGAAGAAAAAAGGGGTTTTTTTGACCTGAGGTGGAGGGGGGGAAAACAGTCCCAAGAAGGAAACGTGGGGGGGTGCCTTAAAAAAGATGAAGAGTGGGCCAAAGGGAAAAAGGGAAAAACAGGGGAACGAAGGGCATGGCGGGGCAGCACTTCCAAGAAGCGGGAAGCGGGGGGCAGTGCCAAAAAAAAACTGGGAGGCCCCCCCGGGGGGGGAAAAAAAACCCGGAAAAAAGGGTCAGATGGCGGGGGAAATTGAAGCCACCTTGGGTTAAAAGGGGGAGGGGGGAAAGAAGGCAAGCCAGTGGACAAAGGTCGGTAAAAAGGGGGCCCCCCAACTGGACCGCTTTTCCTTTTCCAAAAAAGGGGGGGGCCCGGGGGTTGCATGGGGGTTTTTCCCAAAACCCCCCAACATAAATGGTTTTTTTTGGGACGGGGGGGTTTCCCCGAAGCAACGAGGCAAAAAACCCCTGGGAAAAGGGAGTCCCCCAAAAGGGGCATTCCAAAGAAATTTTTTGCAAAAGGTAAGTTTTTTTTTTTCCCCCCGGTAGTTAATGCAGCCTAAAAACACTCTCAATAAAAAAACTGCCTACTTGTTCTAAATCCCTCTTTTTTAAATTTTTAAAAAATTTTTTTGGGGCCCCAAAAAACCCAAAACAAAAATTTTGGGAACTTAAAAAAACTTGTTATTTTCTTAAATACAAAAAAAATTTAAGTTCTGGGGGGCTCCAATTTTTGAAAAAAATTTTTTTTTTTTTGGGGGGCTGTGTTTTCTGTGGTTTTTTTTGGGGGGGGTTTTTCATGTAAAAAAAGGGGGAGCATGTGGCCCACTTGGCTTCTTTTTGTAAATCTGCAGTCTTTTTGATTGTAAGAAATCAGCGTGGACCCCCCTTTTTTTTTCTTTGTCTTGCCATGCTAAAGAGTTTCTTTTTTTGGGAAAAGGGGCCCCCTGTCTTTTCTACTGGTTTCCCCGACATTTTTTTGTCTACTGAACGGAGCTGAAAAGTAGGAGTTGGCCCCCAAGATTGCAAAGGGGGGGCCCTTCTGCGAAAAGCCTTTTTTTAAAAAACCCCCTTGGGGTTTTCCCATGTCATTTTTCCCCCAATTTAACGTATAAAATTTTTTGAAAGAGTGTACCTTTCAGAGAAGGCCCTGTAGCATAGGGTTAGGTGTTTGCCTGGGGGGCTGACGGTCGTCGTTTGAAACCGCTTGTGGTGTGTTGTGGTTTTTTTTTTTTTCTTTTTAAAAAGCCCTCTCTGAAAACCTAGCAAAAAAAGGGGTACCTGTTTTCAGTTTGTGGAAGGTTAAGGCGGCAAAAATGGGGGGGAAGGTCCCCCTTCATAATGTGGCCGTAGAATGGTAAACCTGCCGGGTCATTGCTCATAGGGTTTTAATTTTGGGTATGGGATCTTCTAACCCCCCCGGGGGGGAGGGAGAGGAATGGTAGTTTTTCTTAGTTAAAATTTTTGGGTTCAAATGGGAAAAAGTCGGGTAGCATGTTTGTTAAAAAAAATTTAAAAAACCAAAAAGTCTTTTAAAAACCCTTTTTTTTACGTCAGGGGGTTTTCAAAAAAATTCTCTGGAATTTTTCCAAAAACCCCCAAAAACCATGGCCCGTCTATAATGTATCTGATGAAATGCTCAAGAAGCTCATCCAAAAACCCCCCAGCCTGCACCTGAAAATGTTTGGGCCCCCCCTGAATGTCTTTTTCAGCCTGTGTGTGCACAGCTTTTGGGGGGAAATTTTCAGGGGTTTTTTTCAGAATGGGGTGTTTTGGGCCCCGGGGAAAAAGGGGATTAAAAAGGGGTGGGAAAAAAGGGTGCGTTTAACAGAAACGCCCCCCCTCTTCCCCGGAAAAGGGGATTCTGAGGGGGTAATTCCATCATTTAAAAATTTTTTTGTTTATTTTTTTAAGAAAGGGAAAAATTTTTCCAAGAAAAAATTTTTTTGTTTGAATTTTTTAAAGGGGGTTTGGGGGGCCCCAAAGTGCTTTTACATAAAAATTTTTTTTAAAAATTTTTTGATCCCAAAAAACTTTTTGCAGAAAACCCTTTTTATATTGTCAGTTTTTGGTGAAATGTTTTTTTAAAAACTCAATTTTGGGGTTGGAGTAAAAATTTATTTTAAAGGGAAAAACTCAATTTTTTAAATGGCGAAACCCCTTCCATTCTTTTAGATACCCCCAAAAGGGGGGAAAGGTGGGGTGGATTCCAGGCTGTCCCCCCAGTGGGGGTTTGGGGAAAGGGGGGAAAGTGGAAGAAAATTTTCTCTTTTGGGGAAAAACAGTGGGGGCTTTTTTCCAAATTCTTTTTCCCTTTTTTTTTTAAAAGGGGTTTTTATGTCCTTTCCTTTTTTTCTTTTTTTCGAATTTTTGTCCAGCACTCATTGAATATTTTGATGAGATGGCCCTCCCCGTTTTCCTTTTTTTTATTATTGGCCTTTCATTTCTTTCCCCTTTTTTTCTAACTTTCATACTGACTCCTTTTGGGAAAAATTTTTTGAGGGGGGCCTCCTCCACGGGGCCCCCCCCTTTTTTTAAAGGGGGTTTTTTTTTTTGAGGTCAGGTTTTAATTAGTCTTTACTAGATCCTTTTTCTTCCCTTTTCCCCCTTTCCCCAAAAACCCAAATGGTAGGTTTTTTTTTTTTTTCATGACGAACCCGTTCTTGACTGTGTTTTTTTGCTGGCAGGGGGTTTTTAAAAGTGGGGGAGTTTTCGATGCCCGAGGGGCAGCCCGGGGAAAAAGATTCATCAGTTGGGGAAGATGGCGAAAAGGGGGGTGCCCGTATGCTTATATCTTTTTTCAGTTAAAAAATGTTCAATAACGCCGAAGGTTTGTGCCCCCTTTTTGTTTGGGGGCTTGTACAGTTTTAAAAAAACTCATTGACGACATCCAGAAAAACTGTAAAAAGAATTTTTGGGGGGTGGGGGGGTGAGGCATTTTTTTGGGGGTTTTTCAAAATCCGTGAAAATTTTGGGGGGTTTTTTTGTGAGTACCTCTTACAGCGTAAAAGCTTTCTTTGAAATTTTAGTATTGAGGGGGTTTTTAACATGTTCCCCTTTTTTTTTTTAAGTTTTGGTAAAGAACTTGGACAGCTTATATGTTCAGGAAGTTGGAACAAAGTTTTTTCCCCATTGATAGTGTGAAAGAAAGGATTGCATTTTTTTGTTTTAGAAGTATAAAAATTTTCCCAAACTTTCATTCCTTGGGGGTGAATTTGGGGACAGTTTTAAAAGTTCATGAGGTCTGAGAAATTTTGGGGGTTTCCCTTTTTTTGTGGAGTGGCCCCATAAAAAATTAAAATTTTCAGGGGAAAAAAGGGAATACCAAAAATTTGAGTTTTTTCATCTGTCCCCATCTTAAGGGATGCTTTTTGGGGCACGTTTTGGGTTGTTTTTATATCATCTTGTTTCGCTTGCACAAAGTTACAGCCCCTACTTCCTGTGGTCCCCCCCCCCCTGGGGTTTGTGTGTGTGTGTGTGTGTGTTTTTTGTGTTTTGGGGGTGTGTGTGTTTTTAACGGGGAAACTTCTCAAGAAGGAAGTGGATTTGTTCTGTGCTTTGTTTGGGGGGTAGTGTCCCAGGAGTTTAATACTGTGCTTAGCCTTGAAATTTTTTCCATAGGTTTGCAAAAACATTTTTTAGTTTTCAAGAGTTTGAGGGGCAAAAAATATTTTCCCAAAGGGGTATTATTTAAAAAAAAAACCCCCCGTAGTTAAAGAATCGGATAAAATTTTTTTTGGGAAAAAAAAGAAATTTTGAGGAGGGGGAAAAAATTTGAAAAAAATAAACCCTGAAAAAAATTTTTTTTTTTTTTTTTTTTTTAAATTTTGGTGATGAAATTGAAAAAAATGGGGAAAGGGGGGCTGTGGGGTCTTTTTGCTAAATAAAAAGGGGTTTTTTGGGGCCCCGTTTTTCTTTATTGAATGATAATAAAGACGATGGGGTTTGGGAAAATGTTGTTTAAAGGACCCCCAAACCCCCTTTTTTTTTTTTCTTTAAACTTGGTCCAGTTTTTAAGGGGGAAAAAGGGGGAAAAAACAGTTTTTCCCCAAAAAAACCCCCGTAGTGCCAAGGGGGAGCAGTTTTTTCCCCCGACTGCCCCAAATTTTGACATCAGTGCCAAAGATGGGGGTTTTTTTAAAAATTTACTCCCAAAGGGGAAACTTTTTTCCCCATTTTTGTGATGAGTTCCCTTTTCAGCAGTAAGAGGGCCCCTTTTTCTTTTTTTTTTTTTTTTTTAAAAAATTTTAAATTTTTTTTTTTCCCCGGGGTTCTCGGGGTTTTTCTTCACATGGGCCTCCCCGTTTCCTGACCTTCCCCTTTTACAGGAGGGGCCCCTTCCGCTTTTACCAGGACATTGCCTCTAAAGAAAATGGCCCCCCTTGGGGGTTTTACCCAAAACTCAGTGGTGGTTGTGGTGTTTTTCCCTTTTTTTCTGTGTGTATAAATTATTCTTGAATTCCTTTTCCTTTTCCCCCCGGCCCCTTTTTCCCGACTTTTTTTTTTTTTTTTTTTTTTTTTTTTTTTTTTTTTTTTTTTCCCCCCCCATTGGGTTTGGGGGTAGTGGTGTGTGTGTTGCACCTTCCTTGCTTTCCCTTCTACCTTCTTCTGCACTGCTTGCCACACATTGACCACCATTGATTTTCACACGCATTATTCTTGGGCATGGGTTGGATTTGATTTTTTTGTCATCCTGTGTCCCCGTCTGTCACGTATATCTATAACAGTGGTGTTTCGTTTTTATCTGTCAAGAGTTGGTTCACATCCGAAAGTGATGTGCGTTCATTCAACCATTACTTTACTTGGATAGAGCTTTTTCTTTAATGGTCTTCATATACATTGCTATCAGAGAGAATAACGTCTTGGGTTGTGGTCTCCGGTTGTGAAGTGGGTTTTGGTATAGTGGGCAAGCTGATGGCCTGTGTCTTACCCTTGGTTTGTAGTTTGTGTTATAAGTGGGATGGTTGGTTTGTAAAATGGATTTTTTGGTTGGGGAGCCTGATCATGGTTGTGGGGGCTCCGGACCCGACTTGGTTTTGCCTGAGGGCTAAGTGTGCGGTTCCTGGGGTGTTTAGGGGGGGTGACCAGGTTTGGGGGGGTTTCGAGGGGAAGGGGTGTTACGGGGCATACTGGGGGGGGGGTGGTGGGGCTGTTGGGGGGGTTCGCCGCGGTGCACATACTGGTCGGGGGGGGCATTTTTTAACAGGGGGAGCGTGCTAGGCCGACAGCGGCCAGGGAGCTTCCGGGCGCCCCCCCGTGGAGGCGGGCCGGGAGAGGGTCGTGCAGCGGGACGGGACAGGAAGGAGAGGAAAGGCGCGCATCAGTTCCCCGCCCTGCGTGCCGGCGGAGGCCGCTGGGGGTGTGCGGATGCGGGCGGTCTTTTTCCTTTGATTTTTGTTTTTTCTTTATTTTTTCTTTTTTTTCTTATCTTGCTGCTATTTTTTGGGCTTTTTTTCTTTCTTTTTTTTTCCTGAAATGCAAGTTTGGCACATCAGTTTGGGGGTTGACAAGGGGGACAAAGTCAAGATTAAGGCCCAACGGTCAGTGATTTTAGTGATGTGGTAATGTTGTTGGATTTATGGGTTTTGAGGGGTATCCTAATGAGTGATTTTAAGTATGTTTTTTGTCTTGGGTCAGACTCAGGAGTGGTCTGGGATATAATGATTGAGGTGCGTGGTTGTGTTGTCTTTGACTCAGAGAGGACATGATGATGTGTAAGGTATTGCATGTTGTCTGTCGCTCAAAGCAGGACATGATGATGATGATGGATGAGGTGTGTGTGTTGTCGTTGGTCAGAGGACATGGTGATGATGTGGAGTGATGTGTTGTGTGTGTGTGTGTGTGTGTGTGTGTGTGTGTGGTCTCTGGTTCAGAGAGGCATGTTGATGATGAGGATTAGGTGTGTGTGTGTGTGTCTGTGTGTGTCGTGTGTGTGTGTGTGTGTGTGTTCTTTAGTTCAGACGAGGACATGATGATGATGATGGATGTGGTGTGTGTGTGTGTGTGTGTGTTGTCTCTGGCTCAGAGAGGTCTTTTGAGATGATGGATAGGTGGGACAGAGAGGACGTTTGTGATGGATAGATTAGGTGGCTTAGGAGAGGTCATTTGTGATGATTTTTTGTGTGCTCAGAGTAGATATTTGGATGATAGATCAGGTGGGCTCAGAGTGGACATTTTTGATTGATAGTTAGGTGTGCTCAGTGAGGACATTTGTGATTATAGATCAGGTGGGCTCAGAGAGGACATTTGAGATGATAGTTCAGGTGGCTCAGAGAGGACATTTGGTGTTGATAGATCTGGTGGGATAGAGAGGACATTTGTCATGATAGATCAGGTGGGCTCTGAGAGAGACATTGTGATGATTATATCAGGTGGGCTCAGGAGAGGGCAAACTTAGATGGTCACTGAGCTGTGTATGCTGTGTGTTTGATCAGGGAGGACATTATGGCGGTGATAAATGAAGTGAAGCAGCTCTATGGAGGTCATTCCATTGGCATGTTTTTCAGTGATTCATGAAGGACACCAGGACGGTGGTGCTTCATCAGTATCCTGACAAACTGCGCTCTGCGGTAAGGAAAGTGGATGTCCCCCTTGGAAAAAAAAAGAAATATGATAAAGAAGTTTTAGGTACAAAATCTTATTTCTAGCCTTTGTCTTGAATGACTTTCTAAGTAACTGTATGTTGTGACCCAAATTCGCCCATAGGTTTTGGAAATGAAATGTTGGGACCCCTCCCCCCCACGCCCTTTTTTTTTTTCTTTTTTTTTTTTGTTTTTTTTTTGGTGAACTACAAACCTCAAGTCAGAGTTGTGGTTGGCTGGAAATGATGTGTCCAATGGAAGGGCCGGCAGGATTTTGAATGCAAGACCTTTAGCTGCTGAAAAGAAATTTGGCTTTATTATATTTCTTTGCACATAGTTGGGCTATGTTTTCTGGGAATAGAAATGTTCCCCACCAAAAAACTGGCAGCTGTGGACAAGAAATTTGGTATGTTGTTGGACAGTTGCTTGGAATGTTTTTTTTTTTTTTGTGGTGGCAGACTTCTTTCAGCAGACTGTATTTAGGGATATGATGTGATATGTGAATTTTTATGTTCATTTGTTTTCAAATCGCATTCTTTTCATGATGTATAGAACCTTTTGAGTGTGGAATAAAAAAAAATAGTTAGAGTTGAGGATTCGACAGCTTTAGTCTTGTCACAGTCCATAAGTCATAATGTTCAGTAAGGGTCATGGGGGCACGGCATAATGAAGTCTCTGCTGTTCTTTGACAATTTGACGGGGGGTGTGCAAGTGCCAGAGTTGGGCAGAGCTCAAGTATTGTTAGGGGAAAGGGTAAACTGAAAGTCTGGCTTTTGTGCCAGTTCCTGCTTTTGCCATTGCACTGGCATCAGATTTCAATGAAAGATTTTTTTACCGTACAGTTATATAGGAAATTATAAGAATTTTTCATTCATTATTATTACAGATTTGTGTTTATGATACGATGCAGAATTTGTTTTGCAAGAATTCGGTTTCTTTTTCCTTTCTTGCTTTCTTTCTTTCTTTTATAAAAAAAAAAAATCTTATTGTGTACAGAATTCCACTTCCTAGCCAGTGTTCAGTGAATGCTTACCATGAAAATAGTGAGGAAATTCTCGGGCTGGAAGGTGAGTCGCAGTTTTCACTGAATGAGTAATAGCTGTGTAAGTGCAAGGAGAAATTCCCAGATTCCCCAGGTAGGGCTAAATTGTGTTGTATGTGATTTGATTGGGAGGAGAGTGTTGGCTAAAACTGAGATGTATATTTGTTTAAAAAGCCAGCAACTGTGGATGGGGTGGTTAGCATCAAGATAGTGGGCCTGAAATGGTTGTGAGTTTAGGTTCCATTAGAGGCATATCAGACTTGCTCCCCATATTAATTTCGTCATTTTTTTTGTATCTTGTTTGGCGAAAATACGTTGAACACCAAAAACTGAAAAAAAAAAAAATCTGGAGACACATTATGAGTGTTGGATTGTACTTGCAGTGTGAGGGCATTGTGTTGTCTTGGTGGGGTTTTGAACAAGATGTGCTTGTATCAGTGGTCTTATGAACACTTCCACGGCAAAAATCACATGTGGTTTGTGTCTTGAGTCTTCAATCACATGACGACAGTAGGTAACTTGGGCCCTGAAATGTTGAAAAGAAAACATGAACTGGCAAGAGAGCATGGATTTGTGTCAAAGTATGCTGATAAATCAGGTTTTGAATGTAGGTTGTGTCGGGAGAGACCAATATTACTTTGTCCTGTGCTGTTTGATGGGATGTGGAATTGGAAACTACACATTTACACACACATTCACACACAATCATCACATCACAAAACGCACACACCACACACACACACACACACTCACATCCGCATTACACTACACTAACCACACACACACACCCCACACACACACACGCACACACACACTTGCGCCGCACACACCACACACACACGCACACGCCACAACAACACAACATGCTTTAACAGAAATTTTGAAGATTCCCCCCTCCTCTCTTCCCCGTTTTCAAGTATTGGTAGAAATACATGCATTTTAGTAGAAAAGTACAACTGTATCAGTTTTAGGGTTGTGTTTGAAATCTCACCCTAAACAACTGTTACAGGTGAACTTTTCTCACTAACATGCATGTATTTTTCTAACCAAATACTTGAATATGTGGAAGAGAGGAGGGGGGAATCTTCAAAATTTCTGTTAAAGCCAGTGTGTGTGTGTGTGCGTGGTGCGTGGGTGTGTGTGTGTGCGCAGGCAGATGTGTGTGTGGCGTGGTGTGTGTGTGTGTGTGTAGAGTGTTTGTGTGTGTATGCGTGTGCCTGGGTGTGTGTGTGTGTGTGTGTTGTGTGCGTTTTGTGTGTGTGTGATGTGTGTGTATGTGTGTGTTTGTTGTTGTTTCATTTCTGGCCTTTACCATCAAACAGCATCAGGAACAAAGTTAATATATGTCTCTTCCCGACACAACCTTACTTTCAAACCTGATTTATCAGCATATCTTTGACACAAATTCCATGCTCTCTTGCCTAGTTCTTGTGTTTCTTTTTTTCATCATGTCGGGCCAAGTACCTACTGTGTCTGTGATTGAAGACCTCAGACCTCAAAACCCCATGTGATTTTGCCTTGGAGTGTCATAAGACCACTGATCAAAGCACATTCTTGTCAAACCACACCATGACATACACTTTGGCCCCTCACACTGCAAGTACAATCATCCTCCAGAAATGGTGTCTCCAGATTTTTTTTTTTTTTTTCTGTTTTTGGTTGTTCAACGTATTTTTCGCCAAACAATGTGTTCAAAATATGACGAAATATATGGGGTGATGCAAAGTCTGTATATGCTTCTAATGGACCTAAAACTTCAACCTTTCAGCCCACTATCTGTGATGCTAACCACCCACACAGTGGCTGGCTTTTTAAAAACAAATATTCTTCTCAGTTTTGCCAACACCCTCCCAATCAAATCAAATACAACACAATTTAGCCCTAACCTGGGGAATATGGGAATTCTCTTGCACTTACACAGCTTTAACTTCAATCAGTGAAAACTGCGACTCACCTTTCCCTGCGAGAATGTCTGTCTTTTTTTCATGGTATGCATCTCTCTGAACAACTGGATGGATTGTTTCTGTACAACAATAAGATTTTTTTTTTTTTTAAAAAGAAAGAAAGAAAGCAAGAAAGAAAATGAAACCGCATTCTTGCAAAAAACAAATTTCTGCATCGTTAACATAAACACAAATCTGTAATTTTTAATGAAATGTAATAAATTCTTACAAATTTCTATATAACTGTACGGGGTAAATAAAAATCTTTCATCGTGAAATCTGATGCCAGTGCAATGGCAATAGCAGGAACTGGCCAAAGCCGACTTTCAGTTTACTTTTCCCTAACCAAGTCTTGAGCTCTGCACAACCTCTGGCACTTGCAACACCCCCGTCAAATGTGCAAAGAAATCAGACAGAGACTTCATTATTTTGCCGTGCCACTGACCCTGACTGCTGGACATTAGGTTCCTTATTGGACTGTGACAGTCTTAAGCTGTCGAATCCTCTACTCTAACTTTTTTTTTTTATTCCACTATCAAAAGGTTCTATACATGCATGAAAGAATGGCGTTTTTGAAAACAAAGGGAACAAAAAAAAATTCACTATCACATCATTTCTTAAATACAGTCTGCTGAAAGAAAGGTCTGGACAACACAAAAAAAAAAAAAAAAACTTTCCAAAGCAACTCGGCAACAAACAGTCCATAATTCTTGTCACAGCTTGCCAGTTTTGGGGAACATTTCTTTCCCAGAAAAACATTGCCCCAAATTTGTGCCAAAGAATAGATAATAAGCATATTCTTTTCTGCAGCTAAGGTCTGCATTCAAAATCCTGCGGCCGTTCCTTGGGACACTTCTTTTCCAGAACCTACACTCTGACTTGATGTTGTAGGTTCACCCAACATTTCATTTCCAGAAACTATGGGCTGAATTTGGGTCACTAATACCTTTTCAGTTTCTTAGAAAGTCTTTCAAAGACAAAGGCTAGAAATAAGAGTTAGAGTTGGATGCCTAAAACTTTTCTTTATCCTCGATTTCTTTTTTTTTTTTCCCATCCACAAGGTGGACAATCCACTTTCCTTACCGCAGAGCGCACTGTTTGTCAGGATACTGATGAAGCACCACCGTCTGGTGTTCCTTCATGATATCACTGAAAAAATTTGCCAGGGATGTGACCTCCATAGAGCTGGTAACTTCATTTTTCACCGCCATAATGTCCTCCTGATGCAATCACCATGCATACACAGCTCTGTGTCCTTCTAAAGTGCCCTCTCTGTGCCCACCTGATTATATCACACAAATGGACTCTCTGAGCCAACCTGTCATCAATGGACCTTTTGTCCTATCTGTGCCCACCTGATCTTTCATCAACTATTGTCCTCTCTGAGCCCACCTGATCTATCATCTCAATTGTCTCTCTCTGAGCCCACTGATCTATAAATCACAAAATGTACTCCTCTGAGCATCACCTTATCTTATCATCAAAAATTTGGTCCTCTCATGAGCCCACTGATCTATCATCACAAATATATTCTCTGAGCACACATAATTTATCTTCAGCAAAATGTCCTCTCTATAGCCCACTAAGACTATCATCACAAACGGCCTCTCTGAGCACCCACTATCCATCATCTCAAATGTCCTTCTGAGCCAGAGGACAAACACACAACAACACACACACACCTTCATCCATCATCATCATCCATGTCCTCTATGAACCTAAAGAACACGCACACACACACACACACACACACACACACACAAACACACACAAAACTCCTAATCCTTCATCATCAACATGCCTCTCTTGATTACAGAGACCACACACACACACACACACACACAACACACCACACATTAGCATCCATCATCTCACCTTGTCTCGGTGCAAACGACAACACACACACCTCATCACATCATCATCATCATGTCCCTCTTTGAGCGACAGAAAATTGCATTACCTTACACATCATCATGTCCTCGCTTGAGTCAAAGTACCAACACAAACCTCGCACCTCATCAGGTATATCAGACCGCACTCTGAGTATGACACAAGACAATAAACTTACTTAATCTATCATTAGGATACCATCAAATCCATAATCCAACAATAACATACCACTTTCTACTAAATCAACTGCACAGTGCCTTAATCTTGACTTTTGGTCCCCCTTTGTCATACCCCCCATTACTGATGTGCCAAACTTGGATTTAAGGAAAACACAGGGTTTTTTGACAACAAAGTAAAGTTGGCCAGAAGGATTACACAACTTATGAAAAAATCACAAAAAACATGGTGGAAAAGGTAAATCCTAAGGAAAAGAGTTTTCCATACATTTCACGGCACTTTAATCCCTTTTCTCAATGGTAAGAACTCTGAAGAAATCAGGATTTTAAAAGAGGGAAAGGTGTACACAAAATCTTGTTAGGGAGCAAATCAAGTTTATTCAATTTTCTTACATATAAGGCAAACTTAAACAAAACTTCAATCCAAGGGGTATGACACAGGCCTCAGCTTGACCAATTACCTATATAAACAGTCTCTTCCGGGAGACCAAAAACCAGTGAAGTTTTCTCTTGATAGCTATTGTTTTGGACCAGTTAGATAAATGCTCTTTACCATGTAAAGATTGCGTTGAATGTACGCACATCTCGTTTTCCGGATGTGTATCAAACTCTTGACAGATAAAAAGAATCACAAAAACCACCTGTATAGATTACGTGGACAACGGGGACACGGGATGGACAAAAAAATATCTAATCCTTCCATATGCTAATGAAGTATGCGGTGATGTGGAAAATCTTGTGGTCTTGTGTGCAAGCAGTGCACGAAGAAGGAGAAGGGAAAGGCAAGGAAGGTGCACACACACACACACTTTTCAGAAAGCAATGCAACAAGTCCAGGGAACGGGCCCGTGTGTAGGTATGGAGATTCAAGATAGTAATTTATTCACACTGTAAACTGAAAAGACTCCCAAACCACCAAGGAGATGGCTCAGCACCAGTGGCCGATTTTCTCTAGAGGCAATGGTCCTCGGTTGATTGTCGGTTGAGGACGTCCTGTATTATGGCTACAGGTCAGGAGAAGCAGGGTAGTGTCTATGTGAATAAAACAGTGAACACAGGGGGGGAATATCAAATTAAATTTTTTATAAAAGAAAAAAAAGAAAGAAAAAAATGGTCCCTCTTACTGATGTAGGTGAGGGAACTCATCAGCGATGCTGACGGTACAGTTCCTGTAGGGAGTGATCTTCAAGACGCATCTGTGGCACTGATGGTCAGAATTGGAAAGTCTGGGGGATTATTGCTCCCCCTGGTGCAGTCGTGGGGTTTGGTGATATTGCTTTTCCTCTTCTTGATCTGGACCAAGTTTAAAGAAAAAATATTAAAGGGGAGTTGGCCGTCCTTTAAACCATTCACTCTACAATCAACCATTTCTTTATTATCATTCTATAAAGAACATCTGGCCTCAACTTTTCATTTAGCAAGATGGTACCATCACAGCCATTACCTCTGTTTCTATTTTCAGTTCTCCTAAATTAAAAACATAAAACAAAACTAAAAAAATTTCATGGTTCATTTCTTCATACTTAATCTTTCTCAAGAATTTGTTTTTTTTACCAAAAAATTTTGTATCACGAGTCTGTTAACTACAGGCTGTTCTTTTTAAGTTTTACTATTGGCTAACTACTTTTAGACATCAAACTTTGCATGCTATAACTGCTCTGCTACCTATGGCAAACTTTTCAAGGCTAGCAACAGTATTATGACTCCTATACAGACTCAGCGAAAGCACAGAACACTATATCCACTTCCTTCTTAGAAGATCGTCTGTTGAAACACACACACACACCACTCACAGCTCAACACACACACAAACCACACAGAGCAATTGGCACCAAGTGAAGTATGGTCTGTAACTTGTGCAAGCTGAAACTAGGAGTGATATTAAAACTTACTTCAAGGAACGTGACTAAAACTGCATCCCTTAAGATGGTGGACAGATGAAAACTCAAATCTAGGTTAGTACCCTTTCACTGACAATGAGTATTTCATGAGGACACTTCCACTATCAATGGGAACAAACATTTTCTCAGACCTCTGAACATTAAAGCTGTACAAGTTCATGCCTAAGGAATGAAAGATGGAAACATGTGTATACTACTATACTAAAACATGCAAATCCATGCTTTTACACTATCAATGGGGATATAACTTTTTGTTCTCAGACTTTCCTGGTAATATAAGCTGTACAAGTTCATACCTTAACGAATAAAACAAAAAAAGGAACATGTTCATACCTCTATACTAAAACTTCAAAGATGCTTTTACAGATGTAAGAGGTACTCACTATACATCCAATTCTAGTGATGTGGAAAAACTTTGCCAAAATGCCTCATCTCCACATACTCATTCTTTTTACAGATTTATGGATGTCCGTCATATGAGCAGTCTGTACTGTTACAAGATAGACTGTTACTGCAATTACCTTCTGTCGTTATTGAACAGTTTTACTGTACAAGATATGTGCATTACTGCACATACCTTCAGCCAGTCTTCCCAACTGATGTATCTGCTTGGCTGACCTCTGGCATCGTACGGGTCACTCTTTGTACTGCCAGCAGCGAACACAGTCAAGAACTGGTTCGTCGTGAGCTTAAAAAAAACGCTGAGCCACTTGGTGTTGGCATGGTTGGGAAAAGAGGATTAGTAGATTGATCTAATTACACCTGGACCTGCAAACAGAGTATGTCTTAAAAAGTATGAGGCGTGGAGGAGGCTGTTCTCAGTCACAAATATTCCAGGGAGTACAGTTTGAACAGTTAGACAGAAAGAAAGAAAATAAAATGAATGGACAGATAATTACAAAGAGGAATCTGGGAGGAGGCCATCATCTCAGTCAAATTATTCAATGAGTGCTCTGGACCAAAAATATCGAAAGAAGAAAGAAAGGAAAGGACATATACTAAACAGATGAATTTGGTAATATATGCCACACTTGATTCACAATGAGAAATCATTTTACTTCCACTTTCACCCTTTCAACCCCTCTACTGAGTGGACCAGCCCGGAATTCCACCCCAGCTGGACATTTGGGCTCAATCACTGAATGAATGGATAGTGGTCGCCATTTAAACTTGAGATTCTTGAAAATCATTTCTATCCATTCAAACTTGAGATTCTTGAAAATCAATTTCACCAGAAATCTGACAATATCAAATGGGTACTGCAAAAAGATTCTGTTTCAACATATTAAACTTTATATGTGATGCACTTTGGACTGCCAATGCCTTGACAAATTCATAAACATTCTAATTTATCTTGGCATAAAACTTCCTTTTTCTTAAATGAAAATATACAAAACATATTAACCTGATGGAATTACTCGGTCAAGAATCAGCCTTGCGGATGGAGGATAGGAGTTCTGTGTAAACTGCATCCTTTTTCCTAGCTATTCTAATGCTTTTTCTTGGGCATACACACCATTCTGTACGAACTTGCTACATTTGCCCAATTGCTGAGCACACCACAGGCTGAGTATGAATTCAGTGGTGCCCAAAATACAGTCTTTTCAGGTGGCAGGGATGAGGCGTTTAGATGAGCTTCTTGAGCATTTCATCAAGATACATTATAGACGGTGCCATGGCGATTGGGACTGTAAGATTTCAGAGAACTGTTTGAGAATAATGACTGTATAACAATGGCTAAAGTACATTGAGTATTAAAATCTTTTAACAAAACGCATGGCTACCGACAACTTCCATTGAAGCTCCCTCAAGTACTAAGTAAGTACTACCAGTCTCTCCCTACGGCCCATAGGGGTTAGATGTCCATAGGCCTATTGACCGTATGAGAATGAGCGGTAAGGTTACCATGTCTACCGTTCTCTGCTTTATGAAGGGTGGAGCCCCTGTCACCTACTATTTATGCCGCCTTAACCTTCCACTAACTGAATCAGGTACCACCATTTACTGCTAGGTGGACAGAGAGGGCTTTCAAGCTGAAGAAAAAAAAAAAACACACTCACACCACAAGCGGTTCTAACTGTCGACCGTTTTCAGCTCTGGCAGGCTAACACGCTAACCATATGGACTACAGGTCCTTCTCTGAAAGGTTACACTCTTTCTAGTTATCATACAGGTTATTTCGGAAGCACTGAGCATTGGGACCAGGGGTTTGAAGAAAGAAATTAAGGCCTGTCGCAGAAAGTGGCCGCATTTGCTAAGTGCTTTGATTCCAAACTTCCTTCTTTTCAGCTCCAGTTCAGTAGGTCAAAGAATGTCAGAAAGCCATGTAGACTGTACAGGATCCCTGTACATAGCATGAAAATCTTGTAGCAGTGTTGCAAGACAAAGAAAAAAAAAGATTTGAGTCCACGCTGAGTTTTCTTACCAAATCAGAAAAAGACTGCAGATTTACAAAATGAAAGCCAAGTGACCACAATGATCTGTGTTTATACATGAACCCACACAAACTCACTCACATCAAACACAGCCACAACTATATTTTCATTCAAAATTGGGAGTCATTCAGAATCTTAATTTTATGGGATTTAAGAAATAATTCAAGTTTCAGAAGTTCAATTTCTGTTCGTTTCAGCTCAAAAAAACATTGAAACAGTAATAATTGACAGGGATTTAGATCATGTAGGAAGTTAATGATTTGGAGTGTTTCAGGCTGCCATTAAATACCGACTGAGAAAAACATAGTTACCTTTTGCAAAAAATTTTCTTTGGAATGCTGGTGGTGGACTCCCTTTCACAGTTAGCTGCTTTGTTCCCCCCCCCCCCCCCCCCCCCCCCCCCCCCCCCCCCCCCCCTTTCTTCTCCGCCGTTGCTTCAGATCCAGGCTGTCAATGTATACAGCAGTGTTGATGTTGGGGCGTGGTTGACCAAGCATGTCATCGCCCCTGGCCAGCTTCTTGGAAAAGGAATAAGCGGGGTCCAGTTGAGGGGCACTTTGTCACGACTTTGTCCACTGGCTGCCTTCTGACTCCATTCACTTTCAGACCCGGAGGGTCTGCTTCCATGTTCTATTGCCATCTGACTTGGCCCTGGTGTCATGTCGTGACGTGACGTCCCAGTTTTTTTGGTGGCACTGCACTCTGCTTCCGCCGCTTCACTTCGGAAGTGCGGACCTGCCATGCTCCTTAGTCACTGTCTTCCTGTTCCTTCGGCCCATCTCTTCATCTTGTTTAAGGGCTTGTCTTCGTTTTCTTCTTGGGGCACTGTTTCCACTCACCTCTAGGTCAGACGAACCTTTTCTCTTCCTCTGGATCTGACAAATATTCCTTCTGGCAGGGTCCCGCTTTGCTGCTGAAAAAGATGCTGTGAGCGACTTGGGAATGGAGGAAACCTCTTCTTCCAGTCTTTGGCAGAGTGCGCCACATTGCCAAGAAACCGAGCATGCCCAAAGAAGCATACGATTGGCAGAAACCTTGATTGGTTTCAGATGGCAGAGGGGTGCAAATGGCCTCAGGGGAAGATGCACGCACAGAAGACTCGCCACTGACGATGAGGAGGGTTTGAAGAAGAAAACACATCTGCATCCATCTTTTCATGCTTCCTTGGCTGCTGTGGGCTTCCCTTCTCCTGCACCAGGACCAGAGAGGAGCCAGTGAAGAAAACTACTTGATGATGTGATGATGATGTCTGAAGTTTCCCAGTTCTGTTACTTACACCATGATTGGCATATTTTCTTCATCATTTTTCTCAACAACAGGGCATACACTTTTATCACAGTACTGTGCTTGATCATCTGCGGCATATGTACGGACACTTCAAACTAAAACTCAGATGCAAGCCAAACCTGGAAGGAAGACGGGATATCTTTTTTGGGTGCTGATTAACCCGTAGATAGTGCCTTTTTAAGCGGCAGCTGACGCGCATTAAAAATGACTTTTCCCAGTGCCTATGGGCCTGTCCACTGACGTCATGCATTTTTCTTGAATTGTCATTCGTTAATTTTTCTATCAACGGACTTAAATTGAGTGTGCGTTAGTAAGCCTTATATGTCAATTGGAGTAATTAAAATGATATGTAAATAACCACACGTGAGGGGAAAGCCCATTTGTTCTCTTCACTGACTGGGATGACGCCAGCACTTCGTCTCGCTTGCAAAGATGGCGGCGCAAACCTTCGGACAAGCACAGCGACCTAAATCAAACGTATTTACACAGCTGAGCAGGCTCTGGCTAATGAGTTTTGACAAAGACAATAATCTTTTATTTCAACAACTTACTGAGCATAAAGGTGAGATGATGATTGTGATGGGAATTGCTGTCCGTATTCGCAGTTACGAGTCGGGCTGTGGGACTCAAATGTTAGTGTTCAGCTGGACTGGTTTGCCAGCTCGAACTGAGCTCGCTAGTGTGTTACTCTGCATGCAGTGCCTGTGGTCAGTAACGTGGTAGTCAGCGGTGAGTGGGGAGCGCGGCCTGCTCTCTCCCCTCCGGCGCGGGACAGGGCAGAGGGAAAGGTTGGGGAAAGAGGAGCAGTGTGAAAGAGAGGTTGAAGTCGGCCAAGGGGGCGTGGTGGGGAGAGGGGGCTAGGGTCGTGGACTGACCTGTCTTCATAGAGTGTGAGCGTCTTGATAGACTTTCTAAAAACTGTTTTATTTCATTTACAGGTGTAGTGTGACTTTACAAACTTTATTTCAACGTTTTTTGCTTTTGTGTTCTGTATGGATGTGAAGCTGTAGTGGTTAAAAAAACATATGCCTTTTGATCGTGCAAAAAAAATCTAATCCAAATCTAATTGTCTAAATACTTTTTTATTATCAAAATTAAAACAAAGAAGACCCAGATTCAAAATCTTCATTCAATTTCCTTCAAAAATTCATATATTATTTCATTGTTATATCTTTTGATAGTTTTTTGGAGCTAGAATTTTTTGTTAATTATTACCCCCAAATCATTTGATTTTCTCCTGGCTCTGGGAATGCCTTTGTTTGTAACATTTCAAGCAGCTTCAAAGCAGCGATATCGGGTTAATGGGAAGAAAAAAAAACTGTCAGGAACAACACTTGACTGAAACATTTACACCAGGCAGACACTTTTGAAAAGAAGGAACATAGTAAGTAACTTGGTCCCATTGCAGATGGTCTCCATCAAGCTTTCGGACAGAAAAGCAAGACCTAGTAACATTTGATTTAATCAATTACTGTTCCATGTACTTTTCACCATATGAATGGTTAATTTTCATAGTGATGTCAACCACTCTGTGTCTTGGTTACCATCACCGTCTGCAGAACTTTCGAAGCAGGTTAAAAAATACATAACGAAGTACCAAATGGTCCGAGGATTCTATCATCAGGGTAAGAGGTGAGATTGAAGGTAGAACCAAGCAACTCACCAACTATGCTAAAAAAAAATGCATCAGGGGAATTCAGATCACGATTCCATACACATGGATGGTGACTGAAAGTTTTTTCTAGAGCTGTGTAGAGATTCTTTTACACCATAACACACTCTGACACACATACACTACTAGGCACATAAACCACACCTGCCCCATGTGAATGAATCTCTATGCAGGCGCAACTGGGTCTGCTTCAGCCACTATCTTTCACTCACCAAACACTGGAATCTGCCCCAACAAGTTATCTTTGGGACCAGTTTTCTTTTCAAATCTGTGTACATATTTCTTGTTTCTTTTTTTTTTGCAGCCAAACATTGTGGTGCTTTCTAAGCAACAGGTTGGCTGCCTGCAATATGTCTAGCTACATCCACTTCCCCACGTTAGGAGCCTGGAGTGGCTTGTAGTCTGGATGCTTAACTCTGCTACCACTAGAGGACTTCTCATACCTACCCGTGTTGAGGGGTTGATCTATGGTGAAATTATTATAACTCCATGTGCACAACTTCACAGTTAGCTTAATGGGAATTATCGATTATTCTTGCTTGGCAATTTTATTCCATGAGTTTATCGCGACGGTCACATGGGACTTTTTTGTTTTTAATACAAAGGATTCATTTAAACCATTTCATAGTAATCCTGCTGTGGTAACACACACCTAATGGTTACTGTTGAATTTACTTTTTTTTGGTATTCACCGACATGCTGGAGACACCGTTCCTGTAGACACTTGTGTAGTCAATGACGTGACAACGGTGGGGGTGGCAAGGCTTGGAAGGGGAGGCCCAACAGCACTCACACAAGTTGAACTGCTTTTGGTGAGAGTTAACTCCCTTTCACACCCTTGAAACTTCAAAATGACTGGAAAGCTGAGGTCCAAGACATGTTCTAAGCCTGAGCACTGCGGACAGACTTTCGTGAAGCCTCCCCACTCCTCCACGGGAACCATGAGCCGACAGCAAGGATGTCACAGGCTTGCCTGTTGTGGGCAAGTGTCTCCAGGTGTAATTCGGAAAGGTGACGCATGTACCTGTTTGCTATACACGGAGTTGAGTTTGTACGATGCTGGCCACTTTGTCATCACTGCCTCTTTAAATGTAGGCAATGGACATGTGGGTTGGAAACGATGGTGATGGTGTTGAAGAATGTGACCAAGGGAAAAAGATGGGTGAGAGAACTTGCTGAGGATACTTCACCACTCACTGACCGATTGGAGGGTGGCATGCGTAGTGTGGGGTGAGGTCAAAGGATGTGCTGCCCAACAGTTGTATATCTGTCAGTGGAGGCAGTCCACAGTTCTGGTAAATCTTGCGGTTAGATTGCGTGTTTTGACTGAAACCACTGTCCTGGAAACTGTTGGTCTTTGGTTAGCCAGAGGAGACCAACAGGTTGGAATGAAAAGTTCTCCGCTGCACGTTGTTTTCAGTAGCATTCATACAGAGGGACTGCAGGAGCCAAGGGTGGAATGATGAGAAACGAAGGAGCAGTTTGAGGCCTGGCAAGCTAAAACTCCCTGCAGTCACTGAAGGAAGCAATGGGTTGGGTGGCTGAAACAGGAAAGAATGAGAAACTGCGAGATGCTGCCACTCTGGGAAGCGCACGAGTTTTAGCGTGAGGCATCGACGGGTCGTGAAGATGACTGAACAGGTGCATTGGGATACTACTTTGTTGAAATGTTTCCGCAGCGACCTGTAGGGTCTCTTGCTTCTTGTTCCAACTATGTACATCGGTTTGCAAGTGTTTCAGCCTCGTTCCCAGGAGCGTCGGGTACGCTTCAGTTTGCTCTGGGGGGGACAGTGCTGAACCAGCACTGGGTTGCATGGGTCGGGCCATGGTCTGGGTGTTTACGTGCGCAGCATGTTCTGCACAGCTCGGACTTCTGCAGCAGGTTGGTCTGACTGGCTTCAGGGACTTCCTCTGCCTGGCAGTATCGCCTCTCTCCTCCTGATCAAGTCTCTACGACTCACTCGAACGTCTGCGGAGACAGTGGGGGGAGTGCCTGCAGCTGGGCGTGTGTACGCTCAATCGCAGACCCTTCCAGCCTGAGAGTGTTCTTCATGCACTCTCTGGTTGATGTTGGGTCACCTGCCATGAGATGGACCGTTTTGTCTATACACCTCCCTCCAATGTCCTTCCAGATGATATTTTACCTTAATCACAACTGAAGACAATGAAGTTTTAAAACTATGTCTTTACAATCTGATTCCACATGCACACTAACTATTGCCACCAAGCTCGCTTACTATCATCATCAAATGTCTTTTAACTTGGAAGTCATCAACCATACAATTACACGAGAATAGAGAAAGAGATTAAAAAAAATATATCAGCATCAAAGAGAGCCATGTAAGAGAGGAAAACTAACAAACATGGGGAGTTTGTATTATTACTCCCCTGTTTGGCTAGTGATACTTATCGTGTCAGACCGTAGCATTTCTTCTGGCAGTTAGGTCAGCTCTGGCCAGGCCGGGGAATTTTTTGTCTGGCTTATTGCACAGTATGAAGACTGTCTCGTGATGCCCACTCTACTTCTGCCTGTAGGAAGGGACGCCGGTGTCCGCTTCCTGTTCCTCATCAGTGAGGGGGCCTGCGCACAAAGGTAACCCCGTGAAACCTTGGCGCGTGGGGAAAGCAGGGCGGGCATTGTAGAGTATGACATGGTAAGTGACACTGCGAAACAGGGAGTATAATTCACTAACTCCCTATCTTTGGCGTATATACATCCATGTCAGACCCACAGCAGAATTTTAAATAGGATTGGTGGGGGCCGAGCTGCCCATGTAGTTCTTGGGGTTAACTGATATGGCTGCAATATTAGCACGCCCACAAAAGGAGATCCCTTTAGAAACCCACAGCCCTGGTCATGCGGATATTCCTTAAATAAAAGCTTATATAGGGTTTTTCCGAACGACAGTAGGCTGCCTCCAGAGATGTGACAAGGGGCAGAGTGCTGGAACGCTGCGGAAGTGGCCAGGGCTCTGACCTCATGGGCCCGGTCGGAGATATGACGGGGAGATCCTGGACGCCTGGGCGTAGGCAGATCTTACCGTCTTGGAATGCCACCTAGAGATAGTGCTAAGCGAGATGGTCTTTCTTTTTACTGGGGTTGAGTGGAATAAGGAGATGTATCTGAGCGGCGCACCTGGGGCTAGCGCGAGCGTTCCAGTTAGTTGTCTCAGACAACCTGGAAGGGCACCAGGTTCATGTCTCCCCCGCTCAATCAGCCTCTCCCTCCGGACAGTGGGCCTCTCCTCCGCTGGTGTCACGCACATGGAATCACACTCCGCGCGTCGAATACCTCCATAGCAGGGACCTAAATATTCTGGCAGTACTCCCTCAGCCGCGCAGGTCCGTCCTTTCTTCACGGAATGGACCCTCAGCAGTGCTCTAACCCTAACCTCGGTGTGGGATCATTGGTTCCAGCCATGGTCGAACCCTTTGCCACCCGATTCAACCATCGTCTGCCAGTGTATGTCTTCCTCCCGTCAACGATCCCCAGGCGTACGCAATCGATGCTCTCTCCTTCCCGTTCGGGACTCATAGCTTACGCTTCCCTCCCTTTCGATCCTTACTAAGGTGATTCAGGAAGGCTTGGCTGGAAAGACCCCTGGCTCCATTCTCATTGCCCTTGGTGGCCGACCCAGTCCTGGTTTCTGGGGGGACATTTTTACACTGAAGGACTCACCTGAACTCCCAAACAAGTGAAGGAAATGTTTTTAAAAAATTCTGGAAAAATGAACTCAGATGAATGGACCACAGAGGAAGAAAAATGCTTTTTTTTCCAATTTAATGGAGCACAAAACATAAAAAGAAATAAACAAGCTTACTTCTTACATGAGGGACAGAATATAAAACAAATTACACAAAAGAAAACAAAAAACTGAATTAACTCTGATAGAATTCATTAACGGAATTATAAACTCTGGTGGGTCAACAAAAAACATATGCAGGACAGATTTTAAAAAAAACAAAACAAAACCATATGGATGATTATGTTCTATGACAATATTATTTCCATGGCGGTCCAGCAGCCTGATTTCTCTCTACTAGATTCTTTTTGCTTGTGACAGTATGTGTATGCAATTCAATATAAGACACCAACACAGGTATGATTAAAAACAGTGCAGGGTACTCTTCTTATTTCTTCTATGCTTTATTTTCTTTCTTTTTTTTTTTTTTTTTTTTTGAATTCAAGGCAACAAATATCTGACAAAAATAATAACAGAATCTTTCTTCAATTCTCCCTTTGCTTTGTTTTCTTCTTTTTTTCTCTCAGGCATATCCAGAGAAGAAATAATAAGCAAATAAAATAGGACATTACCCTTTTTGCAATCGTCAAACCTTATCATCCAAAAACTAAACTGTCAAGCATATTTTACCGGTTTCAATCTAAACCAAAAATGTAAACAAAGCAATATATGAGAAGGCATGTGTCATTTCTCCTGGTCGATTACATTGGCTGTACTGGGCTGATGCCCTTCTGCACCCAACTGTTGACGAGATGGTGCTGGACAGTGACTGGGGTGGTCGGACTGAATTGATGAGGAACTAAACTGTCTGCTGTGGAATGGCGCTGCATTCTATTGGGCTATAGATCAGTCGTACACTGTTGCTGAGCTGTTTTCTGTGACAATGATGGCAAAGGGCCAGACGTCATCCAAATACAACCTTCACCATAGCTCACGGACCCCAACAGATCCTTTCTCACTCTAAACATCTATAATGACCTGAAATCTTAGATTAAAACAAAAACCCTGATATAATACAACACTTGTATATCCTGATTCGTGTAGGGCCTGGGTATATGGGGCTAGGGAGGAGGATAATAAAATACCTTCTAACTGCTTCTGGCAGACTTGCATGCACAAAACTGATTTGGTTTTTTGTGGTTTTGTAAACCAAATAATCGTTCTCTACTTTTAGCTGGCCTTCTTCTCACCTCTGGGTCTACAGACCACACTTCTCACTCTACCGTGTGGGTTTCACAGTCCCACTCCTTCTAATGTTTTGTTAGCATTTTTAGTTGCATTACATCTGCTTGGTTTGGTTTTTTACATATTTCTATTCCTTTTGCTTATCATAACACTGTATCCACAGCGCAATCCATATTTTTCCTCATGATCTCATGCATGGAACATGTGTTTCTAGTGGTAAATCAGATCCATTCTCATTCCTGCAGTGTGGGTGTGTGTGTGTGTGTGTGTGTGTGTGGGTGTGTGTGTGCCCTGTGTGTGTGTCGTGTGGGTATGCAAGTCATAAGTAATGAGAATAGAATAGGTACCAGTGCAGGATATATTCGTGCATATGCGCTGGTCGCATTATCATTAGCTTGGCTATCATAGCATATGTAACTTGAAAATGTCAAAGAAAGATTAGCTTGTTTTAGATTGCTCAGGAGCTACATGCTAATTGACGATTGGCATGGGAAAATACCCGTTGAATTAGTATAGAACAGATTCAGATCTGATGGAGTCCGTGTCTGCACAACAGACAATATAACTAGGTGTATTGTGTTCATTATCATGGTTCTTTAGCTGTGGGCTAACGCTGTTTGGAGGTTTCAAGCACCTTTTATTGAATTGAGTCTGGCTGGCTGCCTTAACAGTAAAAGTAGACATAGGGTATCTTGTTTTATGCACGTTATGATTTGAGGTTTTTGCAGAGTTAATTCAGGTCGTATCTAAATAGTGTGGGAATAGTGGGGTGAGAATCCAGGGAGCTTTCTTTTTGGGTTACACACACACACACACATACACACACACACAGAAAGTTGTTATACTCCAAAACTGTAGATTGTGACTAACAGTTTCTAAGTGATTTTGTTTCTTTTTTTTTTCAGTTGTCCCAGAGGTGGTCTTGGATCAACGATAATGGCAGACAAACAGGAATGGAAAGCACAAAACAAGAAATTGCCATGAAAATGGACCATCTGAACTGGTGTGCTAGAAACAGTGCGTTGGCATGACCACCAGACCAACGATGAACAAATAAAAGAGTTTGTAGCCCTCATCAGCACTGAGTACTGATGACAAATTAGGTCCATTCATAGGACAAGCACAAAGAAAGCATTGTGATGTTCCTTCCTTTTTCAGAGTACAGGTGGGACAATATACAAAAAAGTGTTATACTGCAAGATATTCAAAATTTATTCCATTGATAATCAGCAATCCAATCCTGTCATTTCCACCACAGGTGCCATTCCTGCTTTACGTGCACAAGTAAATCAGGTCAATTCTACTTCGGGACAGAAGACTATGGACGATTGCAATGATACAATTGATTACCATTCAAATCTGTGCTGATTTTGGAAAAGTTTTGACCGATTCATTGATGGGGGCTGTTATGATTCAACTGGGAACCAATATTTGGAACAAAAAGAAATGCCAACGGATAACGTTTATGGACAAAGTCAATTTCATGTTACTTATAGACCATCCTCCAACCTACAAAGGGCCATATCAGATCTGTCCCTTATTGAAGTAAACTTTAGACGACTGTACAGTGACTCACCTGCAGTATATTGGTAATGTCGCAGGTATTAGGAATCGGTAGCTGCTGGATCGACAACCCCACAAAATTTTTTTTGTTTGGCCCCCGCGTGTGCTGTGTGTGTGGGTGTGTGTGTGTGTGAGTGTGCTTGTGTGTGTGTGTGCGTGTGTGTGGACTGGGGAGGAAGTCAGTGTGGGGTTACCCTTTGTGCAGTTTCTATCAAGATCTGACAACTAAGCTATTTGAAGACAGTGATATGTGGTGAGTAATCCACAAATACCACTGGCCCAGCTAGCTGCCAGAGTGATGAAAATGGCACTTAATAGTCTCTAAACATGTTGTTCAGGTCTTGAGCCGCCATACCTAACAACTCTTCTATGCACACTCAGCAACACAAATGTAAACACATAACTATAACAGTGAAACCACTGGGCACTCCCTGGCTTTCTCAGGGGTACCAGCCTCTTTAGCTTCTCAGTGATCACTGTTCAGCACCACCTCTTTTTCCCATCCCCTTCTTCAATATGCCATGTTTCATCTGTCCCTCACTTTCTTCTTACAGGAGCAGCAAGCTGTATCAACCGATTTGCTCCCAACCTCCTCGTCGCCAATTCTCTCCTTTGACTGCAGTGGCTGGTTTTTGTGTCATCCCCAGGTACCCGCTATCTTTAAACGACATATTGTCTTTTCTGGCATTCTTTTCCGAACCACAGGCTTTGATTCTGTTTTTTCACCTCAACAGCACCGCTGCAACGTTTACTGCCTTTGTTGTTCCCTGACAGTGTCTCTTCCGTCAATGAAGATAAGCTTGGACCAGTCAGAAAAGTATCTTGTCCGCTGGATGTGTGACTGATTGATGTTGTTGTGGCTGGTTGCGTGGCTTTAGGCTTGAGGGTTGTTGAGGATTTTTGTGGTATAGGTGGTGGTGTAGGTTGTGGAAGGAAGTGCCACATCTTCAGGGTCTGAGAGCATACTCTGCGTTTCACCAGCGTGACCAGGGATGTACTTGCACTTTTTTCCACCATCTTCTGCCATGAGGTCACACCTTTATTCTGGACAGCTGCCAGTGTCATGTAAACAACATTAGTGTTGAATCTGAAAAGACATTCTCATTTCTAGCTACAGACTTCTACGGTGAGTCAGAGGATGTAGCTCTGTCAACTTTAAAATACACTTTGAAATAAATAGGTCCAAATAGGTACACTAAAACAACTAGCAACCAAAACAATCCCCTGACAAAAAGAATTGGTTTATGTTGGAATGTGGCGGAGGGGGGGGGGGGTGGGGGTGGTGGTGGGGATGTGCTTTACACTTTTCTTTCGGTACAGTCTTTCTAGTCTCATCTACCCATTTTTGATAGAGCTTCTCTGGTAAGTCGTACCCTTTGATAATACATATAGTCTTTGCTTTGGTCAAGAGCTCTGGACATTCCTAGTTGACCTCCAGTAATACAAGTTCTCTAGTCGACAACATTGTGCCCGTAGATAAAAACTCCATAATTGTATATTACCCTAGAGTAAACTGTCTACAATTTCTAGGGGGCCTATAAAAAAAAAGAACTGCATTCTAACTCTGCCTGTAATAAAAGCCCTCTACTCTAGTCTTATGCTTTGATAAACTGCTCTCTTTATAGATTGCCATTGTTCAGAAAAAACCTGTCCTATTGTAATCTTACTCTTTCATACGACCCCTCTATTCCAAGGGACTTCCACTTTAATCAAAAGCTCTTTAGTCTTAGCTTTTGTTAACACCCCTCTACTGTAGTCTGATCCATGAAAAGACCTACCTCCTCTCGTATGACCTTTGATAAAAGCTCTATTGTTTCCCTTGATGACAACTATATTCTCATAGTCTTCACACTATCTTTGTCACTTTGATAAGACCTTCTTTCATTACCTTACCTTTGATAAAACCTCTCTTTATCCCAAGCTGCCATGGCGATAGGGTACGATCCGGGACTCCCGGTTGGTGGGTCGCTGGTTCATTTCCCATCACTGTCATGTGGGATTTTTCTGCCCCGACCGGCTCCTATTCCACGAGTTGAGTTTGCTACGGGCTCAGTGGGAAGGTCTGGGACTACACACAATCGAGTTTCATCCACTTATTGGATGCCATATCTGAGAGTGTTGCTCATATTTCCTGACCAAACACTGCAGGTGTTCTGTATCTCTTGGGCCGGGTTGGTGTCCAGGATATATTATGTAAGGAAGCATAGAGTACAGCCCGGTCATGCAATCTCTGATTGGAATGGAATATCCATAGCATCATCTGTATCATCCTCATTATCATCATATCAGCAATTAAACACAACACTAAATAGAAAAAAAAAAGAAATACATCTCTTTTCAATAAACAATTCTCTACTCTAACATTACCTTCTGATAATTCTTCACTAATTCGGCCTTAGCCTTTGATAATGCCTCTGTTTTTAAGTCTCACGTATAATAGGGAATTTCCATTCTAGTTTGATACTTGACAAGATATCCTTATTGGGCTCTCTATAGTTATACTGTGTCTTACACCATTCTAATCTACCCTAATCGTTGTTAAGAATTTCTGTATCCTAATGTTACACTTTGAAAAGATTTTTCAGTTCTGATCTCTCTCTTTAAGGAAGTTTCTCTGTTCTTTTTGGTCCTTTGATAACACTTGTGAGCTCTCGATTCTTGCACTCCCTCATGTCAGTGATGAGGTTTTGTATGCTAAAAAATGTTCTTCAGAAAAGTGCTCCATACTTGAGGGAAGTCATTTCTTTTTGAGATCAAATATAATTAGCATGCATGAAACTTAGTCTGGAAACAGCATTAAGTTTCTCAATTTTTTACACTCTGCAATTTTTTTTCTTGATAAGTTAATTTGAAAACAAAATCTTTAATATTCACAAAAATATTTTCATATCCAAAACAAATAACATGATATATACCAAAGAATATATTTTCAAATAATTACATATATAACACACTGAAAACAAAAACACCACATCTAAACAGAATTTACATGCTTCTTTTTTTTTCTGTTTTTGTTTCTCTCACTTTCACACTCCCACACATCCTCTCCATCCACTGACGTTGCACCATCCCCAACTAACATTTCCTTGGGAGAAAATTCTGGACATTCACACTTCCCCTTTTTCAGTACTTAGTGAGCAATAACAAGTATCTGGGCGCAAGTTCCTAGAATGATTTTTCACTTACCTCTTCTCATCTGGTTCCTGTGGAAATATGCCATCAGACATTCTGTTGCCCTCTAGTGGCAAGGGTTTGGTCTCATCTGTGTCATATTCAATACCAAACAAGTCAACCTTCTTTGGCCAGATATTATGTTGTTTCTCAGTGATCATAGCTTCCTTGTCGTCTGAGAGGACGCTGAGCTGCTCCAACAGAGGCGGTCTCTCCGCAAGACTCAGAGCTATGGACACATTTAACTGAAGGAATTTCATGTTGGGTGTCCTTTTCCATTTTGGTTTTACCCTCTTTTTTAAGACATTGATTCAAGTCCTTAGCAACTTTTGATGAATCCTTTCTGCAACATTTGATTCATCCTCAGCTAGAATGTTTGGTTCATTCTGGGTTTTCAATGTGGATTCACTGCCCATTACAAAGTCTGGATTATGTTGTTCTGCTACATCCAAACTCACCTATTTCCATCACTGGATTTATCCCTCTCCTTACAACGTCGGATTAATCCTCTCCTCGTGTAGACTGACAGAAGCCAGTGCCTGCTTAACATTTTCAAGCTCCTGTGAGACTCCAGCATCCCCGGCCGATTCTTTCTTTTCTGCGACGGCGTGAAGAGTCTGTTCACAGAAGCAACGCTAGCTCTGTTGCAGCTTTTCGTTGGGCCCAGTGCCATCAGTTACTATTCGTTGAAAGCCAGCTATGGTGATGGACTGTGCTCTCTTCAAGCAGAATTGTGAGTTTCTCAGGACACAATGGAACTTGTCATGAGGGCTGGAGGTATTTTAGACTGGTCCAAGACAGTTTTTCTGGCAGGTAAATCGAGACCTTTTAGGTGGGCTTTCCCTTCGTATCAATGAACTGATCTTCTTTTGCATCGAAGACAGATATGCTGTGCTAGGAATCATTCTTGTTTTTCACAGCCAGTTACGTTACTGAGTGAATCTCTGGCAGTCAAAAAACACATCAATGGATTTGTCTGAAACACTCTCGGCTG
Organism: Conus canariensis; assembly: GCA_033310375.1. Taxonomy (NCBI): domain Eukaryota; kingdom Metazoa; phylum Mollusca; class Gastropoda; order Neogastropoda; family Conidae; genus Conus; species Conus canariensis. The sequence goes on along the minus strand of CM065733.1, from coordinate 10,972,819 downwards.
TCTCATCGGAAAGACTGCCGATGACTGGAAAGCGGTGTTGAATTGCTATGGTTGTGGCTGGGGTGCGTCATCCTCAGTTTCCAGTTTCAGCAGCAGCTCCTTGATCTGACTTCTTATTGAGTATCTTGGGATGCTTGAGTTGTTTGTCAGGTTCTTTCCCGAGGACCTGAAGCTTCTTTTCTTTGGGCACTCTCTGCTCCATTATTATTTTTTTCACAAGTGGGAGTGGATCTGTTGTGGTTTTCATCTGCCAAAGTCACATCACCGCGACAAGTTGGATGCGGCGTTTCTTTCAGTGGGACAGAATAGGCATGACTTCTGCAGATTTGGTACGATAATGATACACAGGAGAATCGGGGTTTTGCTCGTTTCACTTTTTGGGACGTACAGTTAGTTTATGCAGATTGTACCTGATGGTGAATTCTTCAGCACGGGAAATTGAAAATATGCTGAGAAGTTTTGGTCCGGATACAGAACAGTGTATGTTGAAGAGTTTCATGAATTTATATGGAGCCATCCGATGTTGAAGAAGTATCAAGGTTTATGACAGAAGTGCCTGATGTCGACACAGGTTCATGGCTTACGACAGGAGTATCGGATGTTGAAGTAGGTTCAAGGCTTATGACAGTGTATCGGATTTGAAGTAGGTTCATGGCTTTCGACAGGAGTATCGTATGTTGAAGTGGTTCACGGATTATGACAGGTGTATCGGATGTTGAAGTAGGTTTCATGGCTTACAACGGGAGATTGGATGCTGAAGTAAGTTCACGGCTTATGACAGAATGACTGATGCTTGAAATAGGTTTCATGGCTTATGACAGAAGTGACTGATGCTGAAAAATAGGTTCTTTGGCGTATGAAAGGTGTGCCTGTTGACACAGTAGGTACATGGCTCACAGCAGGAGACACTGATGCTGAGGAACATCACCTCCACTGGCAATGAACATGAACACTGCTGCTGACTGTGGTGGCTTACAATTTTGCGATGAACTCCTCCCATCTGTCCACTCTCCTGAGGCATCACTTCAGCCACATTTTGGCAAACTGTGCACGCGGCTGACTTCTCCATCAGTCTCAGAGAGAGGACACGCTGCTTGCAGTACAGTCGGAAATTCTGGAAGAAACGCAAGGGCACTGTCTCGGATGCTGCTGCTCAAAGCAAGGTTCTGGGTAAAGGACATCAGATTTATTTTCTGCTGATAAATGCAGCTGGGTCTAGGCCAAAACTGTGGTTGCTGCTCCTGAACTGCCAATCACCAGTCTGCAAAAACTGTTTCGATCTAACTTGTCTCGTGACCGGGGGGATAGAGGGCTATGGTGACCATGGCTGGAGCGGAAGCCTGTTTTCTGCCTAACATGCAGAATTGTTCCCCTGGCTGTGCCACGTGGCTGAGCTGAGGCAATCAACTGTACCCGGCACCCGGACTCGGCACCCCACTATCCGTTTTTGTTCTCTTGCAACTGGACACGGTAGACAGTGGATGGTTACATTACTACTGGAAGTCTTCGATACAGCGGGTCCTTTGGTCGAGGGAAACTGCAGAACAGGAGGGGTTGGAAAGGATTATTTGAGATCAAAAGGGAAGAGGTGGAGGGGTGTGGCTATTGTCTGCAAATGGTATGGTGCCTTTCCCCATCTGAAAAAGAATGAAACTAGCAAATAAATAACAGCTTTTTTTTTTTTTTTTTTAAACTTCTGCAAATCTACTTATCTGATGAAGTATGTGGAAAACCATGCAGTTGTAGGAGCTAGATTAACGTGCTATCTCTCCACTTTCGTAACAGTAATTGGTATCGAGAACACCTACAAAATGAAAGAGTAGCTACAGAACTGTTTCTCTTTGGTCTATGTCATCAATCCGTCTCTCTCAAACTCTGTATCTACCCCATTAATGGTCAAAACAACCACCCAGGCCATAAAGGACTGCATTTTACTCCCACCATCTCTCCAACACACACACTAGTGGTTTATAAGACAAAAGAATGTCAATATGTAGTTCTCACCCACCATCTTACTCTTGCACGAAAAACCCCCTTTTCACAAACAAATCTCGTCCTTTCTCATGCTACTTTTTGCCAAAATTGACACCTTTTTACCAATTCAAAATTAAACTTGCCAAAAACTCAAATTGACGTAATCGTTATTTAAAAATGGGGGGCTTACGGTGCAAAACAAAAAATGGGTGATTTAGAACCTACATATTGACATTCTCTCCTAGCTAAGCAAAGCACCTCAATCAAACTCGGTCAAATGATCACAAAGGGGTCGTTTGACCTCAGTTTAATTGTGAGCTTTGTAGGTCAAACGACCTTAGTGATCATTTGACCTTGTTTACTGCTGAGCTTTGTAGGGCAAGTGATCACATAGGGGTCGTTGGTCCTAGTTTTTACTGCTGAGCTTTGTAGGTCAAGTGATCACCATAGGTCGTTTGACTAGGCCCAAGTGATCACAGAGGGTCGTTTGACCTTGTGTACTGCAGAGCTTTGTAGGTCAAGCGAAATCACACAGGGCTGTGTGACCAGTTTATCTACCAACAGAATCACTATTTACCCTTTCTCTCTTACTGATTTCTTGCGCAAACAAGAAGAATGGCTGCTTAATTTTTTTAAATTGGTTGTTTATATTGGTTTAAAAAATGATGCCCGGATTAGTGCAGAGCTTATTGATATATTTAGAGCTGGGAGTTGAAGGAAAGGAGCTGGGGGGTTGATAGAGAAGAGTTTGAATGAATTAAATTACGGAGCTTTTTGAGGCGCGTAGATATGCGGGAGGGAAAGCGTAAGGAACGCTATCAGTAAACTACTCGCATTCTTGGCCCCATCCTGTTATTAAAGTGTTTGTAATTTTTAAATTGATCAAAATAGCTCCTGAAGATTTAATCTGAGGGTTCTTCCCCCTGAAAGGGTAATTTTCCCTTTTTAAACCCCCAAAACAGTTTTTAAGATTAGTAAAAGATATGAATTAAAAAATAACGGGAAAATTTTAAAAAATTTTTTTTTTTTTGTTTTTTAAAAAAGGATTGCGCGAGTTTTAAAGTGTGAGGAGGCAGCAGACCTTGTCTAAAGAAAGATTTTTCCGTGGTGCGTGTGGGGAAAAAACCCGGCAGTTTTTTGGGGGTTGAAAAAAAAGTATTGAAAAAGAAATTTAGCAATTTGGGGTCAAAAGACTTTTTAAAAGTTTTTTTCGTAGGTACGAAGCACAGCTTTTGGGTAAAAAAGGTTAGATCGGGGGGAAGGGACAATGATTGTTTATATGCAAGTTAGTAGGCAAGTTAGCGCCGGGGTTGATTCAGAAGAAGATTTAAAATAGACTTAACACAAGACCCCGGGTTTTAACCGTCCTAAAATTCTTGCATTTTGCTGTATTTTGATTTGGGCTTGCTATGTCATTCTTTATGGGGTTTTTTTACTTTTAATCACTTTAAATTTTTAAACATTTTAAAAATTTTTAAACGGCTAAAAAAAAATGAGCGGCAGGAAAAGGGCCCCAAGGACCCCAATCCCCCCCCAAAAATGGTTTTTCAGGCGATCCCCCCCAAGGAACCCCCAACCCGGTGTCCGCAGGGAGTGTGTTCTAAAGCAAAAAATGCTGGGCGGTTTTTTGAGGCCGGCCGGGAAACTGCTGAAAAAAACAGAAAGCAAAAAAAAAAAAACCCCAAAAAAACAAAAAAAAAATTATTTGATGTAATAAAAAAACAGCCCGCACCGCCCGCCCCAACAAAAAAACAATCAAACTATAAAATGATTATTATGTACTGGGGGTATTGTTGTTGGGGGGGTTTTTTTTTAAAACCCGCGCCCTTTAAACCCCTTTTTTGCAAAAAAAATACAAAACCCCCCAAAAACCGTAAAAAACCAGCTTCTGAAAAAAAAAAAGTACAACCCCCCGCTGTAGACCTTTTTAAAAAATTATTTTTTTTAAAAGTGTTGTTAAGTACTGGTAAGTACAAGCTAATAGGGTTTTGTCAGTTTTAAAAAAAAGAAAAGGGAAGTTAATTTTAAAATTTAAATGAAAAACTTTTTAAGGTTTCTAGTTAAGATCTTAATTTTTAAATATTTTTAAAATCTTAAGTTAAAAAAATAGTTAAGATTTAAAATTAAGTCGGCCCAAAATCGGGTTTTCCCCCGGGGGCCTTTGGTATGAAATCGGGGGAAAAGTAAGTTCGCTTGTTATTGTTAGAAATAGGGGCTTTTTATTAAAGCATTTTTTTTTTAAATTTGATTTAAGGTAGAGCGCCCGTTTAAAAAATTTTTGTGTAAAAAAACTTCGGTTCAAAAAGGCCTGTTGTAGTTGTTGTGACATTCTTTTTTTACAAATTTTTTATCTTGCCCTTAGCTTTCTTTTTACAAAAGTCTGGGTAGCAACGTTATTTCTTGGAGGGGGGCCCCAAAATTTTTTTGTTAACCGTTTTTTAAAATTTCATCTTCATCTTTCCAATCACTTTCTTTTTCATTTTTGAAAAAAAGGGGGAAAATTTTTTGGGTAGTCCTTTGCGCCCCCTCACCCCCTTTTTGGCCTTTTTTTCCCCTGTCTTTTAAAGTCTTCAGTTGGGACCCCCAAAAAAATATCTTTTGTTGTTTTAAAAGGCATTTGATTCTGGGTGGGGGGCCCCTTTAAAGTAGTCGTATGAAATTCAAGTTTAAAATTTTTGACGCTCTGACGGCAAACCGATAAAACCCCGGTTTGTCCACTTCACATCAGTTTCTTCATTTTAAGCCAACCGGTGTCGAAAAATATTTAAAGTCTTGAAGTTGGGTTTTTTGGGGCCCAGCTTAATTTGCTTTTTTTTGTTTGTAACTAATCTTACATCTTTCATTGTGTACGTTTCTCCATGGTTTTGCCAAAAAAGTTGTTCATCAACTTAAAAAAATCTTTTTCTGAGCTCGGGGGGCCTTTTTTAAATTTGGTGTTCTTCTGATGTTGGCTCATGAAGGCCCTTGGGTCAAGGGAATTTTTCCGTGAAGGCGGTTTTTTAAAACCCTGCTTAGAAAAAATTTTAACACCCCGTAATGGAGAATATTTGTTTTTTTTTTAAAGAGGTTAGGCCGAGCTTTTGGGGGGTTCGGTGGGACTTCTTTTTTTTTTTCTGCCGTGGGGGAAATCTTAGGGGGGTCGGCAACTCTTTTGGGAAAAACAAAACTACTTCAAAAATTAGTCCTTTGGTTATCGGGGTAAGCTGTGGGAAAAAAGCCCAACAGGATAACCCCCTGGGGCTTTTTTCTTTTTTAAAATTTTTAAAGGAAAAAGGCTGGTTGGCCCCCCCCATACGATTTTTTGGGGTTTTAAGTAATGTAGGGGGGGTTTTGTTGGATCATAATCGTTTTAAAACTTTTTGTTGGCTCTGGGGGTAAGGATGCGGGGCCCTAAAATCCCCCCTTCAGCCCGCCCTCACATTGGAGTGTTTTAAATGTTTTAAGTCATCTGGGTTTTTTTAAATTCAGAATGGATCCAAGACCCCGGGGAGAGATGTAGGGGAAAAACCCGGGGCCCAAAAGTTTCTGAAAATGGTCGGTTTAAATTTTAAAGACTCGCAATAAACAACTTGGCCAAAAAATATTTATCGTAAAAATTTTCGCCCATCTTTTTGCAGGAATTCTGGGCCCAGGCTTTTTGGGTATTCATTTTCGGGTCAAGTATGCCTCCCTTAAGACGGGTGAAAAATTTTTCCCTTTTCGGGGCCCCGGCTTTTCAAATTTTGGGGGCCCGAGCCCTGTATTATAAGGTTTTAAACCCCTTTTTCGGACTAAAGAGGGGGGCAAATATTTTTTGTGTTTGGGAAAAATCTTGAGATCTGCAATTTTCAAAAACCCCCTCAGTTTTGGGGGGGGGCATAAAAAGGGAAAAAAAGTCAAGAAAAAGGCATGTACTTTTCTGATGATTGGCAATACAGCTAACCCCTTTTCATTTAAAAGTTTTGTTGTGAAAAAGGGGAAAACATAGCCGAAGTTTTTAAAAAAAGGTTTTTAGTTTCCTGTCTTGGGGCAACCCTTTAAATTGAAGATTCAGCATTATGCGTCCCCCTTTGGGAAATTTCCAGTAATGTGGGTCATGGTCCCTTACGCATCCCCTGATTTTTCTCCCGTTGCATATCCAAACGGGGGGGGTGATTGTAGCCCCTTTTTGGGCTTCGGGGTATCTTTTTCCGGGAAAAGGGTTTAGCTGGATTGGAAAAATTTATTGCGAAGTGTTTATCGTTTTTCCCAAAAACGATTAGCTGCGTGGGCCTTGTAAATCTTGGGGTGTGTGGTCCACCTTTTGCCCCCAACAAAGAAAAAAAACATTTAAAAACGAAAACTGATTTGGGTTTAAAAGGTTGTTTTTTGTTGGGGCCGTTCTTGGGGGCCCCTGGTTTTTTGGAAAAATTTTCTTCAAAGTCAGCTAGATTTGTATGGGTATTTGCTTTTTCTACATTCTTAAAAACTAATTTAGACCGGGGGGGGCGAAAAAAATTTGGGGGTTTTTTACGTCTTAAAAATTTTTTACAATGTTTTTATGTTTGTCAGCGCCTGTATAGATGGAATTCTAACCAAAAAAATTTACAAACCCCCCTTTTTTGCAGGATCCTTTGTGGTATGCCAAAGTCTGCTCATTGTTTTTAATTAAAATAGTGCTCTTTAAACCGTCTGCAACGGGAAAAAAGGTCACTGATTTCAAGTGTTTCCCGCCAAAGGGGGGTTTGGGGGCCCCCCTTTTTAAAAAGGGGCAATTGTCTACTAACCTGTGTATACGGTTTTCGTTAATGGTTTTTTTGCTTTTTAAACGGTTTTACTTTTCTATGCTCCCCCGGGAAATTTTTTTTTAAGGGTTCAGCTAAATTTTATATCCCTGCCTTAATTTGAAACTTGTTGGGTTTTTTTTAAAAAGGGGTGAAAAGTGGCCAAAACCACCCCATGAACATAAGTTATAAAAATTTGTATTTTGGGGGCTGCTCGTTTTAAGAACTAATTTCTCTGGGAGAGGGGGTAAAAAATTGCCGATTATATATTTTTGGGTTTTTTTCTTAATTTGATTTGGGCCCTTTTTCCCTTTTGGCCCCAAGGGGCCCGGGCCATTTTTTTCTTCAATGCCTTTTTAAACTGTTTAAAAGGTTTAATAGCCCACCCGGGGGTTTTAAAAAGTTGCGTTGTGATTACTTTTTTTGTTATTTTAAACCCCCGATTTTCAACTACATCATCGGGGGTTTAAATTTAAAAATTTTTTGGAAAAAAAACATTTTTTTGCGGGTTTTTTTGAAGGACTCGGGGGTTTTAGAAATAGATGTGTTACCTTTGGGAAAAATTTTTAGGGTTAATATGTCCAGCAATTTCAATATAATATCGTTTAAATTTTTTCTTTCCTTTAAATATCTCCTCCCGTATATAGTTTTTAAACCCCGGTTTTAAATTTGGGGGGTTTTTTTTTAACCAAAATTTTTTCGAAAAATAAAAAAAAAAAGGGAGTAAAAGAAGCCCTTTTATTCTTCCCCCCAAAAAGCGTTGCAAACTTCAAAAAAACCCTAATCTTAAAAGAAGCCTGCCAATATTTATTTTTTTTAATCCTACAGCCAAGGGTTTAATCTTTGATTGTTTGTCAAATAGTTCATATGTTTTTTGGTTTTAAATTGTTTACTCTTTCCAAAAACCCCGATTTACTAAAATCAATGTTTAAATTTCATCGTTTCGTCAAATATTAAATTAAAATTTTTTAAAAAAAAAATTTTTGTCAGATTCGCTGTTTTGGGCCCCTCTTTTTTAAAACAAAAAAATTAAAAAAAAAAAAAAAATAAAACCAGAGTATTTAAAGGGGTTTTTTATGCGTGCCTATTGTTGGTGTTTTAGGGTTTTTAAAAACCCAGCAAAATGTTTGTTAAGAATAAAACCCCCCCCAACATGGAAAAAATAGAAGTTTGCCCAAATAGTTACACCTTATTTTTAGTTGGAAAAAAAAAGATTATTGATTAAAAGTTAGGGGAAAAGTCTTTTCATATTATTTTATTTTTTTTAATTTTTTTTTTTTGTTAATTTAAAAAATAGGGGAAAAAAAAAATTTTAATAGATTTACCATCTGCTGTAATCGGCGGCCTTAGATAGGATATAGCTGTTAGCAAAAAAAAAAAATTTTTTAAAAAAAAGGGGGCCGCGATCTTTGGGAAAGGGTTTGACATTGAGGATGTTGTTAAAAGGGTTTTAGCTGAAAAAACGGCGGGGTTCCCCCAAAAGAATTTTTTTTTACCAGGGGTATCCAGAAAAAAATCAAGCATAAAAAAAATTTAAAGTTTTTGGCAGTTTTATTTTAAAAAAAGATTCTTCTAAAAAATATTGATTTAAAAAAAAAAAAAATTTTTTCTTTTTAAAAAAAAAAAGTCTGGAATTTTTCGATGGTGGGGGGGTTATTTTTAAAAGCATTGGCTTTCTCCGGGGCCCGTATTTTTAGGGTTTTGAAAAAATTTGGGTTTATAAAAAAGGGGAAAAAAACCCTAAAAAAGGAAAAGGAAATTTAGCAAAAACAAAGACGTTTTCCCAGAAAGGAAAAAATTTCTCACTTAGGGGGGGGGCTTTATTAATAAAAGGGTTTAAAAGAACGGGGGCCTGCGGAGCCACATTTACAGCGTTTTATGAGCAATAAAAAATATTCTTAGTGACGGGGAAAAAATTTTTTAACATCGCACCCCAAAAATTCTCTTTTATAAAAACCCTTGAGGATCGGGGAAAAAGGTTTGAAATAGGTTTTTTTTAGGGGGATGGGGCAAAATTTTTTTTTTTGCAAAATTTAATCTAAAAACATAGTTTAAAAAAAAAAATAAAAAAAAACCCTTTTTTTTGGCGTTTTCGAAGTACAAAAAAATTATTCTCCCGGGGGGATTGGAAAGGAAGGCCTTTTTTGATAAATGGTAAAAAATGCTAGGGTGTCTTAATCGAAAGCAAAAAACTGGCTTTCAAAAAAAACGATTGGCAAAAAATATTTGCCGCCCCCCCAAAAAAAATAATAAGGCTCGATTTGTTAACTCAAATTCCCAATGACACCCACAGATGGGGCTTGTTGTACTTCCCTGACAAAGGGTTTGAAGAAAAAAAATTTAAGTATGGGTTTACAGTTGGTTTTTTGGGTTCAAGGGTTTTAAAAAGCTGAGCCTTTTTTAAAGGATAAAAACTCAATGCTGTGGCTGGGCTTTACAACAAAAAAAATGCGAGGTCCATTAAAGTACCTAGGGTGATCAGGTTTTTTTATGGGAAAGAGTT
>CM065733.1:10865438-10963500 GCA_033310375.1 Conus canariensis | reverse complement strand
CCATTGGAAAGTGAAAAACCAGAAAGGATTTTGTATGGTTTTTGTCCGAGCAGCAACATCTACAGTATCCGATTAGGCTAGGTAGCACCAACGATGTCCATTGGAAAGTGATAAACAGCATGGCAAATAGGTGATGTTTTTATTGTGAACCATTCAGATACATGATCTTGACAATTAAGGCAGTTTGTTGGACCTTGTAATTTAAACAGTAAACAAGTTGGGTATTTTTTGCTCCATAAGAAAACCTAACACAGAGTAACTTTTATTCAAGACTGGCACAGCCTTTTAAACTTGAATAAAGTCAGACAAATACATAGACGAACAATCTAATAGTGGGGGAAAAAAAAAGCGCAGGCCAACAACTGAACTATCTTCATAGTAACGACTTGGCAAAGATTTGGACTTAAGGGGAGGGGGGGGGGGGGAGGGGGAATTTGAAGATGGAGAAACTGGGAACATGAAATTAAGAAAATATGTTACAGATATGAAAACTCTTCACTAGCTGCATAAGGGAACCATCGCAATCCCATTTGAAGGCAGATATATTTGTATTGCCTGCTCCGAGGCCTTTCGTCCGCTGAGTCGGACTCATCAGGGAGACACGGCTGGTTGTGTCTGCGCTCCGTGTCTCCCTGATGAGTCCGACTCAGCAGACGAAAGGCCTCGGAGCAGGCAATACAAATATATCTGCCTTCAAAAGGGATTGCGATGGTTCCCTTATGCAGCTAGTGAAGAGTTTTCATATCTGTAACATATTTTCTTAATTTCATGTTCCCAGTTTCTCCATCTTCAAATTCCCCCCCCCCCCCCCCCCCCCCCCCCCTTAAGTCCAAATCTTTGCCAAGTCGTTACTATGAAGATAGTTCAGTTGTTGGCCTGCGCTTGTTTTTTTCCCCACTATTAGATTGTTCGTCTATGTATTTGTCTGACTTTATTCAAGTTTAAAAGGCTGTGCCAGTCTTGAATAAAAGTTACTCTGTGTTAGGTTTTCTTATGGGAGCAAAAAATACCCAACTTGTTTACTGTTTATCGTTTACTGTTCCCTGCCTCATTTCATTTCATTTCCGATCTTGTAATTTAAATAAAAGAAAATCATTTTGATATTTGAATCAATTTTGAGAACTGGTTGGTGATAAAGAAATGGACAGATTGATGTGATTCTGGCTGGCTATCAAGTACTCTGAATAGCACATAAAAATTGAAAGCTTTATCTTTAATAAGTTTTACGGCACTTGTGTACTAAACTTACTCTCCGGTTTCGGTAATTTTGGAAATCTCCACCATCCCTTCCCCCCCCACCCACATTTTCTTTTTTTTTGTAAGACAGTTGTATTTTCATGAACCTCACAAGGAGCATTGAAAAGAAAATCGGATAGAAACATGACAGGAATGTTCTTAAAATGATGTCAAAGTCAACACTTCTTTCAACTGGAAAAAGAAAAATCCAAAAAGACAAAAATTTTGGACCTAATTTAGAAAGCTACTGTCTCATAATATATATTATTTTGAGATGTCTTGAAATTATTGTATGTAAATTATATTTTCCCAAAGATTCAACAGTCTAAACTGTAGTTAAATACCAAAATTTAGCTTTTATTGAAAACAGCCCTTTGAACCAAAATCATGCCAGAATAACCAAAGTCAGCCAGAATTCAGCTTATTTAAACAACCATGATTTGAAATGTATTTGAGATAGAACCATGGAATTTTGATTGTCTGTTCATTTTAACAAGCATGCTTTTTATATTGATATTCCTTGGTAGAACCAAAATGGTTGTTTAACATTTGATTTTCTTTGACTTGGACTTGTAAATTGCAAATGGAAAGACGGGCTGGTGTGATGGTATATGTATATTGCGCTTGTTACTGTAGACGGAAGTGTGTCGACTTCGAGCACAGCTCTGTCTGAATGAACTTCAACGGGAGCGTTTCCAACTGGAGCTGGACATTTACTGGTGGAAATCCAATTTTCAGCCTGTGTAAGTGGTTTTTTTTTTGGGGGGGGGGAGGGGGGGGGGGGATAAGCAGTCAGGTTTTTTTTCAATGGCTTCTCTGTTGTTCTGGCCAACATGGGCACTCACACAAGAGAACTGGGATGAGGATGGCAGGACCAGATGGGGGATGGAAGTAGGGTTTAGGGATGGGCAAGGATGGTGTAGGTGGAAGGTTTGCATTTGTTGTAAAAACTTCAAGCACCAACTGCATATTGTGGCGTGAGTGGTAAGACATAGCACGCATTTGTTTCATAACGAGCAGCGTTGTCAAGAATGATGAAAGACTCCCAAATGGAACTTTGTGTTTTCAAGATTAATCGGTGCTGTGAATAGCAAATATGGCCAAAGGGTGCTCTAACAGTACTCTAGCATAGGAACCAGGAGGGATGCAGTGTGAGAGAGGGGAAGGAGTGAAAGTATCTTTATGCACCCCTGAGCCTGTCAAGGGCCAGTCTGAATGTATCCTTGCCTTGTGAGACATGCTGGTCAAGCTGTACCTGACAGTTCCCGGGACAACAGCAACCACAGAAACTCCCGGTGAAGGCTTAGGTTGGCAGTCCCCTTTTCTCTCAACGTATCTGTTTGACAGATAAAACTAAACAAAAAAAACTTGTAACTTCATTCAATGATTGTCTAGGAAAGACTCAAATATTACATGCTGTTACATGTTTTCCAAGATAAGACGGGCAATATCAACTTTGAGGCAGATGGCACCCATGTCTGTGTCGAAACGCACAATCAGGCACAGGGGGTGGGGTGGGAGGAAGGAACTGGGGGTCCCCAGTGCCCAGAACCTCGCCATCTTTCCCATTTTTGTTGAAAAGAGGGATAGTTGGTGAATAGATATGTTGTCTTCCAGGAGACTCTTCCAACGCATCTGAAAAGAACATTCACATGACCTTCAGTGTTTTTGGAGCCTCTCACAGCCCCTTCACAGGCCTTTGACCCTGGACCGCATCATGACCCGAGTGGCCTCTTTGGATAGCTCACACCCTCCATTACACCTAGTATTTGAACTGCCCATGTATGAATATAGCTGCTTTGAATTACATTTGTGACTTTTTCAGCCTTCACATCTTTCTGTTGGAATCCTTACCTTACTGTCTTTCTCTCTCCCCCGTGCTTTCTGATTTGCACTTTCTCTTCCCCCCCCCCCTCCCCCCCCCTTTCCTCTCTAGCTGGCTTGAAAATCTTCCTATGCCACTGCAGGAAAAATGGAAAAAACGATATATACTTCTAAATAATATTTTCCAGAGATCAAACCATGGCTTCACACAGAACAAAAAGAAATAGTGAAGGGTTTTTTTGGATTGAATGGTAAAAGCATTCAAAACAGCAAGGCTTTTAAAAAGAGAAATTCCTCGTCCGCTTTGATTCATATGTGTAAGTCAAGTAAATTTTATGAAATTTCCCTGTTCTTGTTGACCAATATGTGCGTGAGCTCGTGACCAAAGTAAACTTTGAATTTTAACGCTGGCATTTTCTCAGCAGTTACAAATGCTTACTTACACAACATTGTAGAATGATCTGTATTGATAAAAACCTTTCTGGCCATCCCGTGCATGAAGGTGTCACCAAATGCTGTATATCTGTGTTTAGTGTTTATGGTAATATTTCTGAATGTTAAAGAATTGTATTTTCTCATAAATTATGATCTGTTATGCTTTATTCATGGATCAGATATATGCAAGATGGTGTCATGTGAAAATTTTTGTTAAATGTAAATTTGCATTTCAGTAAGCTCAGATTATATGATCTCTATCCAGTAGAAGAGCATATGCACATAAATACATTATTAAATATTACTAAATGCAGAACTAATGTTGGCCACACATGGGTTTATCTTATCAAACATAGGTGACCTCAGTGGGAAAATAAGATATGGATGCACAAGAAGAAATGAGATGTCATGTATGTTACGTAAGAAAATAATGTCATCCATTTTGATATTGTACAACTGAAATACCTCTACTGTAGGATGCATACTATTGGTCAAGGAAAAGAACTCTGTAGAGCATCGCCAAAAATAGGTCGCCATGAGCAAAACCTTTTCATCCAACACTTAAGAGTGAGTATTCCTGTTGTAGACAGTCTTCCATCCGTTTCTACTCATGAAGGTGGAGGAGGGTAAAGGCGGTGGGGGTGGAGGGACTGAACCCTGGGTGAGAATGCCCAGTTATGAAATGGAAAGTCTGCCTTACTCAGGTGGGGAGAAGGTGGGAGGGAGGGGAGGGTTGGTGTTTAACAGCCGTTGCAGAAGTACTGGTTAGGGATGCTTGTCAGTGGTTTCAGACTGCTGGTGCGAAGGTTACTCATTCTACAAATACAATGCTGCTTTGACCCGTGTATTACTGTTGTGCTTGTTTTTTTGTTTGTTTTTGTTGTTTTTTTTTGCTTTGTCTTCCATATTGTGTCCAGATTTTTTTTTTGTTATGAATAAGAAAGGAAGTGTGTGTGTGTGTGTGTGTGTGAGTGAGTGAGTGTGTGAGGGTGAGAGAGAGAGAGAGAGAGAGAACCTGTGAACCAGTATGCATGTGCTTTCATTGATCCCTTCCCCCTACAGTTTTAGGATGACATTTTCATCAAATGAAATTCAGGGAAAGAAGGGTAAGGTGGGTTAATCCCTGGAGATCCTAGTTGTGGACGCACCCTTTACAAAACTAAAAAGAATCAAAAAAGAAATGTCCATGTCATTTCTAAAATAATTGCCATGGTGGTGTGTAGTCACATCATTTGAGTCAAGATGGGCGAATCGCCTCTATTATGTGTACATATTCAGAGAAACCTATTAACAACATGAAGATGTCTTCATTTGTCGTCGCGTGGGAGTTTTCCTTTTATCCCTCCGGTCTTTCCCTTCTTCAGCCTTCCCCCTTTCCCTCCTTTCCCCATTTTTTTTTCATAACATTCCTAAATAATTTTTGAAAATATGTCCATGATGACAGGTATTTACCTGCACTTGCTATTCCTGTGTAGAAATGATATGTTTTGATTTTCTTTGCTTTTTTTTTTCTGCAGGATTTCTGGACCTGTCAGCAGATCAATGACAGCATTGCAAGATCATCTTCAGCATCTGATGCGTCAGGTCAGACAGATCGAAGTAAGTTATTTCTTCTTTTTTTTTGGTAGTTGGTTTTGATTGGTAAATGACTATCATGTACCTTGTTTACTTATAGAACTTCGATCTATGCATACTATGTCGCTTGTGGAATGTTATTTTGCAGGGCTGGACAGACTAAAGTTGACTTGAGGAGGTATGTCGGATTGACCTGACGAGTCAGCAAGCTGCCTTCTGTTGTCCTGTCATTCCTTTTCTTTCTTTTTCATGTATAAAGTGTGCTTTTCTTATGACGTGTTTGTACTGAGAACACCTTTTTTTTTTTCTGACATAGAGTTCCGGGTAAGAATAGATTGAATTGATTTATCAATTGAGGTAACTTACTTTCAGAGTTGTTTAACTGATTGTTCTTTGGAAAAGCTTCCCTGTGTGTGCAATGACCAGGAGCCTGTATTCCTAGTGAGCTGCTAAGCGTCACAGCATCCTAGAAGAATAAAAGGGCGGAGAATGTTAACCATCATGCTTTGACTAAAACACAGTAAATCTGAGAAGTGGCAAGAATTTAGGTCAGTTTAAGAAATTTGAAATTTTTGTGAGATGATCCAACACTCAGGAAGAAATGAGAGTTCATGTAGGGAGTGGGTGGTAACCGTCAGCAACTGTAATGGATATTTTTTTTATTTTTATAGCTATATCAAAGCACAGTTAGAAATATATGTACAGTAACAGTAAATGAAATTCACTGTATAAATGTTTCTGTTGAATATTATTTGCAATCCAGATATGTGTGTTAAAAAGCACAAAAACACAATATGTGTCTTCTTTTCAAGTTTTGTTTAGTGTTTTTCAACAGAAGCCATCCAGTGTTTCAGCTCCTTCGTTTTCCTCCTGTCTTTTCTTTGTCTCTGTTTTTTTTTTTTTTTTTTAATCTGTGTACCTTCTAACCTGTGTTAGAGTGCATGGCTTGGAGTAGTGTTATATCTCCTTTCACTTTGTACGCATAATGCTCATCATGTAGAGCTTGGCTTTGTGTCTCCATGTGTAAGGAGAATGGAACTTGGTGTCACTGCATGTCAAGTGTGTCATGTTATGTGTTGCTGGTAGCGTAGAGCTGGGGTTTTATGTGATGTGAGAGTAGAGTGGATCTGCGATCGGTCCGTGTGTATCAGAGTATCACTTGGTTGTATGCTTCTTGAGCAGAACTTCACTACTTGTAATGTGTTTTAATAGTATAGTGATCACACGTCTGTCATCTGTGTACTAGCATGTAGTGAAACCTTCCAGTAATGATCTGCTGAAATCTTCCCATCTTCAAAAGTAGGGAGGTGTAATGGACGATGTTCTGAAATACTAACGACTGGGCTAAACACACTGCTTTGAAAGCTCTGCATGACCTATCAATGTATACACTGCTCGTGTTCTGCAGGACTTCTCTCATAGCCAGCCACACACTTACACAGGTGTACATGAGAGACATTCTCATGGATTAAGATGAAAAATAGCAGTGTTTTTGTCCCATCCCATGTAAGGTTTTCTCAAACGCATCTGCATAAATGCAAATGTTCGGTATTTGAAAAGAAAAATGTTTCTCTGTTTAATGGGAGGTTTTGCCATTTGACATAAATGTTGCCAATAGTTTGTAGCCCTGAGTTTATGCCTCAGGTTGCATGTAGGGAAACATGTATTACATGAACCCTGCTAAATAAACAGTCTTTCATATGTAATGCAGATCTGCATACCTATACACTTTTTGGTGTACGTTATACATCGTTATGCCACTCATACACTTGATGCACCAAAGTACTCCTACATACATCGAATAAAAATGTATATTTATTCACATTTAGCCAGTGTCTTTCTGATTTTGAGTTTACATTTTCATGAGAGATGCTGTCAGTTTCAGCTTTTTTTTTCTTTGAATACACAGTTGTAAAGAACGAAATTTCTTTAAAACACCAGTTGTCAGGATGATAGTCTGATGTTAGTGGTGCAGTCAGAGGTTGCCTTGCATTGTTTATTGATTCAGTCCTACATTGGAGTTTTGCACTAGATGTTTTAAAGAATTGTTCCATGTTGACTTGCTGGATAATGTATGCACAGGGAACATAATGATTCTGGAAGTTTCCTGAGGGACCCAGGTCTTCCTTAGAGTGCCAGAAAGGTTCCGGAGATTGTTCCTTAAATGTTCTAGATGCATTTTGATTAGCTGTACTTTGTCATGGCATTTACATTTTCTAGAATGAGCCGTGCTTGTGATTGCTATTACCATAGTAAGGTTCTTAAACATTCTTGAATAATATCTTATTTTTTTTGATTGGCTGCACTTGCAGTGATTCTGTAGACTTTTGATGTCATAAACTATACATGGATAATTGTAGTTTTGGAAATGTGAAAGAGACTTGTATTGAAGGTGAAAGGCTCCTCTCCATGGTGATGTAAAGACTGGATTGTGAATCATATGCTAGAAGTAAAGATGAACCAGTCATAGTGTTTTCTTGTTGTGTGTGTGTGTGTGTGTGTGTGTGTGTGTGTGTGTGTGTGTGTTGTCTCTTTGTTTCTAATTTGTGTTGATTGTTATAAAATATTTGAATTGGGTGAGCCTGAGCGATTTGCAGATAAGTGACCATGACCATATTGAAATAAAAAAAACATTTAAATGATGAATTTCACACAAAAATTAAAAAGCCAGCATGGAAAAAGAAATAGTTAAGAAGGGAAAAAAAAATCCATGAAAAAGTTGAAATGTTGTTACTTTCAAAGTGGAAGAGTATTTGTACTTTAAGCTTAGGAAGAGAGGAGTTGGGACCTGGGGCAGGAGGGAAAGTGTGGGGGAGACAATAGTGGGGAGAGGGACAAGAAGGGGATGGGAGGGTGGAAGGGAGGGGCCAGGAGAAGGGTGGGATAACGATGATGAATTCATGACTGTCTTGATAGGCAGCCATTTGCTTCTGCTATTCATTGAAGTCATGATTGAATAGGTGCAGCGAGATCAGTGCCTGCGTATTCTGAAGAGCGGCAGGGAGCTTCAGGAGGTGCCCAATTTCGCCATCACCTTTCCCAACGGTGAAGTGATTGTGCCCCAAAATCCTGTGAGTTGTTTTGGGACCGTGTATGATTTTTTGAGAGTGTTTGAAATGAAGGTGGCGAGTTATCTTGACTGATGGCAGCTTTTCGCAGTACTGTTAAATCTGTAGTTATACAGATTATGCAGATTGTTTGTATGAATGGATTAGTTTGTCAAAGTATCCTGAAAATATTTCAAAGAGCTCTGCATATGCCCCCTCCCTCTCTGTGTAGCCTGCCTCCCTCCCGACTCCTATCCTGAGTTCCCCATCTATTCTCAGCGTATGCATTATTGCCACGCTTGGTTACACACACACACACACACACACACACACACACACACACACACACACACACACACACACACTTTCCCACACAAGATGTAAACACTCCCAGTTAGGAAGAAATCTCAATATTGTTGTTCAGACTGACAAAGCATATCACCAATAGAATGATGACTTGGCAAGCCATGATAATTCACCAAGGAGCTGGTCATTTTTGAGACAAAGTTGGTTGCCTTCATCTCATGAATTGTGGGTCCAAAGACCAAAACTATAAAGTTTTGTAAAATGGAGCTTTAATTTTTTATTTATTTATTCATTTATTTTTTTTACCCAGATTCCTCTTCAAACTGCAAGAAAGTGCCCCACATTTACCCTGTTTTCACTCTTCCCCACTTACAGCGGTGCTAGTCTTTCTCTGTGGTACATGCTGTGTTTATTGTCGTACATTTGCTTGTATAGCATGTTGAACAGTTTGCTTTTGTTATTTCTATGTTAGATTTCTGATCTGGTTTGATAATCAGAACACTTAACTAGATACATTCAGTTCTATTATCTGAAGTTAGTTTTATATGACAAAAATATGGTTTGATATGTTGTGCACTGTTGTGAATGGAGCATAATGCTGCCACTTACATGTAGGCAGCACGTAGGGGAGTGTTATCCAGACTATTAAGAGCGTGGAGCTGTTGAGAGATGATCTGTTTTGAGGTATGCTCTGACCACCTGTACAAAAGTCAAGCAAAAGAAGCACTTTTGTCATCATTTGTTCAGGAAGATTTGCATGGTTGTAGTTTTAACCCACCAAAATGTTGTCTAGAGAATGTCAATATGTAGGTTCTAACCCACCCATCTTACTCTGCACGAAAACCCCCCTTTTCACAAACAAATCTCGTCCATCTCATGCTACTTTTTGCCAAAATTGACACCTTTTTACAATCAAAATTAACATGCAAAAACCTCCAAAATTGACGTAATCGTTATTTTAAAATGGGGGGCTTACGTGCAAAACAAAAAATGGGTGATTTAGAACCTACATATTGACATTCTCTTCTGATTAATCTTCTATCTCAAGCACTACTAACAAATCAGAACAAACAACCGGCTTTCCGTCTTGGTTAGTTATTTTTACAGACACTGAATTTATAGGTCCTTCAACTAATTCTTTAAACCGGCTGTCTTCACCAAATGTGCTTAACTGATAATCGCAAAACCCCGCCTTAATTGATGGTAGTACTCCTAGAACTGTAGATGGATTGCCATCAAATAAATTAGTACTTGTTTTTAACTCCCGTAAATGGACATACAACATCGGGTTAACGAGAAAATCACATGGTTCATTACCTTCAAATTGATAGATGTTTTCTCTTGTACTAAATTTATAAGATCTGCTAGTACTGTGGAAACCCAAGATTCGCGCAAGGCCTTTAGGAAAAGTGTATTCTCTTTTTTCTTCTAGTGGAAAATGCATCGTAATTCTGAGGTTTGCTTCGTTAATTTTTAGTAATATGCCTAATTCGATAAATACTTCTTTTAAAGAACAAAAGCTGTAATAGCCTTCTGGTATTTTTTCATGAGTTATTTGATTGCCCTCTTCATTACTAATATTAATCCAGTTATTCTGAGCTTCTTCAGATATATTAAACCACTTAACTTTAAAACCAATTTTTCTAAGAGCAACCCGACTATTACCGCACCTATTGTTAATTGGATACTTTAAGAACACACTTGTGTTTTGCTTGGTTATATAAAGGAACATCCTTTTTAAATCCTTTTTAAAAAAATCTATTTAAAAATGGAACCTTTTAAATATAATGAAAGTGCTACTTACGATGTAGGGGGGGTTTATGAGCCCAAATCTTTGGACTTTAGTAGCCTAACCATCACAGTGGATGAATCATATGGCTTTCTAGTCAGGCTTGTAAACCCACTAACTAGATATTTAAATCCTCCAATAAAGAGTGATAGAGTGCCATCAGCATGGTCAACTCACCCCATGGCTTTTTACCAGAATCAGTTAAATTTTGCAGTTTACTGCTCAACCACTGGCTGCGGTGTTTCATATACAAACCATTTAAACCACCCCAACCTCTTAGTAAGGTCAGTATATAACTTTCATGTTTATTATCAGTATAGACGCATACTAACTGAACTACAAGTACGCCTCCCCAATGACAACGCGTTTAATCCATTTCTCAGCCCAATGGACAATAATGCATATGAAAGAATCTGCAACGAATTTAACATTAACCCTTCAAATAACTTTAGACAAAAGTTAGACCGCAATCACGGGTTGGGCACATTGTATTTGTGGGGTCAGCGTAGAGAATATAATTTTGACTACTGGCCCGGCCACACCTCTTTTAAGTCAAACTCCCAAGTTAGATTGGGATCAATAGAACAAAAACACCCCAATGCTTGGGCAACATTTATCTTAGATAAAAGTGAAGGCCTAACAATGCCAGGAGTGCAAAGACTTAATGACTCCATACGGACGTACGTTTGGTGTCTATTAGGAGCGCAAGCACAGACCAAGTCTAGCATAGTGGATCAATCTACAGGCTTTGACGCCAGAAAACAATTTCTAGCCAATTTAGAAGACGCTATTAACTCTGCTGTTGATTTGCCTTCCAGCATACAAAGGTACCAAAACGTTCTTTCACATGCTAGGTCAAAGGTTGACTTTGTTGTGGGTCATGGATTATACATGCTGCCTTCTGACCTTAGACTGCAGATTGGCATGATACAGAATTATAATAATGAAATTCTCATAGCCGGAGACGATCAAAACTTAGGACACAATCAAGGCTTAAACACAAGGCCCGCGCCAGCCGTTTTTAAAAAAGTATCTAGCCCTGAACCTGCAGAAAGCGACCCCCCACCAGTTATAAGCAGCCCAGAAAGCAGTCCACCACCTGTTGATGTACCTCACCCCGACAGACACACTAGCGAAAAGACGGCCCTTGTTGTGTTTTTAACTTTTACTGGACTGGTCATACTTTATTTTACTAAAAATTAAACCGGCAGCCAGCACCCCCAAAGTCCACAGATGGTTAGCCATATAACCAACCACTTTGCCTATTGTAGACAAAACCCAACTAACAACACCGCCTATTATGCCAGGCAGTGCACCAAGCGCTTTGGCAGCTAACTTCTTTAATAAGTTTGCCAGATGGTGCAATTGTTTTCTAATCCAACTTTTACCAGGCTGAGGCGTTGGAGGCGCTACTGACCCTGTTGACGCACTGCCGGTTAATGCATAAACCAGTGTAGAGATAGCAAACCCAACGGCCGTTAATATACTAACTATTGTAATCCCCTGCTCTCTGAACAGAGTCCTTATTCTTTCTGCTAGCGTAGTATTTTCATAAATCATTTTGTTTATAGTTTCTCTGATTCTGCTTATTTGGGTTGCTATTTTTTCTCTGTTAATATACAACGCTGCTAACACGTTTGCCTTTTCTTTCATTAAATCCTGTATTTTCGCCTGTATTCTAGCCTTTTCTTCCGGCTCTAAATTGTTATCATCTGCATCAGCCAGCTTATTTTTTTCTTCGTCTATCTCTCTCTTTATCTCATTAAATTTTGCCAAGTTGTTTTTTAGTTCTTCATTCGTAGTTGTTAAAGCAGACTTAATATTCAAGAGTTCACGCAGAGCAGTTCTAATATCCCTGAGTTCACTCGTAGACAATGGAGGATCAACAATTGTTTTTAAAGCTGTTTCTTCTTCAGGACTCAGCTCACCTTCTCTTTGCCTAGGTGAACCGCCAATTGGCCCCTCAATAAAACTCATCTCATCAATAAAACTCGCCTCAAATTCTGTTATTACTTTATCTGTTTTTTGACCTACCTCTGGAATAGTGGCGATTTCTATTTCAGATCGTGTTGGCAACAACCGCCCCATTTTATGTAAAAGTCTAACAGCATCAGACCTTAGATTTGTAATGTTTAATCGTTCTGCATCAGCAGCAGGGAGGTCTCGTCTAATTGTACTTAGACTTAAAAACTTGGTTGCGTTTGGCTTTGTAGTAACTCTTACGCGGCCTCCTTCACTAGTCCTAATATACAAATGGCCGCCATCTTCTTCAAAATAGTTAAGATCAAGTATTTCTGGCAGCTCCCGTTCTACACTTTTATAGAATGATTCAATTCGTCGTTGCAATAGTTCGTGACGCTGTCTAGGGAGTGAAGAGCCTACTCCTAAAAGTTCTTGACGAGCACTAAGGAGTGAAGAACCTACATCTTGAGGTTGTCTAGGGAGTAAAGGACGTGCTTCTGCCCCTCAAGTTCATCTTGTATTGAACGACCTGGTTCTATTTCATCTTCTTCTTCAATAGGACTAATCGCGTCAAAATCTTCATCAGCCATATTTATATATTTATTATTTTTTGTTTTATAAAAAATGAACCCATACGGTTGCGACCTTGATCCATTCAGAAAAGCGAAGGAACCCCATGGCATAAAAGGCATAAGACAGACTGTGCGGGTTGTAAATAATCCATCAACAATTGAGCCAAATGAAATGTTAACAGTAAGATTTAGTGACCTCGGGCCTGACGATGTTATAATGCCGGGCACTGCCAGGCTGTCATTCAAAATAGATATTGAGTCGGCGGATCCTAATGCCACTGTCGTTGCTAACCTGGGCAGGGCCATCATTAAAAATATGGTAATTAAACTGGAGGGTAGAGAAGTCTTCTCACTGAGTAGCGCAGACATTTTTAATCTCTATTCGGATCTGTGGCTGCCTAGAACAGAAAGAAAAGACAAAATCTTTCAAGGAATCCAGAGCCCAAACGGTCTTAAGCACAGGCTTAATGCTGCAGATGCAAAGGAAGACGAGGGAGACCAGGCAATAGCGCGAGCATTTAAGAACAGATTTTGCATCCCTCTAGATTTTGAACTGTTAAAAACCCATCAGCCATATTACCAAGGCGCACTAAGAGACAAACTTACTTACGAACTGACATTCAATGACAGCGGGTCTGTTATTCTATCAGATGACCCAACAGCTAGATACACTGTCAGCAACATCTCTCTTAATTTTGACGTTGTTACTAACCCTGAACTAGCTAGAATAATCTTAAACCAGTATAAAAGTAGGGCGGTTGTTTACTTTGAAAGAGTTTTACACCAGTCTAGCGATTAAAAACAAGCAAGACACTGTCTGGGAAATAGCTATAAGCAATTCTTTAAGGTCTCTAAAGGGGGTTCTCTTGCTATTTACTGAACCCTCAGCTCCTTTTCAGAGAGAATCTGAGGTGTTTTACAACCCAAAAATTGAGCAGTTGTCTTGCACAGTAGATGGTAAGCCTTTTCAGCTGTATTCAGCCGGACTTTTACCTGACCAACACTTTGATGAAATAAGAAAATTGTTTGCTGGAGGCAGACAGACAAGCCCCACAGCCGATCATGTGTGTAAAAAACTTCACCTTCACGATGTAAGACTTGAAGATTATCTAACAGACAAATATGGACTATGGCTGGATTTTAGATCCACGTATGACAACAGACTGCACGGGAGTGGAAGAAGGGTAGGGTCAGATGGCATACTCGTACAGATTAATAAGGAAGAGGAGGAGAATGGCCAGATACAAATGCACGTTTTTGTGGTTTATGATGCCCAGCTGAACATTGAAGAAAATAGACTGAAAGAAATAGCCTATTAAAACAGATGGATAGTTTGAACTTTTTACCTAAAGACCCGCACTGTTCGCTTATTTGTGGGATTACTGGGTGTGGGAAAACTGTCTTCGTGCTTGATTTGTTACAAACAGTCTACAGATTTCATTACGAGTACATTGTTATATTCTGCACAACCATTAAGCACAATGTTATATTCTGCACAACCATTAAGCACAACAAGTCTTACAAAGAAAGGCAGTTTGTTTGGACAGACGAGAATATATTCTTAGTTGATCCTACTGACAAGCTAAGCGACTGTTTAGAACATTACTATAGGCTATTTGAGGGAACCGAAACGCTGTTTATTATTGATGACTGTTCAGCCGAACAAGACATTGTTAAAAAAAGAAGGACTCTGTCTAAGCTAGCTTTTAGCGGAAGACACGCATTAGTTTCTGTTTGGCTCTTAACTCAAAAATACAATGCTGTCTTAAAAGACTTTAGATCGCAGTTAAAATCAGTCATCTTATTCTATACTAAGGACCGGGACAGTTTTGAAGAATGTTTAAGTGAAAACTATATAATCAGGGACAGGGATGAACTAAAAAAAATAAAAGAGCAGCTAGAAAAATCTAAGCACGCTAAACTATGCTTACGGACTGACCCGCCAGTTCAATACGTTTGCTTATTATAGATTGCTTATAATAAATTGTTTACTATAGATTGTTTATTATAGATTGTTTACTATAAATTGTTTAATAATAAATTGTTTACATTAAAAAGAATGTCTTGAGGACCTGAATCAAAAGCAGAGTTAGCTCCTAAATGCGTTGCAGTAGAGATAAAAAATCTAGCAGATACAACTGACTTTGATCTGATAGGAGTGCCAAGAAATGTTTATGGATTTGAATACACCGACGATGGTGTTTACAAACGAATAGAAATTGAAGATAAAAAACGACAGCAATATCCTACCCTGGAAGAGATAAGAAATCTAAGGGCAAACGATTTTGGCAAACACGAATACAAACTTCATAAACGAGAGAATGCTTGGGCGTTGCTTCCTGACATTAACTGGGATTTAAAGTTTGAACTACGAAGCCCCCATGTATACTTTGATAAGAAATACAATTTTAGAAAAGCTTTGAATGAAGGACGCCTTCTTGCTAGCCTAGTCCCAGGAACACAACAGAAAAAGCAGATTGAAATAACCAGGCAGGGCTCTGTATATATGCTGCGGAGAAAGAAGTCCTTAGCTGAAGTGGGGGGTGACACCGTCGGCTTAGAGTTTAACCCAAAACTAGAATCACTGCCTAGAAAAATGACAATGCTTTTTCGCTTATTTATCACTCCAAGGGAGTCTGATCCTAGTTTGCCAGAGCATACGTTAATCAGAGGTGTACAAATAAAGTCTGAAAACTTGGACGGGCCTCTCAGGCTTGTTATTGCTATTACTAAAAACGGGGATGAAATAAACACTTCTGTATCTTCTGACAAAGTCACTGTGATGGTTGACAATGCTAAACTAACAGTGCTT
This sequence comes from Conus canariensis, assembly GCA_033310375.1. Classification (NCBI taxonomy): domain Eukaryota; kingdom Metazoa; phylum Mollusca; class Gastropoda; order Neogastropoda; family Conidae; genus Conus; species Conus canariensis. The sequence continues at coordinate 10,947,942 of CM065733.1, read as the reverse complement.
GATTTTATTTTTATTAAGTATGTTGATTTTATTGCGTTTTACTCTGTTGATGAAGTGCTGCCAGAAGGGTTAATAAGAAAATATGTACAAGATTAATCTTAATTAAAAAATTAATCTTAATTTAAAAAATGGATGATCAGGCTCAAAAGTTTAGGTTAGAGCAAATAACTGAACTTCAAGAAGAAATAGAAAGTGACTTGAATAAGTATAGGGTTACTAGAAAGAAATATGCTAAAGTTTTAAATACTCTTTCTTATATAATCACCGGCTCATCAGCCGTAGCGAGCGTAAGTACTGGGTCTAGCGTTGCTCTTTTAGCTACTGGGGCCGGAGCGCCAGCCTCTTTAGCATTAGGGAGCCTTGGTTTGGGTTTAGGTGCTATGTCTATGATTGTGAGTGCTGTTTTAAAAAAATTAACGCCTAAACTACAAAAGCACACTGCCATTGTAGCCCTAGCATCAGCAAAACTTTGTTCATTAAGACTGAGAATAAGCAAAGCATTGCAGGATGAAAACATTACAGCTGAAGAATTTGAGCATCTTATGGCTGATGGTGAGGATTACAGGCGACAAAAAACTGAACTTCAAAAGGAGTGGAGAAAGACTTTTACTTCGCAACAGGTAGACACTGAGACAAACAGAACATTGAAAAGCAAGCAAACAATCAGTTAAACCCAAAAATAGACTAAAAATAAGATGTGAACTAAAATAAATAAATAAATCATAAGTTTAACAAAAAAAAAAAAAAAAAAATCATAAGTTTAACAAAAAAAATAAATACTTTTTTTTTTTTAACTAATCGGCACCGTATTTGGTGGGACAACTTGCAACTCTTCGCGAACAAACGATCTTTTAGGGGCAGGCTTTTTAGACGCAGAAGAAAGAGTCTCTCTTAAATAATATACGGGAGGGGTTGTTTTCATAATTCTTTCAACTTCATATACATCTACGCTCCATATAGGGTCTGTGGCTCTAATTCTAACATCACCCTCTGCCTCTCCAGGCGCATACAAGTATCTTACTTTTAGTCCGAACGGCAAGAGTTTTTGATTACCTTGGATGTCTTCAGTAATGCTAATTTTTTTTAATTTGATCGCGTTCACTGGCTTAAGACCCGTTGCTTTAAATTCTTCATTGTTCATGGCGCGTAAGACTGCTGGCAATCTCCTAACCCATTCTGTGTTGCGTGTTTTGTCCATAAGGTCTCTATGATATTGATAGATAAACAGACGCTCAGCCAGATTCTTATTAAAGTTTTCTACTAGAGCCTGGGAGCGATGGTTGCCTGGAATTCCTCTCTTAACTGTAACCCGATGTCTTAAAAACAGCTGGTTTACAGCCCCTTTAAACTCTTTCCCATCATCAACCTGAATCAGCCTAGGATACTTTAATGGACCTCGCATGTATATTTGTTGTAAAGCCACAGCCACAGCAGTTGAGCTTTTATCCGTTAAAGGCTCAGCGTCTTTATACCTTGAAGCCATGTCAACAACTGTAAGAGCATACTTAAACTTTTTTCTTCTAACTTTGTCATGTGGAAGGTACAACAAGTCCATCTGGTGGGTGTCATTAGGAACTGAGTTAACAAATCGAGGTCTTATTATTCTTTTTGGGGCAGGCAGATATATTTGCCATATCGCTTGTTTTGAAAGCCAGTCTTTTGCTTCTGATTCAGACACCCTAGCAGCTTTACTCAGTTTATCAATAGCAGCCTTTCCTTTCCAATACCCTCCAGGAGAATAATATATTTTGTACTTCGTATCGTCCATAAGAAGGGGCTGTTTTTATTACATTTTTAACTATGTTTTTAGATTGAATATGCAAGAAGAAAGATTGCTCCCATGGCACCTATAATAAAGCCTATTTCTACCATTTTCTGATCCTCAGATGGTTCATAAAAGTCAGACAGTTCTGGCGGTGACGATGTTAGAAACTTCTTTCCTGTCACTAAGTAATATTTATTCATTGCATCATCAACGTCTGTAAATGTGTGCTCCGCATGTCCCTGTTCTCTTAACTTTTTATTAATAAAGTCTAAGTGAGCAATTCTCCTTTTCTCGTAAGCGTCTCTTGCCTTAGCTAAATCTTCCATTGCCTTGTTATGGCGTTCTCTCTCTTCATCAGACCGCAATTTACTAAACATATAATTACTGCCGGAGAAAGCCAATGCATTAACAATAGCCCCGCCCACCATCAGAGCTATTCCAGACATCTTTTTTATAAATGAATGAATCTTTTTTTATAAATCAATATTTTTTAGAATGAATCTTTTTTTATAAATCAATCTGCCTAAATGCATTAATCTTTCTATGCATTGATGTTTTCTGGGATAATCCCCTGTGTAACAAGAAAGTCTTTTGAGGCAATCCCCGCCGTTATTACAGCTATAACCTTAACAACATCCTCAATGTCTAACCTTCCAAGATCAGCTGGCCTCATTTTAAACATGTTTTTTGCTAACACGCTATATCCTATACTAAGGCCGCCGATTACAGCAGAGTGGTAAATCGTATTAATAATCTTTTTTTCGCTCATGTTTTTTATTAACTAAAAAAATAATTAAAATAATCATAATATGAAAGACTGTCTATGTGCTTTTTAATCAGATAATCTTTTGTTGCCAGAGCTAAAAATAAGGTTGTAACTAGTTTCGGCGAATCTTCTATCTTTCCTATGTTGGGCGGTTTTATTCTTAACAAACATTTTGCTAGGGTTGAACAAACTATAACACCAACAATAGGCACTGCATAATTAACCAGCGTTATACTCATGGTTTTATTTTTTTATTTATTTAATTTTTAGATTTAAAAATGACGGCCAAACACAGCGAATCTGATCTAATGATTTTAGTAGAAAATTGTAATGAACTATTTGACGAAACGATGAAAGTGTTAAACATTGATTTTAGTAAATCTGGGTTTGAGAATGATGTAAACAATTTAATCAAAAATCATAGTGAACTATTTGACAAAGCAATCAAAGAGTTAAACATTGGCTGTAGTGATTCAAAAAAAGCTAAAGTATTGGCAGGCGTTCTTGTAAGATTAGGGTGTCTTGAAGTATTGCAACGCTTGGGTGAAGAATAAAAGCGCGTTTACTTACTTTTACTTACATTTTTTTTTTTTATTTACGTAAATATTGTAGGTTAAAAATGAACCCCACAAGTAAATCCGAGGTTGAAAAACTATATACGTGGGAGGAGATATTTGACGGCAATGAACAATTAAGCGATATGTTCATTGAATTAGACATGGACATTATTAACCCTATAAACATTCGCGAAAGCGTAACACATGCTATTTCTAAAATCCCAGAGTCTCTTCAAATTAACCGCAAGTAAAAGTGTTGTTGGCCATTAAGATTTAATATATAACCCCTGATGATAGTAGTATGCAAGTCTGGGTTTCAACTAGACAGAAAAAAGTAATCAGCTATCGCAACTTTACACCTGGCTGGGCTGATTACATGCTCACACAGTTTAATCAAGCGATTGAAGAAGCGAAACTGCGCGGCTCCGGTTGGTCTAAAGGAACAGTCCTCGAAATCAAATTAAGACAAACCAAATACTATCATATAGTCGGCAATTCTTACATCCCTCTCCCGAGAGAGTTAGTTCTTAAACGAGCAGTCTTAAATATACATAATTCGGATAACTTATGTTTCATGTGGTGCGTTTTGGCACATTTACATCCTGTTAAAAGGCACCCAGACAGAGTTTCTAATTATGGGCAGTATATAAATGAGCTGAACTTTGATAACATAGACTTTCCGGTGAGCATAGAAAGTATATCTCAGTTTGAAGAGCAAAACAAGCCTATAACTGTAAGCGTATACACATGGAATTCAGTAGACAATCTAGTCCCTCTAAGGGTCTCTCCCGAAGCTCCCCTTTAGGCGAATCACTTGACAATCATGTAGACCTGATTCTGTTTGCAGACGGTTCCAAGAGTCACTATGTATTAATTAGAACAATGAGCAGACTTCTGGCGTATACCACAAAGGATCCTGCTAAACAGGGGCTTTGTAGAAGGTGTTTGGTTAGAATTCCATCTATACAGGCAGCTGACAAACATAAGAAACATTGTAAAAGTTTTGAAGACTGTAAAACCGAAATTATTGCGCCCCCGCCCGGGTCTAAAGTTAGTTTTAAGAATGTACGAAAAATGCAAATGAGCCCATACGTAGTCTATGCTGACTTTGAAGCAATCTTGCCGCAGTACTACGGCCCTCAAGAACGGACACAACAAAAAACAACCTTATTAACCCACCATCAGATCTGTTCTTATGCTTTTGTCGTTGTTAGGTCAGACGGTGGACACACACAGCCAGAGATTTACAGAGGTCCCGACGCAGCTAATCGATTTTTGAAGCAGATGAAACATCTTCGCAATCAATTTTCCAATCGGCTGAACCTTTCAGGCATTAAGATGACCCTCGAAGACCAAAGGCGCTACGAATCAGCCACCCACTGCTGGATATGCAACAGAGAATTATCAGGCGATGCTGTAAGGGACCATGATCACATTACTGGCAAATTCAGAGGGGCAGCGCATAATAGCTGTAATCTTCAACTTAAGGTTGACCCCAAGACATGGAAACTGCCTATCTTCTTTCATAACTTACGAGGCTATGATTCTCACTTTATCATGCAAGCAATAACTTCTGAATGTAAGAGGGTTAGCTGTATTGCGCAATCATCAGAAAAGTACATGTCCTTTACTATTGACTGTTTGTCCTTCTATGACTCTGCCCAGCATCTGATGGGGAGTTTAGATAAACTAGCAGAATCTCTACAAGACTATCCAATCACTAAACAATATTTCGACCCATCTTTAGTCCGTAAAGGCGTCTATCCTTATGAATACATGGACTCGTGGGACAAGTTTGACGAGCAAGCGCTGCCAGCAAAGGAAGACTTTTACAGCCGTCTTAGAGGTGGAGGCATATCTGACGCCGACTATGAATACGCGCAGAAAGCCTGGACAGAATTACACTGCAAAACGATGGGCGATTATCACGATCAGTATTTATTGGCCGACGTATGTTTATTAGCTGATGTCTTTCAGAATTACAGAGCTACTTGCATGAAACATTACGGCCTGGATTCATCACAGTACATCTCTGCCCCGGGGTTGTCTTGGGATGCATTCTTGAAGTCTACAAACGCCGAGATTGACTTAATATCTGATCTAGATACACTCCAGATGATTGAGGGCGGGCTGAGAGGAGGCATTTGTATGGCCTGTCATCCTTACCGCAGAGCCAACAACAAGTACTTAGACGATTATGATCCAACTAAACCATCTATCTAATGTACTTAGACGCCAACAATCTGTATGGATGGGCCATGAGCCAGGCATTGCCATTAAGAAACTTTAAAATGATAAACGGACCCCATGAGGTTACTGCCGTGTTGGGCATACTATCACAGCTTACCCCGATAATCCAATAGGACTAATCTTAGAAGTAGACTTAGATTATCCTACAGAGTTGCACGACCTCCATAACGATTTCCCCCTAGCGGCAGAAAGATTAAAGATGAGTCCCACCGAACCGCCCAAGCTCGTGCCTAACCTCTTTAACAAAACTAAATATGTCTGCCATTACAGGCTGTGACAATTTTACTTAAGACACGGGTTGAAACTTACCGCCGTTCACAGAATAATTACCTATGACCAAGGGCCTTTCATGAGGCCATACATCATGAAGAACACCGATCTTAGAACTAAGGCCACTGATGCCTCAGAAAAAGACTTTTTTAAGTTGATGAACAACAGTTGTTTTGGCAAAACCATGGAGAACGTACACAATCGTAAAGATGTAAGATTAGTTACAAACAAAAAACAAGCAATTAAGCTGGCCTCTAAACCTAACTATCAAGACTTTAGAATATTTAGCGACAGCCTGGTTGGCATTATGATGAAGAAACTGAGTGTGAAGTCGGACAAGCCGGTGTTTATCGGGTTTGCCGTGCTAGAGCTGTCAAAGTTATTAATGCTTGAATTTCTATACGACTACTTTAAGCCGCTGTACCCAGAATCAAATGTCCTTTACACAGACACCGATAGTTTTATTATGGACATCCCAACTGAAGACTTTTACAAAGACATGGAAATAGAGGTAGCCAAAGGAGCTGACGGGTGGTACGACACATGCGACTACCCAAAAGATTCGCCTTTACACTCAACCGTGAACAAGAAAGTGATTGGAAAGATGAAGGATGAATTTAATGGGACGGTTATACAAGAATATGTTGGCCTGCAGTCGAAGATGTATAGCGTTGCTACCCAGACTTCTGTAACAAAGAAAGCTAAGGGCATAGATAAAGAAGTTGTAAAAAAAGAAATAAGTCACAACAACTACAAGCAGGCTCTCTTTGAACGCGAAGTATTTTATCACACAAATGTTAATCTGCGCTCTACTCTTCATCAAGTAAACACAACTGCTGTTAATAAGAAGTCACTAGTTTCTAACAATAACAAGCGAACTTACGTTAATCCTGAGTTTTCATACGCAATAGGCTCCCGGAGAACTGACTTGTCCGACTTAACTTAAGATCTTAACTAGTACTTAACTTAAGATCTTAACTAGTACTTAACTTAAGATCTTAACTAGTACTTAACATGACCTGCACTTAACTTGCACTTAACTTGCACTTAACTTGTTATAACTGACTTAACCAGTACTTAGCTTGTACTTAGCCAGTACTTAACAACACATTTAAAAAACTAATTTATTAAAAATGGGTCTACAGCAGGAGGTTGTACTTTTTTTGCAGAAGCTGGTTCTTTTACTGTTTTTGTGGGGGTTTGTGACTTTGTTGCTAAGTATGGCTTTAGGCGCTTGTATGCTAAAAGCCCCCCACCAACAACAATACCTCCCAGTACATAATAATACATCTTATAGTTTGATTGTGTTGTTGTTGGCGGCGGTGCTGGTGCTGGTGCTGTTGTTGTATTACTATCTAATAATTTTTGTTTTGCTGCTTGGTTTGCTTTTTGCAGTCTGTTCCATTCAGCTAGTTTACGACCGGCCTCAACACGCCCAGCACTTTTAGCTTTAGTAACACTACTCACCTGCGGGACACTCAGTTGTGGATTCACTTGTGGGGCACTCGCCTGTAAATCCACTTGTGGGGCATTCTGCTCCTGTGGAGTCTTCTTCTCCTGCTCGCTCATTTTTTTTAGTCTGATTAAAATTAATATGATTAAAATTAATGTGATTAAAAGTAATTAATCCCATGATGAATGGACATAGCAACGTCCCAAATCTATAATACATGTCACATGCAAGAGATTCTAGGGACTTGGTTAAAACCGGATCTTGTGTTAAGTCATATTTTAAATCTTCTTCTGAATCAATCGGCGCTATCTTGCCTACTAACTTAGCATATAAACTAATCATTGTCTGTCCCACCGATCTAACCATTTTTGATCCTAGCTGTGCTTCGTACCTAGCGTAATACTTCTCAACGTCTGATGTAGACAATTGCTGAATCTGTTCAATACTTAGTTCAACGCCTAAATACTGCCTGGTTTTCCCACACGCAGCCAGCGAGTATAATCTTTCTTTATGACAGAGGTCTGCTGCCTCCTCACACTTTAATAGCTGTCGCAATCCATTTTTAAAAGCAATAAAAAAAAAAAATTGTAAATTCAGCTGTTATTTATTATTCATAGTCTTTTACTAATCTTAAAAACTGTCCAGGTTTAAAGGTAACAGTTACTCCTTCAGGGTCAGTAGAAGCAGTCAGATTAAAATCTTCAGGAGCTATTTGATCAATTAAAATGACAAACAACTTTATAACTGGATGGGGCCAAGAATGCGGTAGTTTACTGATAGCGTTCCTTACGCTTTCCCGCATATCTACGCGCTCAAAAAGCTCCGTAATTAATTCTTCAAACTCTTCTCTATCAACCCCCCAGCTCCTTTCCTGCAACTCCCAATCTCTAAATATATCAATAAGCTCTGCAACTACTCCGGGCTTCATTTTTTAAACCAGATTATAAACACCAATTTAAAAAAATTAAGCAAGCCATTCTTCTTGTTTGCGCAAGAATCAGAAGAGAGAAAGGGTAAATAGTGATTCTGTTGGTAGTAAACTGGGTCAAACAGCCCTGTGTGATCGCTTGACCTACAAAGCTCAGCAGTAAACTAGGTCAAACGACCCTGTGTGATCACTTGGCCTAGGTCAAACGACCCTATGTGATCACTTGACCTACAAAGCTCAGCAGTAAACTAGGTCAAACGACCCTATGTGATCACTTGACCTACAAAGCTCAGCAGTAAACTAGGTCAAATGATCACATAGGGTCGTTTGACCTACAAAGCTCAGCAGTAAACTAGGTCAAACGACCCTGTGTGATCATTTGACCGAGTTGATTGAGGTGCTTTGCTTAGCTAGGAGAGAATGTCAATATGTAGGTTCTAAATCACCCATTTTTTGTTTTGCACGTAAGCCCCCCATTTTAAAATAACGATTACGTCAATTTTGGAGGTTTTTGCATGTTAATTTTGATTGTAAAAAGGTGTCAATTTTGGCAAAAAGTAGCATGAGATGGACGAGATTTGTTTGTGAAAAGGGGGGTTTTCGTGCAGAGTAAGATGGGTGGGTTAGAACCTACATATTGACATTCTTTTGTCTTTATAATCCACAAGTGTGTGTGTTGGAGAGATGGTGGGAGTAAATGCAGTCTTTATGGCCTGGGTGGTGTTATGACCATTAATGGTAGATACAGAGTTTGAGAGAGACGGAGGATGACATTGACCATAGAGAAACAGTTCTGTAGCTACTCTTTCATTTTGTAGTTGTTCTCGATACCAATTAATGTACGAAAGTGAGAGATAGCACGTTATTCTAGCTCCTACACTGCATGGTTTTCCACATACTTCATCCAGATAAGTAGTTTTGCAGAAGTTGTAAAAAAAAAAAAAAAAAGCTGTTATTTATGGTTGCTAGTTTCATTCTTTTCAGATGGGGAAAGGCACCATACCATTTGCAGACAATACCACACCCTCCACCTCTTCCCTTTTGATCTCAAATAATCCTTTCAACCCCTCCTGTTCTTTCCAGTTTCCCTCGACCATGACCGCTGTATCGAAGACTTCCAGTAGTAGTGTACCATCCTCTGTCTACGTGTCCAGTTGCAAGAGAACAAAACTGGAAGTGGGTGCCGAGCCGGGTGCGGGTACAGTTGATGGCTCAGCTCAGCACGTGGCACAGCCGGACAATTCTGGCATGTTAGCAGGAAAACAGGCTTCCGCTCCAGCCATGGTCACCATACCCTCTAGCCCCCCGGTCACGAGCAAGTTAGATGCGAAACATTTTTTGCAGACTGGTGATGGCAGTTCAGGAGCAGCAACCACAGTTGGCCTGAGTCAGGCTGCTTTATCTGCAGAAAATAATCTGATGTCCTTACCCAGACCTGCTTTGAGCAGCAGCATCCGAGACAGTGCCCTTGCGTGTTCTTCCAGAATTTCCGACTGTACTGCAAGCCATGCTGTGTCATCTGCTCTGAGTCTGATGGAGAAGTCAGCCGCGTGCACAGTTGCCACTGTGGCTGGAAGTGATGCCTCAGGTGTAGTGACAGATGGGGAGCGGAGTTCATCGGCAAAATTGTTAGCCACCACTGTCAGCAGCAGTGTTCATGTTGCATTGCCAGTGGAGGGTGAATGTACCTCAGCATCAGTGTCTCCTGCTGTGAGCCATGTACCTACTGTGTCATCAGGCACTCCTGTCATAAGCCATGAACCTATTTCAGCATCAGTCACTTCTGTCATAAGCCATGAACCTATTTCAGCATCAGTCACTTCTGTCATAAGCCGTGAACTTACTTCAGCATCCAATACTCCTGTTGTAAGCCATGAACCTACTTCAACATCCGATACACCTGTCATAAGCCGTGAACCTACTTCAACATCCGATACTCCTGTCGTAAGCCATGAACCTACTTCAACATCCGATACACCTGTCATAAGCCGTGAACCTACTTCAACATCCGATACTCCTGTCGTAAGCCATGAACCTGTGTCGACATCAGGCACTTCTGTCATAAACCTTGATACTTCTTCAACATCGGATGCTTCCAGTATAATTCATGAAACTTCTTCAACATCAGCTGTTCTTGTATCGGACCAAAACTTCTCAGCATTTTCAAGTTCCCGTGCTGAAGATTCACCATCAGGTCATCTGCATAAACTAACTGATACTCCAAAAAGTGAAACAGCAACCCCGTTCTCTTGTGTATCATTATCTTCCAAATCTGCAGAAGGCATGCCTATTCTGTCCACTGAAGAAACGGCCGCATCCAACTTGTCAGGTGATGTGACTTTGGCAGATGAAAAGCCACAACAGATCCACTCCACTTGTGAAAAAATGGAGCAGAGAGTGCCAAAGAAAGAAGCTTCAGGTCCTCGGGAAGAACCTGACAAACACCAGGCAGTCCAAGATACTAATAAGATGTCAGATCAAGGAGCTGCTGCGTTGAAACTGGAAACTGAGATGAGCGCACCAGCCACAACCATAGCAAGTTCAACACCGCTTTCCAGTCATCGGCAGTCTTTCGATGAGAAAGCCGAGAGTGTTTCTGACAAATCCATTGATGTGTTTGTTGATGCCAGAGATTCACTCAGTGACGTAACTGGCAGTGAAAACAAGAATGATTCTAGTCACTGCATTTCTGTCTTCGATGCAAAAGAAGATTCTGTTCATGATACGAAGGGAAAGCCCAGCCTAAAAGGTTCTGATTTACTGCCAGAAAAACCTGTCTTGGACCAGTCTACCTCCAGCCCTCATGACAGTTCCATTGTGTCTGAGAACTCACAATTCTGCAGTGAAGAGAGCTGCAGTCCAGTCACCATAGCTGGCGTTTCAACGAATAGTACTGATGGCACTGGCCCACGAAAAGCTGACAACAGAGCTAGCGATGCTTCTGTGAAGCAGACTTCTTCACGCCGTCGCAGAAGAAGAAAGAATCGGCGGGGATCTGGTGTCTCACAGGAGCTTGAGAATGTTAAGCAGGCACTGGCTTCTGTCAGTCTACACGAGGAAGAGGATGAATCCGACGATGTAGGAGAGGATAAATCCAGTGTTGGAAATAAGGTTGAGTTGGATATTGCAGAACAACATAAGTCCAGACTTGTAATTGGCAGTGAATCAGACATTGTAAACCAGAATGAACCAAACATTCTAGCTGAGGATGAATCAAATGTTGCAGAAAAGGATTCATCAAAAGTTGCTAAGGAGCGTGAATCATATGTCTTTAAAGAGGGTAAAACCAAAATGGAAAAGGACACCCAACATGAAATTCCTCAGAAATGTGTCCATAGCTCTGAGTCTGCGGAGAGAACGCCTATGTTGGAGCAGCTCAGCGTCTCTCATGACGACAAGGAAGCTATGATCACTGAGAAACACATACTGGCCAAAGAAGTTGACTTGTTTGGTATTGAATATGACACAGATGAGGACCAACCCTTGCCACTAGAGGGCAACAGAATGTCTGATGGCATATTTCCACAGGAACCAGATGAGAAGAGGTAAGTGAAAATCATTCTAGAACTTGCTCCCAGATACTTGTTATTGCTCACAAGTACTGACAGGGGAAGTGTGAATGTCAGAAATTTCTCCAAGGAAATGTGAGTTGGGGATGGTGCACGGTCAGTGGATGGAGAGGATGTTTGGGAGGGAAAGTGAGAGAAAAAAAAAAAGAAAAAAAAAGAAGCTCTGTAATTCTGTTTAGATGTGGTGTTTTTGTTTCAGTGTGTTATATATGTAATTTTTTGAAAATATATTCTTTGGGTATATATCATGTTATTTGTTTTGGATATGAAAATATTTTTGGATATTAAAGATTTGTTTTCAAATTAACTTTTCAAGAAAAAAATTGGCAGAGTGTAAAAATGAGAATCTTAATGCTGGTTCCAGACTAGTTCATGCATGCTATTATATTTGTCTCAAAAAGAAATGACTTCCTCAAGTATGGAGCACTTTTCTAAGAACATTTTTTAGCTTACAAAACACTCATCACTGCATGAGAGTGGCAAGAATTCGAGAGCTCACAAGTGTTAGCAAAGGACCAAAAAAGAACAGAGAAACTTCCTTAAAGAGTGAGATCAGAACTGAAAAATCTTTTCAAAGTGTAACATTAGATTACAGAAATCTTAACAAAGATTAGGGTAGATTAGAATGGTGTAAGACTCAGTAAAAATATAGAGAGCCCAATAAGGAGATCTTGTCAAAGTATAAAACTAGAATGGAATTTCCTATTATACGGTGAGACTTAAAACAGAGGCATTATCAAAGGCTAAGGCCGAATTAGTGAAGTATTATCAGAAGGTAAGGTTAGAGTAGAGAATTGTTATTGAAAAGAGAGGTATTTCTTTTTTTTTTTCTTAATTTTGTGTGTGTGTTAATTGCTGATTGATGAGAATGAGGATGATACAGATGATGCTATGGATTTCCATTCCAATCTGAGATTGCATGACAGGGCTGTACTCTATGCTTCCTTTCATAATATATCCTGGCACCAACCAGGCCCAAGAGATACAGACACCTGCAGTGTTGGTCAGGAAATATGAGCAACACTCTCAGAGATGCATCCATTAAGTGGATGAAACTCGATTGTGTAGTCCCAGTCTTCCCAACTGAGCCCGTAGCAAACTCAACTCTGGATAGGAGCCGGTCGGGGCAGAAAAATCCCACATGACTGATGGGAAATGAACCCGCGACCTCCAAGCCGGGAGTCCGTGATGCTTACCCTATCGCCATGGCAGCTTGTGATAAGAGAGGTTTTATCAAAGGGTAAGGTAATGAAAGAGGTCTTATCAAAGGACAAAGATAGTGTAGAAGACTAATGAGAATATAGTTGTCATCAAAGGGTAAGACAATAGAGCTTTTATCAAAGGTCATACGAGAGGAGGGAGGTCTTTTCAATGGATCAGACTACAGTAGAGGGGTGTTATCAAAAGCTAAGACTAAAGAGCTTTGATTAAAGTGGAAGTCTGGAATAGAGGGGTCGTATGAAAGAGTAAGATTACAATAGGACAGGTTTTTCTGAACAATGGCAAGTCTAGAAAGAGAGCAGTTATCAAAGCATAAGACTAGAGTAGAGGGCTTTTATTACAGGCAGAGGTTAGAATAGCAGGTTCTTTTTTTTATAGGCCCTAGAAATTGTAGACTGTTTACTCTAGGGTAAGATTAGAATATGGAGTTTTTATCTACAGGCAAAAATGTTGTCGACTAGAGAACTTGTATTACTGGGGTAAACTAGAATTCAGAGCTCTTGACCAAAGCAAAGACTATTGTTATTATCAAAGGGTAAGACTTGACCAGAGAGCTCTTATCAAAGGGTTAGATGAGAATAGAAAGACTGTACCGAAAGAAAAGTGTAAAGCACTTCCCCCCCACCCCCCCACCCCCCCCCCTCCGCCAAATTCCAACATATAACCAATTCTTTTGTCAGGGGATTGTTTTGGTTGGCTAGTTGTTTAGTGTACCTATTTGGACTATTTATTTCAAAGTGGATTTTAAAGTTGACAGAGCTAACATGCCTCTGACTCACCTGTAGAAGTCTGTAGCTAGAAATGAGAATGTCTTTTCAGATTCATCACTAATGTTGTTTACAGTGACACTGAGCAGCTGTCCAGAATAAAGGGTGTGGACCTCATGGCAGAAGATGGTGGAAAAAGTGCAAGTACATCCTGTCACGCTGGTGAAACGCAGAGTATGCTCTCAGACCCTGAAGATGTGGCACTTCCTTCCACACCTACACCACCACCTATACCAACAAAATCCTCAACAACCCACAGAGCCTAAAGCCACGCAACCAGCCACATCATCATCATCAGGTCACACAGCCAGCGGACAAGATACTTTTCTGACTGGTCCATGGCTATCTTCATTGACGGAAGAGACACTGTCAGGGAACAACAAAGGCAGTAAACGTTGCAGCGGTGCTGTTGAGGTGAAAACAGAATCAAAGCCTGTGGTCGGAAAAGATGCCAGAAAAGACAAAATGTCCGTTAAAGATAGCGGGGACCATGGGGTTGACACAAAACCAGCCACTGAGGTCAAAGGAGAGAAGGGCGACGAGGAGGTTGGGAGCAAATCGTTTGATACTGCTGCTGCTCCTGTAGAAGAAAGTGGAGGGACAGATGAAAGCAGTGGCATATTGAAGAAGGGGATGGATAAAGAGGTGGTGCTGAACAGTGTCACTGAGAAGCTAAAGGAGCTGTACCCTGAGAAAGCCAGGGATGCCCAGTGGTTGCAAGTGAGTATGTATGTGTGTACATTTGTGTGTGCGTGCGTGTGCATAGATGTGTGTTAGGTTGGCGCTCAAGACCTGAACAACATGTTTAGACGATTAAGCCATTTTCATTCACTCTGGCTGCAGCTGGCCAGGTGGTATTTTGTGGATTACTCAGCCACATATCTACTGTCTTCAAATAGCTTAGTTGTCAGATCTTGATAGAAATGCACAAAGGGTAACCCCTCACTGACTTCCTCCCCAGTCCACACACACGCACACACACACACATGCACACACACACACACACACACACACACACACACGCATTTTGTGGGGTTCGATCCAGCAGCTTCCGATTCTAATACCTGCGACATTACCAATATACTGCAGGTGAGTCACTGTACTGTCTCTAAAGTTTACTTCAACTAAGGGACAGATCTGATATGGCCCTTTGTAGTTGGATGGGCTATAAGTAACATGAATTGAATTTGTCCATAAACTGTTACAGTTGGCATTTCTTTTTGTTCCAAATATTGGTTCCCAGTTGAATCATAACAGCCCCCTTCAATGAATCGGTCAAACTTTCCAAAATAAGCACAGATTTGATGGTATCATTGTATCATTGCATCGTCCATGTCTTCTGTCGAAGTAGAATTGACCTGATATACTTGTGCACGTAATGCAGGAATGGGCACCTGTGGTGAAATGACAGGAGTGGATTGCTGATTACAATGGAATAAAATTGAATATATTGCAGTTTAACACTTTTTGTATATTGGTCCCACCTGTCTCTGAAAAAAGGGAAGGAACATCACATGCTGTCTTTGTGCTGTCTTTGAATGGACCTAATTGTCATCAGTACTCAGGTGCTGATGAGGGCTACAAATCTTTTATTGTTCATCGTTGGTCTGGTCATGCCAACGCACTGTTCTAGCACACCAGTTCTAGATGTCCATTTCATGGCAATATTCTTGTTTGTGCTTTCCATTCACTGGGTTGTCTGCCATTATCTTGATCCATGACCACCTCTGGACAACTGAAAAAAAAAAGAAACCAGAAATCACTTAGAAACTGGGTCACAATCTGACAGTTTTGGAGTTAACAAGCTTTCTGTGTGTGTGTGTATGTGTGTGTGTGTGTGTTTCAATTTTTGTTTGAGACAGGTAGCTCCAATAGTTTCAATCTTTTTTGAGTAGTACTGATTTAGCGCATTTTCATCATTCTTTAGTGCTTTTTTCTTGTCCCTTGTCTCTTTTTCTGTTTTGCTGCCTGCCAGTCTCAAATTCAGAATTGGTGCTGATCCTACATACTGCGTTGCACACAGCTTATGACAGTGTAAGTACTCCATTTACATAGTTATGTCTGTGTGAAGACAAGGGACTCTTCAGATCTGAATCTTCTGAATTCTAAGGATGTATTTTCCCATGCCATCGTCAGATGTTGCTTGTAGCTCCTGAGCAATCTACAAGATATTCTTTCTTTGTCTTTCAAGTTTCATGGCTATGAATTGACAAGCTAATGAATAATGCGTCTCAGGCATATGCACGAATATACCTGCTCTGGTACATATTCTCTTCTCATTACCTTATGCTTGCATACACACACACACACACACACACACACACACACACACACACACACACACACACACACACACTGCAGAGAATGAGAATGGATCTGATTTACCACTAGACTCATTGTTACATGCATGTGAACATGAGGAAAAATATGGAGTGCGCTGTGATACAGTGTTTTGATAAGCAAAAGGAATAGAAATATGTAAAAACCAAACCAAGCAGATGTAATGCAACTAAAAATGCTAACAATACTTTAGAAGGTGTGGGTCTGTGAAACCCACAAGGTAGGAGTGAGAAGTGTGGTCTGTATGACCAAGAGGTATGAAGAAGGCATGCTAAAAGTAGAGATCGTTTATTTGTTTACAAATAAACAAAAACAATCAGTTTTGTGCATGCATGTCTGCCAAGTAGCAGTTGAGGTATTTTATTATCCAGCCTCCCTAGCCCCATACCCAGGCCCTACACGATCAGGATATACAAGTGTTGTATTATATGCAGGGTTTTGTTTTTATCTAAGATTTCAGGTCATTTAGATGTTTAGAGTGAGAAATGGATCTGTTGGGGTCCGTGAGCTATGGTGAAGGTTGATTTGGATGACGTCTGCCCTTTGCCTTCATTGTCACAGAAAACTGCTCAACAACAGTGTCGACTGATCTTAGCCCAGTTGAATGCAGCGCCATGTCCACGCAGCAGTTGTTCCGGCACAATTCTGTCGACCACCCAGTCACTGTCCAGCACCAGCTCGTCAACAGTGGGTGCAGAAGGGCAGCAGCCATTACCAGCCAATGTAATCGACCAGGTAAATGACACATGCCTTCTCATTTGCTTTGTTTCATTTTTGGTTTTGATTGAAACGGTAAAATATGCTTGACAGTTTAAGGTTTTGGATGATAAGGTTTGACGATTGCAAAAGGTAATGTCTATTTTATTTGATTATTATTCTTCTCTGGATATGCCTGAGAGAAAAAAAGAAGAAAACAAAGAAATGGGAGAAATGAAGAAAGAGTTCTGTTATTATTTTTGTCAGTATTTGCCTGATTTCAAAAAAAAAAAAAAAAAAGAAAGAAAAGAAAGCATAGAAGAAATAAGGAAGAGAAACCTGCACTGTTTTATTCATGACCTGTGTGTGATTTTATTGAATTGCATACACATACTGTCACAGCAGATTTCTGTAGAGTGAAACCAGGCTGCTGGTCCCCATGGAAATTATATTGTCATAGAACAGTATCATCCATATGGTTTTGTTTTGTTTTTTTAAAAATCTGTCTGCATATGTTTTTGTTTACCCTCCAGAGTTATTTTTCCTTATGAATTCTATCAGAGTTAATTCAGTTTTTGTTTTCTTTTGTGTAATTTGTTTATCTGTCCTCAGGAAGTAGTAAGCTTGTTATTTCTATTTTGTTTTGTGCTCCTTTAAATTGGAAAAAAAAGCACTTTTTCTTCCTCTGTGGTCCATTCATCTGATTTCATTTCAGAAATTTTTAAAAACATTTCCTTCACCTTGTTGGGAGTTCAGGGAGTCTTTCAGTGTAAAAATGTCCCCCCAGAAACCAGGACTGGGTCGGCCACCAAGGGGCTATGAGAATGAGCCTGGGTCTTTCCAGCCTTGCCTTCCTGATCACCTTGTGAAGGATCGGAAAGGGAGGGAAGGCGTATGCTATGAGGCCCGACCAGGGAAGGGAGAGAGCATCGATTGCGTACGCCTGGGGATCGGGGACGGGAGAGACATACACTGGCAGACGATGGTTGAATCGGGTGGCAAAGGGGTCGACCATGGGCCTGAACCAATGTTCCCACACCGAGGTTAGGGTTAGCCTGCTGAGGGTCCATTCCGTGTGAAGGACGGACCTGGAGCGGCTGAGGGAGTCTGCCAGAATATTGTAGGTCCCTGCTATGTGTCTCGCACGGAGGGTGATTCCATGTGCGTGACACCAGCGGAGGAGAGCCTCTGTCCGGAGGGAGAGGCTGATGGAGCGGGGGAGACATGAACCTGTGCCCTTCCAGGTGTCTGAGACACTACTGGGAACGCTCGCACCCCAGGTGCGCCGCTCAGAGACATCTCCTTATTTCCATCAACCCCAGTAATAAGAAAGACATCTCGGCTAGCACTATCTCTAGGTGGCTTTCCAAGACGGTAAGATCTGCCTACGCCCAGGCGTCCAAGGATCTCCCCGTCATATCTCGCCGGGCCCATGAGGTCAGAGCCCTGGCCACTTCCGCAGCGTTCCAGCACTCTGTCCCCTTGTGCCATCTTCTGGAGGCAGCCTACTGGCGTTCGGAAAATCCCTATATAAGCTTTTATTTAAGGGATATCCGCATGACCAGGGCTGAGGGTTCTAAAGGGATCTCCTTTGTGGCGGCTAATGCAGCCATATCAGTTAACCCCAAGAACTACTTGGGCACTCGGCCCTCCTCCGATTCCTTTAAATTCTGCTGTGGTCTGACATGGTATAGTATATGACGCCAAAATAGGGAGTTTGTATTATACTCCCTGTTTCGCTAGTATACTTACCATGTCAGACTCTAATGCCCGCCCTGCCTTTCCCTCTAGCGCCAAGGTTCTCGGGGTTACCTTGTGCGCAGGCCTCACTGAATGAGGAACAGGAAGCGGACACCGGCGTCTTCCTACGGCAGAAGTAGAGTGGGCATCACGTGACTGTCTTATTACTGCATTAGCCACAAAAAATTCGGCCTGGCAGAGCTGACTAACTGCCGTAGAATGCTACGGTCTGACATGGTAAGTATACTAGCCAAACAGGGAGTATAATACAAACTCCCCATGTTTGTAGTTTCCTCTCTTACATGGCTCTCTTTGATGCAGATATATTTTTTTTTAATCTCTTTCTCTATTCTCGTGTAATGTAGTGGTTGATGTATTCCAAGTTAAAGACATTTGATGATGATAGTAGCGAGCTTGTGGCAATAGTTAGTGTGCATGTGGTCAGATTTGTAGAGACATAGTTTTAAAACTTTCATTGTCTTCAGTTGTGATTATGGTAAAATTTCATCTGGAAGGACAGTGGAGGGAGGTGTATAACATAACGGTCATCTTCTGTGGCAGGTGACCCACATCAACCAGAGAGGGCAGGAAGAACACATCAGGCTGGAAGGGCTGCGAGGGAGCGTACAAAAGCCCAGCTGCAGCACTCCACCACTGGCGCCGCAGACGTTCGATGAGCGTAGAGACTTGATCAGGAGGAGAGAGGCGATACTGGCCAGGCAGAGGGAAGTCATGAAGCAGCAGACCAACCTGCTGCAGAAGTCCGATGCTGTGCAGAACATGCTGCGCACGTTAAACCACCAGACCATGGCCGACCCAGGCAACCCAGTGCTGGTTCAGGAACTGCAGAGCAAACTGAAGCAGTACCGGACGCTCCTGGACGAGGCTGAAACACTTGGCAAACGAGTGACAGAGTTGGAACAAGAGCAGAGAACCCTACAGGTCGCTGCGGAAACATTTCATCAAAGAGTTCCCAATGCTCCTGTTCAGTCATCCTTCACCCCGTCGATGCCTCAGCTAAACTCGGGCGCTCCCAGAGTGCAGCACTCGCAGTTCTCATTCTTTCCTGTTCAGCCACCCAACCCATTGCTTCCTTCAGTGACTGCAGGGAGTTTTAGCTTGCAGCCTCAAACTGCTCCATTCGTTTCTCATCAGCCACCCTTGGCTCCTGCAGTCCCTCTGATGAATGCTACTGATAACAACGTGCAGCGTGAGAACTTTTCATTCCAACCTGTTGGTCCTCCTCTGGCTAAACCAAAGACCAGCAGTTCCAGGACAGTGTTTCAGTCAAAACAAGCAATCTACCGCAAGTTTACCAGAACTGTGACTCCTCCACTGACAGATTACACTGTTGGCAGCACATCCTTACCTCACCCAACACTAGCGCAGCCACCCTCCAATCGGTCAGTGAGTGGTGATGTATCCTCAGCAAGTTCTCTCCCATCTTTTTCTTGGTCACATTCTTCAACACCATCACCATCGTTTCCAACCACATTGTCCTTGCCTACATTTAAAGAGGCAGTGATGACAAATGTGGCCAGCATCAGTACAAACTCCGTGGTAAGCAAGACAGGTACAGGCGTCACTTTCCGAATTACACCTGGAGACACTTGCCCAGCAACAGGCAAGCCTGTGACATCCTTGCTGTCGGCTCATGGTTCCCGTGGAGGAGTGGGGAGGTCTTCACGAAAGTCTGTCCGCAGTGCTCATGGCTTAGACATGTCTTGGACCTCAGCTTTCAAGTCATTTGAAGTTCAGGGTGTGAAAGGGAGTAACTCTCACCAAAGCAGTTCATCTTGTGTGAGTGCTGTTGGCCCTCCCCTTCCAAGCCTTGCCACCCCCACCGTTGTCACGTCTTTGACTACACAAGTGTCTACAGGAACGGTGTCTCCAGCAGTCGGTGAATACCATAAAAAAGGTAAATGCACATGTACCTTTTGGTGTGTGTACCACAGCAGGATTACTTGAAATGGTTTAATGAATCCCTTTGTTTAAACAAAAAAAGTCCCATGTGACCTTGCGATAAACTCATTGGAAGTAAAATTGTCCAAGCTGAATAATCGATAATTCCCAGTTAAGATAACTGAAGTTGTGCAATGGTGTTTATAATTTCACCATAGATCAACCCCTCAACACAGGGGAGGTATGAGAGTCCTCTAGTGGTGCTGAGGTTAAGCCATCCAGACTACAAAGCCTCTCAGGCTCCTAACGTGGGAAGTGGAGGTAGCTAGACATTTTTGCAGGCAGCCAACCTGTTGCTTAGAAAGCACCACATGTTTGGCTGCAAAAAAAAAAGAAACAAGATATGTACACAGAGTGAAAAGAAAACTGGTCAAAGGTAACTTGTGGGGCAGATTCAGTGTTTGGTGAGTGAAAGATAGTGGCTGAAGCAGACCAGTGCTCCTGCATGAGTTTAATTCACTGGGCAGGTGTGTTTGTGCCTAGGTGTGTATGTGTGTCAGAGTGTGTGTATGGTGTGTAGAATCTCTACAGCTCTAGAAAAAACTTTCAGGTCACCATCCAGGTGTATGGAATCGTGATCTGAATTCCCCTGATGCATTTTTTTTTAGCATAGTTGGTGAGTTGGCTACCTTCAATCTCAGCCCTACCCTGATGTAGAAGATCCCGGACCATTTGGTACTTCGTTATGTATTTTTAACATGCTTCGAAAGTTCTGCAGACGTGATGTAACCAAAGACACAGAGTGGGTGACATCACTTTGAAAATACCATCATTGGTGATAGTACATGGAACTGTATGTTGATTAAATCAAATGTTTTAGGTCTTGCTTTCTTGTCGAAAGCTTGATGGAGACCATCTGCAATGGGTCATGAGTTACTACTATGTCTTCTTTTCAAAGGTGTTGCCTGGTGTAAATGTTTCTTGTCATGTGTTGTTCCTGACAGTTTTGTTTTTCTTCCATTAACCCGTTCGCTGCTTGAAGCTGCTTGAAAATGTTACAAACAAAGGCTTTCCCAGTGCCAGGGAAATCTAATGATTTGGGGGTAATAATTAACAAAAAATTCTAGCTCAAAACTACAAAAGATATAACAATGAAATATATATGATTTTTGAAGGAAATTGAATGAAGATTTTGAATCTGGGCTTCTTTTGTTTTAATTTTGATAATAAAAAAGTATTTAGACAATTAGATTTGGATAGATTTTTTTGCACGATCAAAAGCATATGTTTTTACCACTACAGCTTCACATCCAAACAAGAACACAAAGCAAAAAAGTTGAAAATAAAGTTTGTATTGTCACACTACACCTGTAAATGAAAGTAAAACAGTTTAGAAGTCTATCAAGACGCTCACACTCTATGCAGACAGGTCAGTCCACGACCACGCCCCCCTCTCCCCACCACGCCCCCTTGCCGGACTTCAACCCTCTCTTTCACTGCTCCTCTTCCCCTACCTTTCCCTCTGCCCTGTGCCGCGCCGCGAGCAGGCCGCGCTCCCCTCTCACGCTGACTACCACGTTACTGACCACTGGCACGCAGTGCAGAGTACACACTAGGCGAGCTCGTTCGACGCTGGCAAACCAGTCAGCTGAACACACATTGAGGTCACACAGCCCGACTCAGTAACTGACGAATACGGTCAGCAATTCCATCACAATCATCATCTCACCTTTATGCTCGAGTAAGTTGTTGAATAAAAGATTATTGTCTTTGTCAAAAATCATTAGCAGAGCCTGCTCAGCTGTGTAAATACGTTGATTTGGTCGCTGTGCTTGTCGAAGGTTGCGCCGCCATCTTTGCAAGCGAGACGAAGTGCTGGCTGGTCATCCAGTCAGTGATGAGAATAAATGGGCTTTCCCCTCACGTGTGGTTATTTACATATCATTTTAATACTACAGACATATAAGGCTTACTACGCACACTCTATTTAAGTCCGTTGATAGAAATAGTAACGAATGAAAATTCAAGAAAAATGCATGACGTCAGTGGACGGCCCATAGGCACTGGGAAAGCATTTTTAATGCGGCGTCAGCTGACGGCTTAAAGGCACTCTACGGGTTAATCAGCACCCAAAAAAGATTTCCCGTCTTCCTTCCAGGTTTGCCTTGCATCTGTGTTTTGTTTGAAGTGTCGTTCATATGCCGCAGATGATCAAGCTACATACAGTGTAAAAGTGTATGCACTGTTGGTGAGAAAATGTTGAAGAAAAATGCTATCATGGTGTAATGTTACAGATACTGGGAATCTTCAGACATCATCATCATCATCATCAGTAGTTTTCTTCACTGGCTCCTCTCTGTCTGGGGCAGGAGAAGGGAAAGCCCACAGCAGCCAAGGAAGCCTGAAAGATGGATGCAGATGTGTTTCTTCAAACTCCTCATCGTCCAGTGGCGAGTCTTCTGTGCGTGCATCTTCCCCTGAGGCATTTGCACCCCTCCTGCCTCTGAAACCAATCAAGGTTTCTGCCAATCGGTATGCTGCTTTGGGCATGCTCGGTTCTGGCAATGGGAGCACTCTGCCAAAGACGGGGAAGAAAGAGGTTTCCATTCCCAAGTCGCTCACAGCATCTTTTTCAGCAGCAAAGAGGGACCCTGCAGAAGGAAGTATTCAGATCAGAGGGAAGAAGAAAGGTTCGTCTGACCTAGAGGTGGAGGTGGAAACAGTGCCCAAGAAGAGAAACGTAGACGATGCCTTAAACAAGATGAAGAGTGGGCCGAAGGAACAGGAAGACAGTGACGAAGGAGCATGGCAGGTCAGCACTTCCAAGAAGCGCGGAAGCAGAGGCAGTGCCAAGAAAAACTGGGAGCGTCAGCGTCAGCGAATGACACCAGGGCCAAGTCAGATGGCAGTGAACATGAAGCCACCTCTGGGTCTGAAAGTGATGGAGCAGAAGGCAGCCAGTGGACAAAGGTCGGTGACAAGTGCCCCTCAACTGGACCGCTTTTCCTTTTCCAAGAAGCTGGCCAGGGCGACTGACATGCTGGGTCATCCACGCCCCAACATCAACACTGGATTCATTGACAGCCTGGTTCGAAGCAACGAGGCAGCTAACCTGGGAAAAGGGAGTCCATCCACCAGCATTCCAAAGAAATTTTTTGCAAAAGGTAAGCTATGTTTTTCTGTCGGTAGTTAATGCAGCCTGAACACTCTCAATCATTAACTGCCTACATGTTCTAAATCCCTGCAATTATTAATGTTTCAATGTTTTTGAGCCTGAAACGAACAGAAATTGAACTTCTGAAACTTGATTATTTTCTTAAATCACATAAAATTTAAGATCTGAATGACTCCAAATTTTGTATGAAAATATAGTTGTGGCTGTGTTTGCTGTGAGTGTGTTTGTGTGGGGTTCATGTATAAAACTGAGCATTGTGGTCACTTGGCTTCATTTTGTAAATCTGCAGTCTTTTCTGATTGTAAGAAACTCAGCGTGGACTCACTTTTTTTTTCTTTGTCTTGCACACTGCTACAAGAGTTTCATGCTAGTACAGGGATCCTGTACAGTCTACATGGCTTTCTGACATTCATTGTCATACTGAACAGGAGCTGAAAAGTAGGAGTTGGAATCAAAGCACTTAGCAAATGGCGGCCACTTCTGCGACAGCCATTATTCTCAAACCTTGGTCCCAATGCTCAGTGCTTCCCGAATAACCTGTATGATAACTAGAAAGAGTGTACCTTTCAGAGAAGGACCTGTAGTCATATGGTTAGCGTGTTTGCCTGCAGAGCTGACGGTCGTCAGTTTGAACCGCTTGTGGTGTGTGTGTGTTTTTTTTTCTTTCAGCTTGAAAGCCCTCTCTGTCCACCTAGCAGTAAATGGGTACCTGATTCAGTTTGTGGAAGGTTAAGGCGGCATAAATAGAGGGACAGGCTCCACCCTTCATAATGCTGAGACGTAGACATGGTAAACCTGACCGCTCATTGCTCATACGGTCAATAGGCTATGGGATCTTCTAACCCCTATGGGCCGTAGGGAGAGGAATGGTAGTACTTACTTAGTAATTGAGGCTTCAAATGGAAGTTGTCGGGTAGCATGTTTGTTAAAAGATTTAATACTCATATGTACTTTTAGCCCATTGTTATACAGTCAGTATTCTCAAACAGTTCTCTGGAAATCTTCAGTCCCAATCGCCATGGCACCGTCTATAATGTATCTGATGAAATGCTCAAGAAGCTCATCCTAACTCCTTCAGCCCTGCACCTGAAAACTGTTTGGGCACCACTGAATGTCATTCTCAGCCTGTGTGTGCACAGCATTTGGGCAAAGTAGCATGTTCGTTCAGAATGGTGTGTATGCCCATGAAAAAGCATTAGAATGCTAGGAAAAGGATGCAGTTTACACAGAACGTCCTTCCTCATCGGCAGGCTGATTCTGACCGAGTAATTCCATCAGTTAATATGTTTTGTATATTTCATTTAAGAAAATGGAAGTTTTGCCAAGAATAAATTGATGTTTGAATTTGTCAAGGCATTGGCAGTCCGAAAGTGCATCACATATAAAGTTTTAATATGTTGATACAGAATCTTTTTGCAGTACCCATTTGATATTGTCAGTTTCTTGGTGAAATGATTTTCAAGAATCTCAAGTTTGATTGGAGTAGAAATGATTTTCAAGAATCTCAAGTTTAAATGGCGTACCACTTCCATTCATTCAGATAGCCCAAAGTGGCCAGGCTGGGGTGGATTCCAGGCTGTCCACTCAGTAGGGGTTGAAAGGGTGAAAGTGGAAGTAAGATTTCTCATTGTGAATCAGTGTGGCATTATTACCAAATTCATCTGTTTAGTATATGTCCTTTCCTTTCTTTCTTTCTTTCGAATTTTTGTCCAGCACTCATTGAATATTTTGACTGAGATGGCCTCCTCCCAGATTCCTCTTTGTATTATCTGTCCTTTCATTTCTTTCTTTCTGTCTAACTTTCATACTGTACTCCTGGAATATTTTGACTGAGACAGCCTCCTCCACGCCTCAGTCTTTTTAAGACATACTCCTGTTTGCAGGTCAGGTGTAATTAGTCATTCTACTAGATCCTCTTCTTCCCTACCATGCCAACTCCAAGTGGCTCAGCGTTTTTTTTTTAAGCTCACTGACGAACCAGTTCTTGACTGTGTTCGCTGCTGGCAGGTACAAAGAGTGACCAGTACGATGCCAGAGGTCAGCCGGAAGCTGATACATCAGTTGGGGAAGACTGGCTGAAGGTATGTGCAGTATGCTCATATCTTGTACAGTAAAACTGTTCAATAACGACAGAAGGTATGTGCAGTACAGTCGTATCTTGTACAGTAAAACTGCTCATTGACGACATCCAGAAATCTGTAAAAAGAATGAGTATGTGGAGGAGTGAGGCATTTTGGCAATGTTCCACATCACGTAGAATTGGATGTATAGTGAGTACCTCTTACAGCTGTAAAAGCATGCTTTGAAGTTTTAGTATAGAGGTATGAACATGTTCCTTTTTTTTTTATTCGTTAGGTATGAACTTGTACAGCTTATATGTTCAGGAAGTCTGAGAACAAAAGTTTTTTCCCCATTGATAGTGTGAAAGCATGGATTGCAGTTTTAGTATAGAAGTATACACATGTTCCATCTTTCATTCCTTAGGCATGAACTTGTACAGCTTTAATGTTCATGAGGTCTGAGAAAATGTTTGTTCCCATTGATAGTGGAGTGTCCTCATAATACTCATTGTCAGTGAAAGGGTAACTACCTAGATTTGAGTTTTTCATCTGTCCACCATCTTAAGGGATGCTGTTTGTCACGTTCTTGAAGTTAGTTTTTATATCACTCTTGTTTCAGCTTGCACAAGTTACAGACCATACTTCACTGTGGTGCCATTTGCTCTGTGTGTGTGTGTGTGTGTGTGTGTGTGTGTGTGTGTGGGGTGTGTGTTTCAACAGACATCTTCTCAAGAAGGAAGTGGATATAGTTCTGTGCTTTCGCTGGAAGTGTACGAGGAGTCTTAATACTGTGCTAGCCTTGAAAGTTTGCCATAGGTAGCAGAGCAGTTATAGCTTGCAAGAGTTTGATGTGCTAAAAGTAGTTAGCCAAGAGTATTACTTAAAAAGAACTGCCTGTAGTTAACAGACATCGGATACAAATTTTTGGTAAAAAAAAGAAATTCTTGAGAAGATGAAGTATGAAGAAATGAACCATGAAATATTTTTTAGTTTTGTTTTGTTTTAATTTAGGTGACTGAAATAGAAACATGAGGTAAGTGGCTGTGAGGGTCTTCTTGCTAAATGAAAAGTTGTGGCCAGATGTTCTTTATAGAATGATAATAAAGACGATGGTGATTGTAGTGTTGTTTAAAGGACGCCAACTCCTTTATATTTTTTCTTTAAACTTGGTCCAGATCAAGAAGAAGGGAAAAGCAGATATCACCAAACCCCACGTAGCTGCACAAGGGGGAGCAGATTTCCCCAGACTGTCCAATTCTGACATCAGTGCCAAAGATGCGTCTTTGAAGATCACTCCCTACAGGAAGCTGTACCTCAGCATCGCTGATGAGTTCCCTCACCTACAGCAGTAAGAGGGACCATTTTTCTTTCTTTTTTTTCTTTTTAAAAAATTTAATTTGATATTCCCCTGTGTTCTCTGTTGTTCTTCACATAGTCACTACCCTGCTTCTCCTGACCTTGCCATATACAGGACGTCCTCTTCCGACATCACCAGGACATTGCCTCTAGAGAAAATCGGCCACTGGTGCTGAGCCATCTCAGTGGTGGTTGTGGTGTCTGTTCAGTTTTACTGTGTGTATAAATTACTTCTTGAATCTCCATACCTACACACGGTCCTGTTCCTGACTTGTTGCATTGGCTTTCGAATAGTGTGTGTGTGTGTGTGCACCTTCCTTGCCTTTCCCTTCTCCCTTCTTCTGCACTGCTTGCCACACAAGACCACATGATTTTCACCGCATACTTCATTTGCATGGGAAGGATTAGATTTTTTTTGTCCATCAGTGTCCCCGTTGTCACGTAAATCTATACAGTGTTGATTCTTTTTATCTGTCAAGAGTTTGATCACATCCGGAAACGAGATGTGCGTTCATTCAACCATTCTTTACATGGAAAGAGCATTTTCTAACTGGTCTCAAAACAATGCTATCAGAGAGAAAACTTCACTGGTTTTTGGTCTCCGGAAGAGACTGTTTATAGGTAATTGGTCAAGCTGATGGCCTGTGTCATACCCCTTGGATTGAAGTTTGTTTAAGTTTGCTTATATGTAAGAAAATTGAATAAACTTGAATTTGCTCCTAACATGATTTGTGTTCACCTTTCCCTCTTTTAAAATCCTGATTTCTCAGAGTTCTTTACCATTGAGAAAGGGTTTAAGGCCGGAAATGTTTGGAAACTCTTTTCCCTTGGATTACCTTTTCCACCATGTTTTTGTGATTTTTTCATAAGTTGTGTAATCCTCTGGCCAACTTTACTTTGTTGTCAAAAAACCCTGTGTTTTCCTGAAATCGCAAGTTTGGCACATCAGTTTGGGGGTTGACAAGGGGGACCAAAGTCAAGATTAAGGCACTGTGCAGTTGATTTAGTGATGTGGTATGTTTGTTGGATTATGGATTTGAGGGGTATCCTAATGATTGATTAAGTATGTTTATTGTCTTGGGTCAGACTCAGAGTGGTCTGGGATATACTGATGAGGTGCGTGGTTGTGTTGTCTTTGACTCAGAGAGGACATGATGATGTGTAAGGTAATGCATGTTGTCTGTCGCTCAAAGAGGACATGATGATGATGATGGATGAGGTGTGTCTGTTGTCGTTGGCTCAGAGGACATGGTGATGATGATGGATGAGATGTGTGTGTGTGTGTGTGTGTGTGTGTGTGTGTGTGTGTGTGTTGTGTCTCTGGTTCAGAGAGGGCATGATGATGATGATGGATTAGGTGTGGTGTGTGTGTGTGTGTGTGTGTGTGTGTGTGTGTGTTCTTTAGTTCAGAGAGGACATGATGATGATGATGGATGAGGTGTGTGTGTGTGTGTGTGTGTTGTCTCTGGCTCAGAGAGGACATTTGAGATGATGGATCAGGTGGGCTCAGAGAGGACGTTTGTGATGATAGATTAGGTGGGCTTAGAGAGGACATTTGTGATGATATATTAGGTGTGCTCAGAGAAGATATTTGTGATGATAGATCAGGTGGGCTCAGAGAGGACATTTTTGATGATAGATAAGGTGTGCTCAGAGAGGACATTTGTGATTATAGATCAGGTGGGCTCAGAGAGGACATTTGAGATGATAGATCAGGTGGGCTCAGAGAGGACATTTGTGATGATAGATCAGGTGGGCTCAGAGAGGACATTTGTCATGATAGATCAGGTGGGCTCAGAGAGGACATTTGTGATGATATATCAGGTGGGCTCAGAGAGGGCACTTAGATGGTCACTGAGCTGTGTATGCTGTGTGTTTGCTCAGGGAGGACATTATGGCGGTGATAAATGAAGTGAAGCAGCTCTATGGAGGTCACTTCCATGGCAAGTTTTTCAGTGATATCATGAAGGACACCAGGACGGTGGTGCTTCATCAGTATCCTGACAAACTGCGCTCTGCGGTAAGGAAAGTGGATGTCCCCCTTGGGAAAAAAAAAGAAATCTGATAAAGAAGTTTTAGGCTACAACTCTTATTTCTAGCCTTTGTCTTTGGAAAGACTTTCTAAGAAACTGAATGTTGTGACCCAAATTCAGCCCATAGTTTCTGGAAATGAAATGTTGGGTGAACCTACAACATCAAGTCAGAGTGTGGTTGCTGGAAAAGAAGTGTCCCAAGGAACGGGCCGGCAGGATTTGAATGCAGACCTTAGCTGCTGAAAAGAAATATGCTTATTATCTTTCTTTGGCACAAATTTGGGCAATGTTTTCTGGGAAAGAAATGTTCCCCAAAACTGGCAGCTGTGACAAGAATTTGGACTGTTGTTGCCAGTTGCTTGGAATGTTTTCGTTTTTTTTTTTTGTGTGTCCAGACTTCTTTCAGCAGACTGTATTTAAGAAATGATGTGATAGTGAATTTTTTTGTTCACTTTGTTTTCAAAACGCCATTCTTTTCATGCATGTATAGAACCTTTTGAGTGTGGAATAAAAAAAAAAAGTTAGAGTTGAGGATTCGACAGCTTTAGTCTGTCACAGTCCATAAGACCTAATGTCAGTCAGGGTCATGGGGGCACGGCATAATGAAGTCTCTGCTGTTCTTTGCACATTTGACGGGGGTGTGCAAGTGCCAGAGTTGTGGCAGAGCTCAAGTCTTGTTAGGGGAAAGGGTAAACTGAAAGTCTGGCTTTTGTGCCAGTTCCTGCTTTTGCCATTGCACTGGCATCAGATTTCACATGAAAGATTTTTTTACCCGTACAGTTATATAGAAATTTGTAAGAATTTTTCATTTCATTATATTACAGATTTGTGTTTATGTTACGATGCAGAAATTGTTTTGCAAGAATTCGGTTTCTTTTTCTTTCTTGCTTTCTTTCTTTCTTTTTAAAAAAAAAAAAAAATCTTATTGTTGTACAGAAACAATCCAAGCCAGTGTTCAGAGAGATGCATACCATGAAAAAAGAGAAGACATTCTCGGCTGGGAAGGTGAGTCGCAGTTTTCACTGAATGAAGTAAAGCTGTGTAAGTGCAAGGAGAATTCCCAGATTCCCCAGGTAGGGCTAAATTGTGTTGTATGTGATTTGATTGGGAGGAGGTGTTGGCTAAAACTGAGAAGAATATTTGTTTAAAAAGCCAGCCACTGTGGTGGGGTGGTTAGCATCACAGATAGTGGGCTGAAAGGTTGAGAGTTTAGGTTCCATTAGAAGCATATACAGACTTGCTCACCCATATAATTTCGTCATATTTTGTACACATGTTTGGCGAAAATACGTTGAACACCAAAAACTGAAAAAAAAAAAAAATCTGGAGACACATTCTGGAGTGATGATTGTACTTGCAGTGTGAGGGCATTGTGTTGTCTTGGTGTGGTTTGACCAAGATGTGCTTTGATCAGTGGTCTTATGAACACTCCAAGGCAAAATCACATGTGGTTGTGTCTTGAGTCTTCAATCACATGACGACAGTAGGTACTTGGGCCCTGAAATGTTGAAAAAGAAAACAAGAACTGGCAAGAGAGCATGGATTTGTGTCAAAGTATGCTGATAAATCAGGTTTGAAAGTAGGTTGTGTCGGGAGAGACAATATTTACTTTGTCCTGTGCTGTTTGATGGTAAGTGGAAATGAAACACACATTACACACACATACACACACACACACACACACAAAACAACAACACACACACACACAACACACACACACACACACACACACACGCATACACACACAAACACACACACACACACACACACACACGCACACACACACTTGCGCGCACACACACACCACACGCACACGCACACACACACACACTGCTTTAACAGAAATTTTGAAGATTCCCCCCTCCTCTCTTCCACTTTTTCAAGTATTGGTAGAAAATACATGCATTTTAGTAGAAAAGTACACCTGTAACAGTTTTAGGGTGAACAGATCTGCTTATATGTGTGTGATCTTTTTTACCCCAAGAGAGAGGAGGGCGGAGGGAAAGGAAAATGTGTCTGCACTTGACAAACAGAAGACTGATGTTAGTATATTTGTATGCTAAAAGCCAGTGTTTGGAAACAGCATAGAACATCTTCAACTGTACACTGACCGGTGTTAAAACTTATCATGCTGAGCACAGCACAAAACTTCACTTCTATTTCACAGCTGCAGACACACAATAGTTTTGAATACACAGTAGATGTTGATATGTTTCAGAAATCCGAGGGAATCTGGCAGCAGTGTGGCAATGTATCAGGGACTGATTTCCAGGTGAGCACAGTGATATAAACGTGTCAAGGTGCAATGTCTGTGTGTTGGGGTATCAGGACTGTGAACTGTCGGTTTGCCGTTTGGTCACATCTGTTAGGTGCCCTGACTGTGCATATACTTCAGCAGACAAAGCATATTGACACTGCTTAAAATGATTTTATTGTGATAGGTTCTTTTCATGAAGTGATCAGTCATCTTGCTACACAGTTCAATGTAGATTAGTTTCAAAAGTACCAGTGTCTTGCTGTCGTTAATTTCTGAGGTTTCAGCTTTCTTTGTGCTAGTTTGTTTGCTGGTCATTACAATGAACTGAGTTATCATTGTACCTCAGGGAAGAGCTTTGCGAGACTAGCAAAGAGATTGGTTTTGTAAACCTTCATGTAGAGTGTGATGGTGTTTCACAACAAGACAACTATCTCTGTTAGAAAGTGTACTAGCTAAGACTAGAGCAGTACTGACAGAAAGTGCAGTATATATCTTTAATGAGGAAGAGAGCAGTAGTTTTGCTTGTGAAACGGTTTCTTTTGTTCGTTCTGTGTGCCTTGTGTGCAAAGTTGAATTTTCATTGTGTGGAGAGTGGACCAGATGACTGTCACGACTGCCATATGTCTCCAAGCAATTAATGAGGGTCAGATGATTAATCCTTGATGGTACGTTGGTGAGTGAAGCATAAAGCCAGGCTTTTGAATCTAGTAGATAAACAACCAGACCAGGTAAGTCTAATCTGCTTTGTATGTGTATGTGGGCAGATCAAATAAAAGGCAAACACAAGTTATTGTAGGGGTGAAACTTATTTTTGATTGTTAACATATTCCATCGTGCCTTGGATGTGGAACTAAGATCAGTCTTTTTGTGGCTGGACTTTTTTCTTCTGTTTGGCTTCCAAACTGGTTCTCGCGCCAGGCTTCCAGACAGTGGTTCTTGCGCCAGTGCTTGTCATTATTTTGCCTACAACCCCCCCCCCACCCCCCCCCTCCCCTGCACACACACAGACCATCGATACCTAATGTACCCCCGCATGCAGCAGAAACAATTAGGAAGCAAAATGGTACCAGAGACAGTTTACATCTGCCATGAGGACAGCGGTCCGAGACTCGTAAAGTGTCTGATGGTGATTTGCTCTTTTTCTAGTCTGGGACATATGTTGTTAGATGATTTTGAAGCTGATCCTTAGGATGGGCTTCAGACTGTGATTTGACTGGAATGTTATGTCTGTCTGAGCTGTTGATGCTGAAGCAGTTTTCATTAACCTGTTGAGTGCCAGATATACTTCCGCTTCAGTGCCAGCGACTGAAATTTCAGTCGGTGACCTTTCGCTATTTTTATCTGGAAAACCCTAGTGATTTAACCGACTTATTTGGTGTATGACGAAGGTTTAGGATCCCGTCCAGTGCCCAATCAGATCATACCTGACGACGTGTACTCATACTGTGTGCCCAGTCCATTGAAAGTGAAGACACCACAGGCTCTGAGTAGTTGTCACTCACCAACAATAGCAGACGACGCAACACCCGGGCCTAGCAGCCTACAATCGACTCGAAAAACCATTTCTGCTCTCGAAGCAGCGAATATTATTCTAGAGGAGGGCGATTCAGATCTCGAGTCAGTCGATTCGCTCGACACATGGAAAAGTGACGACGATTTGGTGCATGCAAGTGATGTTTCGGCGTTGATGGGTCAATTTGACCCAGCTGACACAAGCATCGGTACACTGAGTGAGCCAGCCAGCGTGTGTGCTTCTCCGCAGCTTGAAACTGACACAAGCGAAGAAGAGGAGGATTCGGCTTCGGTCAGTGCGGGGCGAAAGAGAAGACGGACTAAAGTGAGGAGGGGGGGGGGGGTTCATGGCAAGCGTGGGAGAGGCGGTGTGTCTAGGGGGCGTGGCAGACAATGAGCAGCTGCAACTTGAACTGGGGCAGCTAGGTTTCAAGGGAATTTTTCACTACCAAATTTTTATCGCCCAGCAACACTGCCATTTAGTGGAAACCCGGGGATAAATGTTCGAACGGGCGAAAACTTCCAGCTGCATGTTTATATTTTACAAATATTTTTCTAACAAATTCTATCCTTTTTTCCACATTTGTTTATATAACTGCATGGTCCTTATACCCAGATAAAGATTTCTTTTTGATTTTGATGTCACCAGATAGAGGAATAAACACAGATTCCAAAAAGGTATAGTTTTATGGGGTTTTCTTAGCTGGATGAGGAGCTATGAATTTTTGTTTATTTTATGCCAAAACACCCCAAAACCCTTGGCACTGGGGATGCACTTATTTATACAGACACCGGCATTCAAGGGGTTAATGAACAGGGTGAACTGCCATTGCAGAATCTTAACTACGTGAAGTTGAGTGTACTCCAGTCAGTATGGTGTCACTTGGTGAGGATGGGGTTATTAGCAAGATGTCAGTTGTGTCAGTGTTGCTGGGCCAGACGTTGTCACACTTTTCACATGGAGGCCTCTGGAAAGTAAAATGTTCCATGCAGTTTTAACAGCTGTAAAAAAGCAGGTTTTGCAAATGATTGAGGTAGATCTGATTGTCCTGTCTGGCAGTCATTGCATGAGGTCTTTGCTTTGCTGTGATCTGTGTGATCCAGAGATACCAAAATGTTGAGAGAGATGGTAGGCAGTGAAGATATGAACTGCAAAGTCAGTCACAACAGTTTGTATGTTATTACCAGCTGCTGGTATCATCAGCCTTCTCTTTTGTTCAGATCCTATCACAACAGTGTGAGGTGGATGAAATGCTGAATGGAAGAACACAAGCAGAAAGGCCTTCTTTCAATGTTGACGCAACTGTTCACTAATGAATCAACCCTCGGTGTTCTCACTGCTGTCCACAAAAGAAAGCTGACATTGCCCAGACTACTGCCCAAGAAAACCAATCAGATTTCTGTCACACTTTGAGCATTCATGACCACATTATACTGAGACATGCTTGCCACCAGAAATGATCATATTATTTTAATTAACAACAAAGTAAAAAACTGCTTTATTTGGGCTCAGTGTAAGAAATTTGTATGGATGTGTATATGAACTGTAGAACATGTACATTGCCTATCATTTTCCCCATAGGCCAGCATGCATATGGTTAACACGGCAGCAACAGTGGCATTACACACAACTAAGGATACTGTCATAGGTCCCTACAATTAGTTGATCACTGCAAGTGATAACATACATACAATAAACAGCTCAATGGTGACAGGTTTGCTGTCTTTTATAACTGCTTTCCATTGTCAGGCATGCCAGTATTGTGGATTTTTTTTCTTTTTCCATCCCAGGTGATCTCAAGACAGAATGATTTTTCTTTGGAATGGAAATGATAATACAATCAAAAAGAAACATGATCAGAAGAAGCGGGCAGAAACAGATGTCCTGTCAAACAGACAAAATCAAATGAAATGGATATTCATTGTCTGAACGATCAGAGAGGAGAAAATTAAAGAAGCAGGATGTGAAAGAGATGGTCATGTTTAAAGCTCAACCACTACTTGGATGCTGTGGTTTTATCAGCTCCATTCGTATGTCATGTGTCTCATTCTGAACCTTTCCGCAAACCCTTCCCCATCATTTGGGTTGCCATTCACTCGTTTTTGTGACTCCTCCTATTCTCTTTCCACCTTCATTCATAAGTTACGGGGCTGCTATGCATACTGAAAGTCGCCTAGGTTTTATTTTGTTTTTTATTTTGTTTTTCATTTCATTCATGTCCATGTCATAAAATCCTCGTTGAAGTCTGGGCAGATCAGTGATGTATCCCACGGACTGCATTGTACTTTGTATTAAAAGGTGTGCCTTGCTGTATGTGCTTTGCAGAGTGCTGAAGACGAGTGCAGCATTTGTCTGTTAGAGTTCTCCACAGAGTCGCCTTATGTTTTGGATTGTGGTCACAACTTCCATAAGCAGGTAGGTTTTGGAGTCCTTGTTGATCCCATGCCTCCATGTCAAATCAGTTTGTAGTCTGCTGAAAGTATGTACTGAAGTATATGTATGCCGTTACCCATACGCACACAGAGGTTTTTCAGTTTTCAAAGCTGTGCATGAGAAATGCTGCTGTTTTTGTCCTGGTCTAAACTGCCTTAAAGATTTGTAGGGTGTCCATGTTCCTAGGTGGTGCTTATAAGTTTTTGGATTTGGACAGATAGTGCAAAAGGCCATTGCTGGTACTCGGATTGGCTTGGAGGTCCTTGAGCCTTGAAAACTGGTCCTCAACGTACACATGTACAAATGTGCAACAAAGAACAAGGCGCTATACAGCCACACATTCCCTCTTCAGCCTTTGCTATCTGTACAGCCACACATTCCCTCTTCAGCCTTTGCTATCTATACAGCCACACATTCCCTCTTCAGCCTTTGCTATCTGTACAGCCACACATTCCCTCTTCAGCCTTTGCTATCTATACAGCCACACATTCCTCTTCAGCCTTTGCTATCTGTACAGCCACACATTCCCTCTTCAGCCTTTGCTATCTGTACAGCCACACATTCCCTCTTCAGCCTTTGCTATCTGTACAGCCACACATTCCCTCTTCAGCCTTTGCTATCTGTACAGCCACACATTCCCTCTTCAGCCTTTGCTATCTGTACAGCCACACATTCCGTCTTCAGCCTTTGCTATCTGTACAGCCACACATTCCTCTTCAGCCTTTGCTATCTGTACAGCCACACATTCCGTCTTCAGCCTTTGCTATCTGTACAGCCACACAATTTCCCTCTCAGCCTTTGCTATCTGTACAGCCACACAACCTTTCAGCCTTTGTATCTGTACAGCCACACATCCCTCCTCAGCTTTGCTATCTGTACAGCCACACATTCCCTCCTCAGCCTTTGTTATCTGTACAGCCACACATTCCCTCCTCAGCCTTTGCTCTCTGTACAGCCACACAATCCCTCCTCAGCCTTTGCTCTCTATACAGCCACACAATCCCTCCTCAGCCTTTGCTATCTTCCTTCTAGCCTTTGCTTTTTTTGATTGCATGCATTTTCCGCTCTGCTTTTCCTTCTTTTCTTTTCCTTCTCTTGGGTATGGAAACTCCGATTTAATTATTTGCCAACAAGAAAAGGGTTATGGAAACTCAGATTTGATTATTTACCAACAAAGAAAGTTGAAGCAGTTATTTAAACGTCCAAAATAGCGAGTGTGATATTTTCTTGTTGTGACTCTTTCATGTACATTTTGACTATGTTTTTATTCATGTGTTATCACTTCTACCAAGGAGGCTACATTTTCATCTGTATCTGTGGGTTGATTTGTCTGTTGGTAATATATTGAGCTTAACCCGTAGAGTGCCTTTAAGCCGTCAGCTGACGCCGCATTAAAAATGCTTTCCCAGTGCCTATGGGCCGTCCACTGACGTCATGCATTTTTCTTGAATTTTCATTCGTTACTATTTCTATCAACGGACTTAAATAGAGTGTGCGTAGTAAGCCTTATATGTCTGTAGTATTAAAATGATATGTAAATGACCACACGTGAGGGGAAAGCCCATTTATTCTCATCACTGACTGGATGACCAGCCAGCACTTCGTCTCGCTTGCAAAGATGGCGGCACAACCTTCGACAAGCGCAGCGACCAAATCAACGTATTTACACAGCTGAGCAGGCTCTGCTAATGATTTTTGACAAAGACAATAATCTTTTATTCAACGACTCACTCGAGCATGAAGGTGAGATGATGATAGTGATGGAATTGCCAACCGTATTCGTCAGTTATTGTGTCGGGCTGTGTGACCTCAATGTGTGTTCAGCTGACTGGTTTGCCAGCGTCGAACGAGCTCGCCTAGTGTGTACTCTGCACTGCGTGCCAGTGGTCAGTGACGTGGTAGTCAGCGTGAGAGGGGAGCGCGGCCTGCTCGCAGCGCGGCACAGGGCAGAGGGAAAGGTAGGGGAAGAGGAGCAGTGAAAGAGAGGGTTGAAGTCCAGCAAGGGGGCGTGGTGGGGAGAGGGGGGCGTGGTCGTGGACTGACCTGTCTGCATAGAGTGTGAGCGTCTTGATAGACTTCTAAACTGTTTTACTTTCATTTACAGGTGTAGTGTGACAATACAAACTTTATTTTCAACTTTTTTGCTTTGTGTTCTTGTTTGGATGTGAAGATGTAGTGGTAAATACATATGCTTTTGATCGTGCAAAAAAATCTATCCAAATCTAATTGTCTAAATACTTTTTTATTATCAAAATTAAAACAAAAGAAGCCCAGATTCAAAATCTTCATTCAATTTCCTTCAAAAATCATATATATTTCATTGTTATATCTTTTGTAGTTTCTGAGCTAGAATTTTTTGTTAATTATTACCCCCAAATCATTAGATTTCCCTGGCACTGGGAAAGCCTTTGTTTGTAACATTTTCAAGCAGCTTCAAGCAGCGAACGGGTTAAATCCTGCAACTACCACCAAGGTGTTGCTGAGACATTGATGATTAGTTTGGGTGCAAACCATTTATGTCCGTCTGTGATGATGTCGGAGATACATTAAGAGATACACAATGGATTTGGGTTGGGACTGACCTTGCGGAGGCGTGCATTCTTCTGATTGCCTCTCTGATTCACTCCCTTTGCCTTGCAGTGTATTGACAAGTGGGTGAAAGACCAGGGGGAGCGCACCTGTCCCAACTGTCGCACCATTGTGTTGATGCGGGAGGAGTTCCCTCACCTTGGCAGAGACACTCCCTCTTAGCTGCAGCCTTCCCAGCAGCCTGATGACAAGGACGTTCCCTGGCCTTGGTCCTGAGCAGCTGTGTTTTCAGGGTTCTCCTCGCATCGGGATTGTGCCTGTGTTTTTTTCAGTGTGTTTGCCCGCTCTGTGTGATTATGCTTGGATCTTAGCTGCAACTTGCAAATTTCTGTTGCATTTTGGTCTTCCTGTGGGACTGTAAATAAAATGTGTTTGTGTTTTATTTCATGGCCGTCTTCCATGATTGGGGTTAATTGAGCCATGCAGGTAAATGAGGAAACCAATTCCAGGAACACCCATTCCAAAATTAGCTTTATTTTGTTGTCTCTTTTTGTTCTGTGCATTTGTGTGTGTGTGCAAATTTTTGTCTTGAGATGGAGAAAATGATGCGTTTGCCTTGCTTTGTTTCAGCATTTCTAGCTGGATGAGTGTGCTCTGTGGGATTTGCAGTGCTGATCAAAAAAAAAAAAAAAATTGTCATGCACATGTGTTTTTCTTACCATTCTCAAGTGCCTTCCAGGAAATGTCAGTTTGTTCAGTTTTGACTGAACACTTGAATAGAAGTGTTCATGTGATAACTATCGTATATGCATACCCTTCCTATCGTCTGTTCCCCCGCCCTCTCCCCTCTCTGTGCTTCATTTGCTGTCTTCTCATACATAGCTGGTTCTGTACTTTTTAAATAACGTTCCACCCTAAACTGTCCCTCCACGATTTCCAGTGTACTGTAGAAAAGCCCTGTACTGACCATATAGGGCGACCCTGCATTTTCCAGAGCAGTTTTTTTTGGAAGATGTTCCATTTGAGGAAAATAACTGATGTGAAGTGGATGCCATTTGCAAAGTACTTCGATTCAGTTTTTTTTTTAAAATGGTTAAAAAGCATATAAATTTTCAGTTTGTGTCCAGTGTGACAGTGATAAGTGACTGACTGTTCAACACCATTGTGGACAGTTAAGTGGTCCAGATGTCCCTGAATTGCGATGGCCCAGAAAGCCATCCGGATTGTACAGGCGTGTCTGCTGTCACTGCAGACGTCAGTGGTAATGTGGGAGATGACTCAGAAGTGGGGAATCAAGATTGAGATTATGGGTACATTCTGGATATACCTGATGGAGGCAAGTGACCACAGTTTAACTCTGCTCATTCCAGGTATTTTTGTACTCTTTCTGTACATGGAAACCCAAGTATTCTTTTATTGACTCAGAATTTTATCACCTATGTTACAAAAAGAATTCCAGAAAATACAGTTCTAATTGAATTGCCTTGAGATTTGGTGGAATTATGCAGAAAAG
This sequence comes from Conus canariensis, assembly GCA_033310375.1. Lineage (NCBI taxonomy): Eukaryota > Metazoa > Mollusca > Gastropoda > Neogastropoda > Conidae > Conus > Conus canariensis. The sequence continues at coordinate 10,908,849 of CM065733.1, read as the reverse complement.
CTTGTAAATTGTTCTGACATTAATTTCAAGTGATTGTACGCTCCCACTTTCGGTCGCCTGTCACTTCATCATGCTCTTCTTCCGAATTGGAATTGTCATCTGCATTCAGCTGATCAGTTCAGTCACATGTTCTTCTTTCAGCAATCTTCTCTTCATCACCTCGAATCATTCCTCCAGTGTAAATCCTTCAAAATACTCGTCATCATTCCCCAAGTCACCAAAGAGTTCAGCTAGAAACGCTTAGCTCACCTCCATCATGGAAACCGCTAAAAAAATCAGGGAAACATCCCCACTGAATTGATGTGTTGGCTCTTGAAATTGCAGACAAGTGTGTATTCTCTAAGGTCTACTAACCTTTTATACTGTAGCCTCAGTTTTGGCTGTTAATTGTAGTTTGAAATTGGACATCTGCACTCGGTTGCACAGCTCTCTGTCTGTTTCACGCATGTGAAAGGGGTGTTCAGTAACGTCCAGATGTCTCTGTGAGCTGGGATAGGATGCACTTTACCAACTGTACCAAAATGTGTGCTGCTTTTGCTGCTGTTGGCAGACATGGGATTTTGATGCCATGGTATGTGTATGATTCTGTTACAGCTAAAGATAATGTAGAATTTTAAACATGTTTGGGCACATAAGTGCACAAAAATTTCTGTGTGGCTAGGTATACTGAAACTGGAATGGACAGTTGAAAAGAATGCCACCAAGAGGGCAAAAGCAATGAGACAATGAAAAATAGGGTAGTAGGGGACTTGAGTGCCCAGATCTCCACCAGGTTTGAACAGCTGTTTGAAAAAAGGGAAAAAAAAAAAAGAGAGTTGTATATTCACGTCATCAGGATTTGATAACAAAGCAGCAAGTTTGACAGCTCATGTGATGCGAACTTGTATGTGTCGTCATCGTTTAAGGTAACATGATACATTTGACATCATTAGTTATGTCATTTCTGTAGAAACTTTGTTATGTTTTTTTTTATGAAGTAGGTCAAAACACGTGATAAAGAACCTTCCTACTGGGAGGTATCATGGCCTGGGACTGGTCAGGGGGAATACATGGAATGGACTGGCTTTTGATGTAAAGGGTTAATACATGTCCATACAAGCCATAGAATATCATAAATATCAAGAGTTTTGTCTTGCGCTCTCGACTGTTGGGTCGTAAAAATAGCTCAGGGAGGTGACATGGACAGTCTGTATGTGAAGCCTACATGCTTGTAGGTCATGTGGACACATGAGGTAATGTTTTTCATTGTGGTCAGGTAAAACTGCTTCATTTCTGCTTTGTTTGTGGTATATAACCTAATTATCATGGGATGATGTACAAAGAAACAGAGTCTGGGAAAGTCCAAAATGATACAGTTTACACAAAGTGCAAAGTCCAGGAGACGCCAAGACTGATTTTGGTACAAATTTTGCAGCTCCTTTTCTTTGTTTTGTTTTGTTTTGTTTCCCCCCACAAATCATAGGCATTGATTCATCTGTGCTTGATACAGTGTGCACACTCTAGTTTTGACATATTGTACAACATTGATTTTATAAACATTCTAATCATCATGGGATGATGTTCAAAGTTTATGTTCATGAGAGACCAATGTGATGTGAGCTGCTTTGGCATATAAATTGTGCATTGTTTACTTTCAAGTCCCCTGTGTGGTTGGCTAGGCTCTACATGTATCATGAAATTGAAAACGGGTCTCCATTGCAGTCAGGTACATTTTTTTTTTCTGTTGTGGGTTTTTGACAAGTAATATTTGTGTTTTTGTTACATTCATTTTTCAGATGACTTGCAAGTGTAACCAGCCTTTATGTAATCGTCGATTTTACTTTGTGTGTACTGTGAACTTCCAGTGTAGGCGTATTTTTTTTTAACTACAAGTTGTAGAATAAAGTGATAAAGATGTTGGACTTAGCAGTAAATACGGTTTACATCCCTTACACATATCTTCTTTTAAGTTGTTGCAGGTAGGTAATCTGAAGTCGATGCGAACTATGGAAAAAGTAGAAAGAGCTGGTGCAAACACTTCCAGAGTTTTTATCTTGCCTTCATCTGTCAAACTTGGTGTGATGACTGGAAGTAGTGAGGACAGTGGCCCCATCAGAATTCAAGAATCAAACCCAAAGATCAGGATCAGATCATGGCATGGTGCAGAAAGCTTGTGAGCGTGTGACAGGTCACACGTGTTTGCTTCCAGCATTTAAAGGAAAGGTCAGGGGTGGCAACATGACATTGTCATAACAGACGAGCTGAGAGGCATGATGGAATGAGGGTCTGGTAACCAGTTTTCATCAACTTCAAGGATTGGTGTTGGCCTGAACGTAAGCCTTGTTGGAAGTGGAGTCTGAAGGAAAAGGTCAAGGTCACAGTATGGAGCCATTGAAATTATTTTCTGGTAGCTACCTTGCTTTGTGTTGAAAGCCTTGCTTAGCTGGGTTTAACTAGCTATTTTTGCAAATCATCAAAGCAAGTTTAGATTTGATAGGAGATAACTTGTTTTGCATGGTTTTTTTTTGAGAAATCGGTAGATGTGCATAGTATGTTGTTATTAGCCATTGATTAAAGTGATGTGCAAGGATGTGTGTGTATGTGTGTAAAAGTAATTGTTACATATCCATACGTGTTTGTGTGCTTGTATGTTCAATCATCTTTTTGTTCGTACATTGGCTCCTGCCGTTGTGGTACGCTTCATTATTGCAGCGATAACCGACAGGCTTGATAAAGCTTCTGTGTCTTGTTATCAGTCGTTCACCAGAATTTTTTCAGCAGGTTTACAAAACTATCACTTTTAATCATGGTACATGATAATCACTGAGGTGTGGTCAGTGTGAAAAGAAAATACTGTCGGATACATTTAATACAAAACGTTTGTGTGTGTGTGTGTTATCTTATTCATTTCTTTTTCTTTTTTTCATTATTATGGATTTTGTGGTTGGCTTTGGCAGAAATTTTGTTTGCTTGGTTTGATTCCATTTTCCTCCCCCACCCCCTTCTGGTCAAGAAATGTTTTGAACTGTTTGTGCATGTGTAGTGCTTCTTGCACATCATGAACTAATGGTTTTTCCATGGACCAAGAACCATTTTATACAACACTGGGTTTGGAATGGTTTTTTTTTCAGTTACAAAGCCAGAAAAGGCTTCATCATTATCAGTTGTCTCAAGTTGTAGACGTTCTCATCCATTAATAACTTGGTTTCTTATTTTCTTGTTCTATGTCTTTGTTGTTCTGGATTTGAGGTTTACTTTTGGTCTCTTGGTTCAGCCATAGAGCCCATGCCTCTCCCCCACCCCAGACAGTTTTCCTGATTTGTTCTTGTTCTAATGTCATAATTGTCCTGGATTTCATCTTTTACTTTTTGGCGTCCTAATTCGGTCATAGAAGTCGCCTTAAAAAAAAAAACAGTTTTTTCCTGATTTTTGTGTTTAAAGTGTTAGTAGTATTTCCTGATTTTGGGGTTCAGAGTGTTAGTATTATTTCCTGATTTATGTTTTCAGAGGATTATTTCCTGATTTTTGTGTTCAGTGTTGTTTTGTGATTTTTATATTCAGTGTGTTGAACTTTGAGACAAAAGTTATTGCTTGCAAGTAGTACTCTGCGTCACACACACACACACACACACACACACACACACACACACACACACACACACACAGAGTTCCTTTGTTTCAGTGTATGTGTGATTGTATGTATATATATATATATATATATATATGTGTGTGTGTGTGTGGTGCACTTTCGAATCCAACTCAATGTCTCCAGCATTTGTTCTGCCTCACAAAAGGTCTTTTGTTGCAATGAATTCCTTCACTATAGAAATCCAGAAAAGCCTTAACGTTCATTGCAAGGTCATTGTAATGACAATGTTATGGCTACTGTTGTGTGGTTGGTCAAGATGTGACAAAAAGCTTTTGCGGCATGTATGTGTGTCAGGTTTGTTATGATATGCGAGTCAGAATTTTCAGGTTGAAGACCTGTATGAAACATTTTCAGGTTGGTTTGTTATATTTATGTCTGGATTTTCTGTCAAAGCTGTGCCTTGCAAGAATGGGAGTTTTTTTTCCCTCTCTAACTTGTTGCAGAGTTACGACATTATGAATTGGAATTCCTCTTTTTTTTTTTTGTTCTTTGATTTAGTGTCATGCTCGGTTTTCATTATGAACTTTTGTTTCAAATAAAACACATACAAAAAGTTTTGGAATACTTTTTAGTTTATAAAGTTCATATTGGTATGTATGTATGTGTGGATACACTCCCATAACATGTGAAAAGGTCCTGAGTGGAATATTATCTGTTTTAACTTTGATGGCCATCACAGAACAAAAGAGATAATTTAGTTGTATTTCAAACACATGATGACTATCTGCGCTTGCCGAGTGAACGGCACAGGGTGAGTGGGGAAGGGTACAGGCTCTGAAAAAAAAACAGAAAAAGAAAGCTTTAAAAGAAAAATGAAGAGAAGTATTGAAGAAAAATGAAGAAAAGTATTGGAGGATGGGAGTGAAATGCACGGATGTAGCGCACCCGGGGTAACAAAAATAAGCTCACTGATCGACGCCTGGCCAATGAAGCAAAGAAATCACTGCTAACACTCCAATTTACACTGGGTTTGAAAAGAAACAGGTTATCTTATCAACTAAAAATATGTACATTCGTGACGGTAGACACCACCAGAAGACATACTGTGGAGGAGACAACTAACATTTACAGACAGCTTGCTTCTTCTGTGCTGACCACTTATTTCATTGTGCGCTGATGAGATGGTCATGATCCTACTCTTCACTTCATGTTTCTTTTTGCCTTTACCATCTTGATTCATCTCAAAGGGACCTCCCGTCCCCTTCACCCCCAGGTCCACCTTCTCAACTAGCCCTTGAAATATCCTGTGACCTTGATTACTGCTGCTCTCTCAGCCAATTACACAAAGACTATGTACGCCCCTCAAAGTGAAAAGTTCACCCCAGAGAACTATTTCTGTCGGACAGTGTGGTCTCGATCTACCACCCAATGTGTGACGGTGTCTAAGAGTTGGGCCACTGTGGTACGAAAGGAATGTCTGCGACAGGGTGTGTTGGGTTTGGACCTCTGAAGCATGTGGACCACATCCTGCTGGGTTAAGGGCGGGGATACATCTGGCCTGGTCCAGGGTACTGGCTCCTGAAACAGTTGTCTGATCACCACGCTATGCCACTGTTTGTTGCGTCTGCATGCTTCCAATGCAGCCTCAATGATTCACTGTATAGGGAGCTAGTGGTACCCTGGAATTCGTTCTACACTGTTCATGTGGATTGTCGGTAGCATTGTGGTGTGATCAGGAATCTGGAAAATAGGGACTGAACACAATTAGCCATCAGGGTTCTAGTGCCACCTTTAGTTCATAGTTAATTGTGGATTGAGAGGTCGTCAGTAATATGCTCACAATTTTTGTGACATTTATTAGTCAAACTTGAACCTTACATCGTTGAAGTATTTCCATTGATCAATAAGTCTTTGAAGGAGTTAATATTTTTTTTATTCTATACAGATGGATGTCTGTTAGTAAGTGAAGAAGTTCTGTTCATATGGCTACGTTCAATTAATGCCTTTTCTGCACTGTTTCCTGCAACATAATGATGTAATTTGAGGAACCCGTAGATAGGTGCAAGTCTGATGATAAGTGAAATTCTTCCGCTAGCACTCGATAAATACCTTTTCTGCACTGTTTTTTGTTGCATCACAACGTGATAATTTGAAGAACATACGTACGTTCAAGTCATAGATACATCTGAAAATCTCAACTGTTTGGATGACGACAGTACGCACATCACAAACACACACAGACACACAGGCATACACACACACACATACTCATGCACACACACACAACATATGCACACATACACATACACATACACACATGCACAAAGTTTCAGTTTCATCGAGGCGCACTGCCTGCGGACTAGTCCATATATGCTACACCAAAGGTTTGAGACCAATTGAATCAGCTGACAACCTACGCTGTTTGGGTGCAAGCTTTGACAGAATGCTAACCTTTGGAGAGCATGTGGAGAATATTGTTAAATGCAAAAAAGGTCTATCTGCCATGAAAGCAATGGCAGCTGAAGGCATTGAAGGGCACCATGTCTACCGACTGTATCATGCATTTGCACTCTGTGTGATTGATTATGGATTAGGGCCTGCAACACCGTTTAACAGCATTCTTCTTAATTAGAAAGAATTCAAAATAAAGCAATGAGATTGATCCTGGGAACCACGAAGGATACACCAGTTGAAACTATGCGATATCTGCTCGACCTTCCTTCAATGCAGGCAAGACACAAGCTAGAACAGGTGAAGGCATATTTCAGAGCACTTGAAAATCCCCCAAACCAGCTTCATGCGGCGGTCGAGGAAACAAAAGGCACTTGGCTAGGACGTGGAAAATCAGGGATGGGACAGGCATAAAACAATATACAGCATGTGTGCCAGTTAGCAGAACTCAAAAAGAAACGAAGGAATGGGAAAAGTATCCAGAACACTTCAAACACCTCTACCAAATTGCCATCGGTCCAGAACTTGGAAGACATTGTCGAGAATGGCCAGAAGGCAAAACCAACACAGAAATTCAGATGCAGTTAGAAGACCTTGGCAGCAGAGATGATACTGTTAAATATACTGACACCAAAGGTAAATGGCCGAACTATCAAGGAAGGCAATGGCGCGCACAGTTTAACAACTTCAAGTCTAACAATGGAGGTAGAAGCAGTGACACACACTCCACTGGCTTTCATCCACAGGCCAGTTTAGAACTCAACAAGCCATGATACTGACCAACTCCATGAACCTACTTCAGAAAGTGAAGACTGAATGTTTGCTCAGCGCAAGACCAGGTAAACTTACAGGAAGACCTCGACAAACTCGCCACTTGGGAGGAGAAGTGGAAAATGTGCTTCCACCCCTAGAAGTGCACCACGGTTCACATGACCAGGCGCCTGACCACCCTCCACCACGACTACCAGCTCCGTGGCCATACGCTCCAAGAGGAATCCCAGGCAAAATACCTGGGCGTTACCATCACGCATGACCTGGACTGGAAGCCCCACATAATCAACATAACCAACAAGGCGAACAAAGCACTGGGCTTCATCAGAAGAAACATCAGACTAAACAGCAAGTCCATTAAGCAGGCTGCATACAAGGCACTGGTGCGACCCATACTGGAATATGCTGGAACAGTATGGGACCCCTTTGCTGATGAAAACATCAGAGCTGTGGAAAAGATTCAGCGACGGGCGGCAAGATGGGTCTCGCACCGATTCCGGCAAACATCCAGCGTTGAAGAGATGCTCAGCGATCTAGAATGGCCAACGCTGCAGACTCGCAGGAAAAGAACGAGACTCACCATGTTTTACAAAATCCACCATGGCATGGCCTGTGTCTACTCCCAGCATCTTCCCCACGTCAGCGCCAGAAGACGTTCTTCAAGGCGCGCCCACCACCTCCACTATGACGTCCCACAGAGCCGCACTGAATATCGTCACAAATCCTTTTTCCCAAGGACCATTCCGGAGTGGAACAGCCTTCCTGCAGAGACTGTGTCGGCGCCATCCCTGGCTGCCTTCCAGGCCTGGATGGCACGCCTCCACTAACCCTCCCCCAAACAAGAAACCCCTCCCTCCGCATACATATGGATGTACTGCCCTGGACATGCTGGAGTTAAAGGAAACGAGAGAGCAGACACTGCTACCAAGCTAGACCTAGACCAAGCTACCAAGAACAAGAAATTCTGGCGTTACATGTCTCGCCAAAAGACAACTAAAACTGGCATCTCACCTTTGAAGAAAAACGGAAAGCTCTTCTCCAATCCCAAAACGCAGGCTGTAATACTGAATGAGCAGTTCCAATCAGCGTTTAGTGAAGGAAAGCAGTATTCAGCAGACGAGTTTGCAACCAAAACAGGCATGCACCACTATGGAGGCCCGCCAATGGAAAGCATCGCTATCACGGAAGAAGGTGTGAAGAAACTGCTGAGAAATCTCAACCCCAACAAAGCAAGTGGCCCTGACGGAATAGGTCCCAGAGTTCTGAGATAACTAACGGAAGAGGTGGCCCCAGCCCTAGTGACCCTATTTCAATCATCCATGACCAGCGGAACTGTGCCGAAAGACTGGAAGGACGCCCTTGTTGCACCTATCTTCAAGAAAGGTGAACAGTACGACCCAGCTAACTACCGGCCTATATCCCTTACTTCTGTCATATGCAAGTTAATGGAACACATCGTCGCTAGCTCGCTAATGGACCACCTGGACACCAAGGGAATTCTGAATAAACGTCAGCATGGCTTTCTGAGAAACAGGTCCTGCGAAACGCAGCTACTGGAACTTGTTGATGAGATTGCCAGACTTATGGAGGGAGGCGGACAAGTCGATGTGCTGGTCATGGACTTCGCCAAGGCATTCGATAAGTGCAACCACAGTCTCCTGATCCACAAGATTCACTGCTACGGTGTCCAGGGCCAGACCAATAGGTGGATCACCGAATTCCTTAACAACAGAAGGCAGTCAGTCGTGGTGGGTGGCTACTCCTCCCCCTTTGTCAGTGTCAGATCAGGAGTCCCTCAGGGATCCGTGCTTGGACCATCTTTGTTCCTTGTTTATATTAACGACCTACCTGACAGCCTAGAGAAATCCGCGCGACTCTTTGCTGATGACACTGCAGTCTACTCGGAGTGAGAGAAAACGAAGATCAACTCAAACTCCAAGATGACCTCAGGAGGCTAGAAAGCTGGGAGACGAACTGGGATATGGAGTTTCACCCCCATAAATGCACTACCCTTCGCTGCACACACAGCCCAACCCCTAGAGATCATGACTATGTACTCCACGGCCATACCCTATCAACGGTTTCATCAACCGAGTATCTCGGCGTCATGCTCCACAGCAAATTGGACTGGGAGGAATACGTCAACGCAATCTGCAGTAAGGCAAACAGTGCCTTAGGCGCAACCTGAGGATTAGTTCCACCAGTGTAAAAGAGAAGGCTTATAAGTCCTTTGTGAGGCCACTTCTGGAATACGCTTCCTCGGTTTGGGACCCATACGAGTCAAAATTAATTCAACAAATCGAAAAGGTCCAACGGCGTGCAGCCCGTTTCATCTTCAACCGTTACCACAACACGTCAAGTGTAACTAGCATGGTGGAGTCATTGAAATGGGACACACGGGAACGGGGTCAGAAAAACTCAGCGTCTGGCAGTCTTTTATAAGATGATCAAGAACAACATCTGCTGCGAAGACCTCACGTCCCAACTTGTCCCAATCACAAGATCCCGACGGACAGGAAATAACAAGCATTTCAAGCGCCTGTCCCCTAGAACAAACTACTGAGGTGAATCCTTCCTCCCAAAAACAATCAAGGACTGGAATGCCCTCCCCTAGACTGCCGTCGATGCCGCGACCCTAGACACATTCGTATCTAGGGTGTCTCAGCTTCGCTAATCTCCTGTCGCCCACTGTGTGTGTGAATGTGAGGGGGTGGGGGGTGGGTGTATGAAAGCTGTTTTGTAATGTCTGTGGATTTGTCTCATCCAGCTTCTTAGATGACCTAGGTACTCTCCGGAGAGACGCTGCGAGTGATGGTAGGACGGGACATCTTCAGTGTTCTTTCCTGCTGGTCACCCTCTCTGGTAGAGGGATAAGGTGTGTTTTTTTTGTTTTTTTTTTTTAATTTTTTTTTTTTTAGGGCGCAGACCCCTCTGAAGTGTCGCGGACAATATGGTCTCAGAATACTCAGCTTACTGATTGTGGAGACCTGTCCGACGGTGGTGAAGAGGATCCAGAAGACACTGGCTGGCAAAACAGCGATAAGAACTGGATTACAGCTTGGCTGATCTGATGTGATAAGAAATTTTAAGAATCACTTAAGCAAACAAAAGCTTAACAAATAATCTCAAGGCCAACACTGCGAACACTCCCAGAGATTGGGTCAAACTCATACTGGGCCTTTCCAATAACAGACACAAATAATCAAACACATGTCAACTGAGATAAGACTTAATCTCTCAGGGATCCCGGCATATACTGTAGACGTGTGTGCGCTGGTGTGTTCATCAGTGGGGTGATGCAGACGTGTTAATTAGAGAGTCCACGGACGCGAGTGTGCAAGCCTTGGTGTGTGTGTGCGAGCGAGAGAGTGTGTGGTGTTGTTCTTATTGTTACGTATGTGTGCGCGTGTGCGTGCACATGTATGTTGTATTTGATTTTCTTTTTTCTTCCGAAGTCATCTGAACATTCATTTTCCACAAACGATCAAAGGTGCAAGCAGTCACGCACACATGCACACGCATGCTCGCTCCAATACGCACACTTATGCACATCTGTGCATGCGCACATATCCACACGCGCGTGCACATACACGCACACACATAAATGCGCACGTGCATACACATATGCACATGCGTATATGCCCACATACAAAGACACCACATATATGTACACATACAAAGCCCACAAATCACACACGCACATGCACTTCTGCAAATGCATGCACGTGCGCGCGCACGCACATACACACAGAAGCGCGCAGACACGCGTGAGCACACACGCACACACATACGCACACACTCCTGCATACACATATCCGCACATCATGCACACACACATGGGCTTGCACATACACATTGGCCTGTGCCCACACATCCCATGCACACACGTGTACATTCACTGCACACACGTACAATGGCACAACCTGTGTTAGTAGGTACTCACGGTCTGACCAGCGCGTTGAGCTGATGCATAGGTCAGACATCTACTAGGTCGTAGCCACGAGACCCTCTTCTTAAATTCTCTCGTCTTAGTTATTAATTAATTTGTACATCAGATTTAAATTATGCGCAGTATGCTCTCTCTCTCTCTCTCTCTCTCTCTCTCTCTCTCTCTCTCTCTCTCTCTCACACACACACACACACACACACACACACACAACACACGCACACGCACACTGAGACAATGACCTCACACACCACCACTTATTCGCGCAGTCGAGATACGAATTTTTGGACAGGCAACGTATTGTATTCGTCTCGGGTCAGAACCTCTTTCACTCTGTCCTCTACTTTGCTTACCCCTCTTTCACCCTAACCCCCCCCCCCCCCCACTACCACACACACACCACACACACACACACACTTAGATAACAGGGTTGTCCTTTATTTTGTTGATGATAGTACTTAATGCGTATAATCTTTATTTTGTTGGCGATTATATAAATTGGATACTACGTCTTTTATTTTGTTGATGATGGTGCTTCATGAGAATGAAATAGCAAACGCTTCTCTGAGGTTGTCCTTTTATTCCGATTCCAAATCATATACAACCAGGTCAATACATTATACCAGTTCTATTTGAATAGATGCGACAAGTAACTAACAGCCTCTTTTCAGGATGCAGGTATCATACGAAGAACAGCGTTCGACATGCATAGCAAGTCACCATTGTGATGAAAATCATGGTGTCAACCCAGAAAGACATTCTTCTAGAAGTTCAGAACTTTTATAAATTACTTTACGCAGAATCCGAAGTAGAAGATAGTGAAATAATGGGTCTAGTAAATAATACACCATGTCTAAATGAAACAGAAGCAAACGAGTTGGAGGGAGAAATTACTCTTGAAGAAGTTACTGATGTCTTAAATATATGAAAAATAACAAAAGCCCAGGCTCTGATGGATTTTCGACGGAATTCTTTAAATTTTTTTGGAAAAAAACTGGATTATTTGTTATTAGAGCATTGAATGCTAGTTTTAAAAGAGGAGAACTGTCTAGTGTGCAAAAAGAAGGCATTATTATATGTATTCCCAAAGGAGACAAGCCAAGACAATATATAAAAAACTGGAGACTAATTTCACTTTTAAATGTAGTGTATAAAATTGGATCATCATGTGTTGCAAATCGCATAAAAAATGTACTGCCAAGACTTATTAATGAAGACCAGACGGGTTTCATTAGGAACAGATACATTGGTGATAACTTAAGATTGATATATGACACAATAGCTTACTTAGATCAAAATAATTTACCTGGATTGTTATTAAACATAGATTTTGAGAAAGCTTTTGACTCGATTAACTGGGGTTTTATGTCGAAGGTATTAAAGAAATTTGGTTTTCAGAAAGACATTTGCAGATGGATAGATACATTCTATAAGAATATTAAATCTTGTGTTGTTGTAAATGGTCAGGTTTCAAGCTGGTTCGAAATTAAAAGAGGTTGTAGACAAGGAGACCCTATATCCCCATATCTATTCATACTCTGTGTAGAAATATTAGCTATAATGATAAGAGAAAACACAGATATCCAGGGAATAATGATGAATGATGTTGAACATAAACTTTCACAATATGCGGATGACACAGAATTTTTGCTGGCAGGTGATAGAAAATCTTTTGAAATTTGCGTAGATGTTCTGTTTAAGTTTGGATCTGTTTCAGGTCTCCACATAAACTCTAGCAAAACAAGTGCAGTTTGGTTAGGAAGTAAGAAGAATTCTGAAGTTAGATATATGAATCATTTAGGAATGGACTGGAACCCACTAAAATTTCGTGTATTAGGAATATGGTTTACTAATGATTTAAAAGGCTGTGTAAACATAAATTATCCGGACAAATTGGCAGATATAAAACATCTGTTCAAAGTATGGGTTAAACGTCAACTAACGCCTCTTGGTAGAATAGCAATTTTAAAATCTCTCATACTTTCAAAACTGATACATCTTTGGTTACTTCTGCCAAATCCACCTGATGTGTTTTTTCGAACATTACAAAAGATGTGTTATGAATTTGTCTGGGGTAAGAAACCAGACAAAATTAACCGGAAAACGGCGCATAAGAGTGTAAAACTTGGAGGCATCGGTATCCCTGAATTAAAAACATTTGTTACCTCTTTAAAACTGTCGTGGTTTCGTAGAACTGAAAAAACAACCCACAAGTGGAAACATATTCTACTAGCTAATTTTCCTCAATGGCCGCTTATTAATAAATATGGTCCAGAATTTGTTTCCAGGTTTACGAAATATAACCAATTTTGGTCAGACGTCATTGAAGCCTATAAAATTTTTTTACTACAAATGCATACCAGGAAATTGCGCTGAAATTTTAGCTGAACCGATTTGCTATAATAATAGAATCCAAGTTGGAAACTCATACGTTATCTCTAGAAAACTTGGTAACAAGAATGTACATTGTCTTGCGGACTTTTTTGATGATAAAGGTCAGTTTCTTTCTTATACGCGTTTCAAAGAGAAATATAATATTAATGTCGATTTTGTCACCTTTGCTGGGTATAAATCTGCAATAATCGACTACATTAAACAATGTAGTATTTCTGTAAAGAACAATAAACATACCAATACAACTTGCTGTTTGAAGAAGGTATTTGCTATTGACAAAGGTTCAAAGCTTTATTACGATATACTTATTGAAAATAATGTTCGACCAAAATGCTGCGACAAATGGGATTCGAAACTGATGGTACATCATGACTGGAAATCATGCTTTCTATATACCAGCAAAATAAACGATATTAAACTAAAATGGTTTCAGCTTAAGCTATTGCACAGATGTTTAGGTACAAATGCTATTTTAAAAGAAATGGGAGTTCGTAATAATGACAAATGCAGTTTTTGTGGTACAAATAAAGATACTATTGACCATATGTTTTGGAAATGCAATTATGTCAAATTCTTTTGGAATGTACTTACAGATTTGATTAGAGAAAAATGTGCCAATGCAGAAAACCTAAGACTGACTGAATCGCTGGTGCTTTTAGGATTTGATAAAAACGTTATTGTGGACAGTGTCCTTTACTTCATTGTACTATTTGCAAAGTATTATATATATTCATGCAAACTGAATGGAAACCATCCACGAACAACTGTATTTTTGAAGAAACTAGAGCGGCGATACAAAATTGAAAAACACAATGCCTTACTTATCTCTAAATATTCAGATTTTTGTGTAAAATGGATGATATATAAACCATTAATAGAGGGTTCTTAAATGTATTTTACTTTTGTATGATTTATCCGATTGCGATTTGCCACAGTCCTAAGTTGAATTTTGAACAGTCTTTTGCGTGCCAATGTTACCTATATTGTTGATGTATTCGAGGCCTCTTTAAGATGTTTCTCTAGATAGAACATTGAATGAAAACGCCATTGATAACATCCATCCACCACTCTCTCTCTCTCTCTCTCTCTCTCTCTCTCTCTCTCTCTCTCTCTCTCTCTCTCTCTCACCCCACATCCAACAGGTCACTTTCCATGTGGGGATCAACAGCTGTGACGAAAGGCCAGTGCCTGTAGCAGACTGGGTCAAATTAATCCACCTACTCAGGCAAGCGTTCCCCAGTGCTTCACTGAAGGCCTCCTCCATTCTTCCTCCCCTTGGTCAACACCCCCTTAAGGACATGGCGTCACGATCCACGGCCAATCTTCGCCTCTCCTGCCGTCAAGAGGGGATCAGTTACCTAGATAACACTCCTTCCTTCCTCGCCAGATCTGGGGCGCCAAAGAAAGCCATGTACCGAGACAGACTACATCCCAGTTCATATGGCTGCAAAGTCCTTGCCTCCAACATCTGTCCCACTAATAACCACAAGACCCAACCCTCCAACTACATCAGGCCCACCACACAAAGAGCAAGAAGGGACCGTCTTGCAACACATGACGCCCCAATGACCACTAACAGTCCACCTAGTTATAACTATGAAACTGATTTCCCAGCGAACACTCCCCAAAATCCCAACTCTCGCAGTGTGTATAATATACTAGGTCGGCATCAACGCCCTACAAAGCAGCCCCTTCTACAATCCCCCACACACATATATTCCTTTTCTTCCCCAGTGATTAGAAAGGACAAACAGCAATGTAAAGAGTACAGAAACGTGACCAGCACCATCCACCCACATAGCACATCACCCCATTCCATGTCCAAACCACACATTAGCAGCAACCAACACACCCCACCTCCAAACACATCTCAGCTGCAACCTCACAACACATCTTGGCTACAGTTTCCCAGCACAGCACAACTACCACCCTCTAATACCCCATACAGTCCACCAACTCCAGACAACGCCCACCTTACACTTCACAATACAACACTCCTGCCACCACCCAACACATTACACTTCCAATCCCCCACCATCACACACATCCCACAGCAGTCAGTACACCCCTCTAGCCCACTACATCCATTTGCTGTTCAGTTGCTGAACACAATGACTGCTCAGTTCCTGTCACAGCAACACCAACCAGCTCCTCTCCCCGTGTCCTCATTGAATTAAATTAACACGTCGCCTGTATGCATCCTTATATTCGTATATCATTGCTTCATCACCGTCTCTGCATTTGTTATATCCACTTCATATCACATTGGTATGTAGTGCGATATGTTATTTCATCATCCATGTGCTATGTATATCTGCATATATCTAATGGTTGTGAGCGTGCATATGTTTGTATCCACTTCGTATCACATAGGTATGTAGTGTGATACGCTTATTAATTTTCTTCATCCAGGTGCTATGTATGTATGCGCATATCTAATTTTTATGAGCGCATATCTAATAGTTTTCTACATGCGTGTGTGTGGGCGCACACACGTGTGTGTGTGTGTGTGTGTGTGTGTGTGTGTGTGTGTGTGTGTGTGTGTGTGTGTGTTACGTGCGTGCGCGTGCGTGCGTGCGTGCGTGCGTGTGTGCGTGCGTGCGTATGTGTGTGAGTGTGTGAGTGTGCGCGCACACGCACTCGCGAGTGTGTGTGTATGTATAAATCTATGTGTATTTGTTGTTTGTTTGTTCGTTTCCTTGTCTGGCCTGCTGCAGTCTGTCGGGTGCCTGTCAGATGTATTGCACGAGTTATTACTCTTATCTCAAGAAGTGCGTTTTGTGGTGTTGTGGACAAACAAAAACTGGTGCGTCGACATCGAAGTGCTGCCACTCAGTGGTTAAAATGACAGGGCAAAATGTGCTGACATTGGGAGTGTTGTATACAAACAAAAACTGGTGCGTCGACATCGAAGTGCTGCCACTCAGTGGTTAAAATGACAGGGCAAAATGTGCTGACACTGGGAGTGTTGTATACAAACAAAAACTGGTGCGTCGACATCGAAGTGCTGCCACTCATTGTTTAAAAAGGACAGAACAAAGTGTGCTGACATTGAGAATGTGACGCGAGCCCGTATTGAGAGACTACACGAGTCATTGTCATAGACCAATGCTCATTGCAATTTAATCTGATTATCAGCATATATATGTGTGTTCAGATACATATGAGTTGGTGATTTTGTGCGTGCAACATACAGGGATTGTGCTTTTTAGTCTTGCAGTACTTCGTCCTGTACAACCTGACAGCAATTAGTTGTGTGCACATTAAATTGTAAGTGCATTCTCAGTCACCTATTTCCGAACCACTGCTGTGGTATCTATTCTACCAGTTTGTTTGATTGGTTTTTCTTGGGTTTTTGTTGTTGTTGTTGTTGTTGTTGTTGTTGTTGTTGTTTTTCATCATTTGTTTTACTTTTTTGTACGTGTCCTTTCTTCCTCTTTCTTTTTGTTTTTCCTTTTACTTGTGCACTCAGGACATAACATGACCACAAACCAGAACTCATGGCCATCGAGAGATGGACTGAGAATTTGCCATTTAAATATCAATAGTGCAGTCAGTAAGATCTCTGATATCTCGACCCTGATATCGAACCACCAAAAGCCATTCCATGTTCTGGGTCTCTCCGAATCAAGACTAAATACCTACATTAGTGATAAAGATGTATCAGTCCCAGGTTATAATATTGTTCGAAAAGACCCTACTAAAGACAAAGAGACAGGTCTTCTAGTGTATATCAGTGAATCTCTCAACTTCAAGAGACTTTCCCACCTAAAACAGCATGACGTAGAAGCAGTGTGGATACAAATCACACTGAACAAATCACGATCCATTTTAATCGGATTTTGCTATCGGAACCCAGCAGAAAGAGTCAGCTGGACTGATAAATTTGTTACTATGATGGATGCAGTTTCTTTAGAATGTAAAGAGATCGTTTTACTCGGTGACTTCAATGTAGATCTTTTGAAACCAAACAGCCAATGGAGCCAAACGATAAGTGTGTTGAATTTACATCAGATTATCAAAACACCCACCAGAGTCACACCAACTTCAAAGACAATCATTGACCATATCTATGTATCAAATGAAAATAACATACTAGAAGCTTGTGTACCAGTCTTCTCTTCTAGTGATCATTACCCAGTGTGTGTTACATGGTCTAAACATGGAGTGAAAATCCCAAAAACCAGGCCACAAAACCATAACCTATCGTTGCTTCTCAAAATTTAATGAACAAAAATTTTTGCTTGATTTAATGAACTCAGAACTTAATACAGTATACAATATTACTGATCCAGATTCAGCGATTGACTTTTGGATCGAAATTTTTACAGAAGTCTATAACAGACATGCTCCGTTAAAAACAATCAGAGTAAAGCATATTCCCAAACCACCGTGGTACACGAAAGAACTACAGGAGGCATGCTACCTTAGAGACCTTTTGAAAGAACATGGCTATGAAGAAGAATCAAGATCACTAAGAAATGCAATAAACTCTCAGAAGCGCAGGGAAAAAACAAAATACTATCGCGAGTTATTAACTTCCAAACAAAATCCAAAACTGGTTTGGCAAGCAATAAACCAGCTTAACGATAACAGTTCTTCTTCAAAATCAACTGTTATAAAAGGTATTTCTGCTGAACAACTTAACACTCACTTCTCTACCATTCCAGATACAGTTGTTACTACTGATCATTCAAGCTCTAATGAACTTAAAGAACTCCATCAATTTTGTCACGACAAAGAAATCACGTCTGAACTACACATTTTCCTCATAACTGTGCACGAGGTGTACCAGTACCTACTTCATCTCAAACAGTCAGGAACACGTGGACTAGAGGGCATAGATGGCAAAATTCTGAAACTCTCGGCGCCAGTTATAACTGACACGTTAACGTATATCTTTAATTTGTGCATAGATAAAAGCTATTTTCCTAATGCGTTCAAAAAAGCAAAAGTTATACCCATTCATAAATCTGGTGATTATACTGATCCTTCAAACTACAGACCAATATGAATCTTATCTATCCTTTCCAAACCTCTAGAAAAGCATTTAAATAAACACATCCTTCATCACTTCAACAAGTACGATTTGCTCCATCCCGGACAGTCTGGTTTCAGACAGAAACATTCCTGCCATTCTGCATTAATCAATCTTGTAGATGTGTGGCTTAATAATATTAATAACGACAGATATTGTGGTGTCTTATTCGTTGATTTTAAAAAAGCATTCGATGTCATTGACCACAATCTCCTTATTCGAAAACTGGAGGTATACGGTCTTTCAAAATCCGCCCTTATCCTTCTAAAATCGTACATCACAAAAAGACAACAATGCGTCTTATCGGGGACGACTGTCTCTTCTATAACAACTCTTAAGTATGGCGTTCCACAAGGCTCCATTTTAGGCCCGCTACTCCTCTCAATCTACATTAATGACCTACCCCTACATGTGAGATCTACATGCGACCTCTTTGCAGATGACACCACAATTCACACCAGCCATAATGATCCTTCCAGTCTTTCAAAACATTTGCAAGAGAGTACCAACGACCTTGTAAAATGGACCGAACTAAATCACATGTCACTTAACCCTCAAAAAACAAAACTGATGTACATTACAACTAGGCAAAAAAGACAAAATCTCACCAATGATTTCCCTCCTATACACCTCAATAATGTACTTGTGGAACAAGTCACTCATCATAAAGTATTAGGACTAATAATTGACAATAGTCTCAGCTGGAATCCCCACATAACTTTACTCTGCAAAAGGCTTTCCCAGAAAGTCTATCAGCTCACCAAAATCAAACACTTTCTTGACCTTCATTCACGAAAACTTTTTTTCCATGCTCATATTCAGTCTTATGTTGATTATGCATCGACTATATGGGATTCTGCAAGTGCAAACACACTAAAACCATTGTTCAGCCTACATAAACGAGCGCTCAAATTAATCCTTCTGAAGAAAACAAGCCTCGAAAGCTCTGATTATAAACATCTTCACATTCTTCCATTCAGCCAGAGACTAAAATACAACAAAGGGCTAATGATGCCCAAGATTCTGACCGGGAATGCTCCAACAACTTTAATGAGACGATTCTCAAAAGTCTCGTCGAGAAACTCCCACAAACTCCATATCCCAATCCCCAGAATTGACCCATTTAAATCAAGTCTAACGTACTCGGGAACCTCTTTGTGGAACTCCCTTCCAGAATCCATCAAACAAATCCATTGTACCACAACTTTCAAAAACACTTACCTTACCCACCTTCTGCGGTAACGCCCCCCAAAAAAAACAAAACAAAACAAAAAAACAAAAAAAACAACAACAACCCATAAGTAATACCAACAAGTAATCTCAAAAGCATAAATCATCCCATTTTCATGTACTTAACCACTTTGTTTTTTCTATTTTCTTTTCTTCTTTTTTTTCATGTATCAAGTCTTTTGATATATAATATATATATATATATATTATATATATATATATAAAAATAAAACCAATGTGTGTGTGTATGTATGTAGTATGTTTGTATGTATGTATGTATGTGTGTGTATGTGTGCATATGTATGTGTATGTGTGCATATATATATATATATATGTTTATATATATATATATATATATATATATATATATATGTGTGTGTGTGTGTGTGTGTGTGTGTGTGTGTGTGTGTGTGTGTGTGTGTGTGTATGTATGTATGTATCCACACGCGCGCGCACGTGTGTATGTATGTGTGTGTGTGTATGTGTATATGTATGTATATAATATATATATGTGTGTGTATTATATATATATATATATATATATATATGTGTGTGTGTGTGTGTGTATGTATGTATATATGTGTATGTGTGTATATGTGTGTGTGTGTGTGTGTGGATATATATATGTGTGCATATGGATATAATCTTGTGAAAAATGATTATATGTTGTGCCCTTTTTTCACTCTCTCTGTCTCTGTCTCTCTCTGTCTCTGTCTCTCTCTCTCTCTCTGTGCGTGCGTGTGTATGTTCCGAATTCCGTACATATTTTGTCATATTCATTTTACTGTCTGATTTTATACATGCTAATTATTGTACGTTTTAGTACATTTCCATTTCAAATCATTACATTTCATGCTGTTCCCCCTCTCCCTTCCATCCTCTCTCTCTCTCTCTCTCTCTCTCTCTTTTCTTTTTTTTTGTTTGTTTTTTGCTCCCCCCCCCCCCCCCCATTTCATCTCACTTTGCTTAATACCTTCTACGTATTTTCATGCCTTACGAAAAATGATTACATGTTCTCTCTCTCTCTCTCTCTCTCTCTCTCTCTCTCTCTCTCTCTCTCTCTCTCTCTCTCTCTCTATGCGTGCGAGCGTGCGTGTATGTGTGTGTTCAAAAATATGTACGTATTTTGTCATTTTCACTTCACTGTCTGTTTTCATACAAGCCAATCTTGTACGTTGTAGTACATAATTTACATATGTTCCCCCAGCCCACCTCACTCCCTACCCCCACTCTCTCCTTCCTCTTCATTATTGTTATTCTCATTTTTATTTTTATTTTATTATTATTATTTCTCTTCTGTTTATTATTATTCTTTTTTTTGTTTTTGTTTTGTTTTCATTTCTCTTCTATTTTCATTTGCTGTTCCTCTATGATTACATGACCGCTTTGCTTGCTTCTTTGCTTTCTTACATTAATTGAATTCACTGCATGTTGTAGTCCCTACTCAGGGCGAGGACTGGATGTAAAAAAGCACGTCAGTGCTTATCTATTATCCTCGTAAATAAAGAATTTTGTCTTGTCTTGTCTTGTCTTGTCTTCTCTCTCTCTCTCTCTCTCTCTCTCTCTCTCTCTCTCTCTCTCTCTCTCTTCTCTCTCTCTCTCCCTCTCTCTCTCTCTTACCTCTGGCTGTTAAAACAATTATTTCTCGACTGTGGATGGACAATGCCCTTTTGTTTTTTCCTTTTTATGTTTGTGTTTCATGTTACTGAAAGCAAATTTTAAAAAAAGTTATAAAAAAAAAAAAAAATCATGGTGTCGTATCGAACCCTCACCCCAACAGTTTACACCGGGTATTGACCAGGAACTGAAGGGCTGGGTGGATGCAGCCTGTGGACCAGATCTTCCAGGGTGAGGGGTAGCGGCACACCCAGGGTGGCCCAGGGTACCAGTGCCAGAAACAGTCGTCTGAGAGCCACGCCCCGCCACTGGTCGGGGCAGCTGTCCGCTTCCTTAAAGGTTTCCCGGATGATGCACTGCATCTGGACCCGGTAGTACCTGAAACAGGCACCACAGTGTGGGTTGGGGGTTGCAGTGTGTTGAATTACAAATGCTCGTTTGGTGCTGAACTGCGTGATGATATTCTGCGCTGGGCTTTGGTGGTAGGTTTGTTTGGTGCTGAACTGCATGATGATATTGGGCGCTGGGCTTTGGTGGTAGGTTTGTTTGGAGCTGAACTGCATGATGATATTGTGTACTGGGCTTTGGTGGTAGGTTTGTTCGGAGCTGAACTGTGTGATGATATTGTGCGCTGGGCTTTGGTGGTAGGTTTGTTTGGAGCTGAACTGCGTTATGATACTGTGTGCTGGGCTTTGGTGGTATTATTCCAGTCTAACATCTGTTCACAGAATCGTCAATTTTGGACGAAATTGTGAACACTGATATATGACAATAATAACATGTAAAATGAACTGCAGTAATTGATACTTGACAACCGAACAATGAACAGTGCTGGTTTTCGCAGTGTAATGCCGTAGTTTTTCAATCCAGCATCCAGTTGTTGTTTTTTTTTAATCCAGTATCCAGTTTTTCAATCCATCATCCAGGTTTTTAATCCAGCATCCAGGTTTTGAATCCAGCATCCAGTTTCTTTTAATCCAGCAACCATTTTTTTTAAAATCCAGCATCCAGTTGTTTTTTAAATCCAGAATCCATTTTTTTTTAAATCCAGCATCCAGTTGTTGTTTTTTAAATCCAGCATCCAGTTGTTGTTTTTTTAATCCAGCATCCAGTTTTTCAATCCAGCATCCGTTTTTTTAATCCAGCATCCGTTTTTTTTAATCCAGCATGCGGTTTTTTTAACCCAGCATCCGGTTTTTTAATCCAGCATCCGGTTTTTTAATCCAGCATCCAGGTTTTCAATCCAGCATCCGGTTTTTTTTTTCAATCCAGCATCCATTAAAAAAAAAAAAATCCAGCGTCCATTTTTTTTCAATACAGCATCCTTTTTTTTTTCCAATCCATTTTTTTTCAATACAGCATCCATTTTTTTTTCAATACAGCATCCTTTTTTTTTCAATCCAGCATCCAGTTTTTTTTAAAATCCAGCATCCAGTTTTTTTTAATCCAGCATCCAGTTTTTTTTTTCAATCAAGCATCCAGTTTTTTTTAATCCACCATCCAGTTTTTTTAATCCAGTATCAATCCACAGCATAGGCGGTTTTGGACGAAGTTGTAGACAACAATAAATGACAATAACATTTGAAATGAAGGGCAGCAAACGGTACTGGACAACGAAACAAAGAAAGATAAACAGTTTTAGACTTAGCAGTAACAAACATGCCGTCTTTCATTTCAAGGATGGTTCCCGGGAGATGTCCGGGCCTTTCTGTCTTCCTTCCTATCTTTAAAAAAAAAATTATTTTATTTTGTTTTCCTTGTTTCTTCTTGTTACATACGGTGTGAAAGTGTCACTACACCAAACACTAGTACAAAAATAAACCCTGACGCGCTGTATCAAATGCCAGAACTTTAAAGTCAGCAAGAAAATGTCGATTAGTAGCAATACAACATACAGACTTGTATGGTACGTGAAAGTTGAAAAAAAAAAGACTGCCTTTACAAACAAACAAAAAAAAACAAAAACAAAAAAGGGGGGAAAAAAATAGAAGGAAAATAAAAAAGACCCAAAAAACAAAAAAGATAAAAAAAAAAAAAAAACCCAGTAAAGGCGGGGTGGTGGAGGGGGAAAAAGTCTCCAACTGTGTGGGACCCCCCAAAACGAAAAGGACGGCCATGACATTGAAGCGCTACAACAATATGTCGCGCGTTGTGCTTAGCATTTACTACTACTGTACAAGCATCACATCGAAGCTGGAAAACCGAAGAGGTCTGCCCTGGGGAAAAGAAGAGCCAGCTGTCTACATCCTAACAGTCGACTGATCTTGTCTGTTGTCCACCCCGTCCCCCCCCCCCCCAACCCCTTCTACCTACCGTCCTACCCGTGTGTGTGTCTGAAGTCTTACCCCTTTTTCCCCTCCTCCTCCTGTGGAATGCTGTAGCTCTTTCAGTACAAATTCTGTTCCAGACTTTGAGGAATTCTATTCCAGAAATTTCCTCTTTGATGTCACTCTCTTCGATTCAGCCTCAGAAAATTCTTTCTACTCTTGTCCGGTGATGTTCCAGAAATTACATCTTTGATGTCACTCTCTTCGATTCAGCCTTCAGAAAATTCTTTCTACTCTTGTCCGGTGATGTTCCAGAAATTTCCTCTTTGATGTCACTCTCTTCGATTCAGCCTTTAGAAAAAAAATTCTTTCTACTCTTGTCCGGTGATGTTCCAGAAATTACATCTTTGATGATACTCTCTTCGATTCATCCTTTAGAAAAAAAATTCTTTCTACTCTTGTCCGGTGATGTTCCAGAAATTTCCTCTTTGATGTCACTCTCTTCGATTCAGCCTTTAGAAAAAAATTCTTTCTACTCTTGTCCGGTGATGTTCCAGAAATTCATCTTTGATGTCACTCTCTCGATTAGCCTCAGAAATCTTTCTACTCTTGTCCGGTGATGTTCCAGAAATTCTCTTGATGCACTCTCTTCGATTCAGCCTTTAGAAAAAATAATTCTTTCTACTCTTGTCCGGTGATGTTCCAGAAATTACATCTTTGATGATACTCTGTTCGATCCAGCCTTTAGAAAAAAAATCTCTCTACTCTTGTCCGGTGATGTTCCAGAAATTTCCTCTTTGATGTCACTCTCTTCGATTCAGCCTTTAGAGAAAAAAAATGCTTTCTACTTTTGTCCGGTGATGTTCTTCCTTTGTGCCCCATTTTAATGTCCTCGCTTTTCAAAATATTTTACACTTTGTTTTTCTCTTCTTACAATCTATAAAACGCCAGGTTTTTCTTCTCACCTTTCTGAGAAAGAATTATTTCACAAAGATAACGCATTATCAATAAGCATAACCATACTACACGTCACAATACAACGTAATTCAAGTACACGTCGAAGGTATCCATGTACAATAAAGTATTTCCACAAAGAGACGATAAACGACAATAAAGACAGACAGAGTTGATATATGTGTAATGTATAGGCCTGTAAGCATAAACGAACAATACTAATATGCAGATGGTGCATTCAGACATACCAGAGATATGAGCCCGAAAACATCACACACACACACACACACACACACACACACACATACACACACGCGCGCGCGCGCGCGCGCACACACACACACACACGCACGCACGCACGCACGCACACCATGATTTCGTAATATTGGAATACACAACACAAACACGATGAGAGAGAGAGAGAGAGAGAGAGAGAGAGAGAGAGAGATAGAGAGAGAGAGTTCAGAAAAATTGGAATACCACACACAAACACGACAAAATAACGATCACACACACACACACACACACACACACACACACACACACACACACAGAGACGCCCACACACACACACACACACACACACGCACGCACACACACCACACACACACACACACACACACACACACACACACACACACACACACACGCCCCTTACTCGTTCCACAGAGGCGTCAGTAGCTGAACAGGCAAGTCGTTGAATTCTGACCGGTTCAAATGGCTGATCGCTTTGTCATGCGCCTCGTTGTCACACCGATGCCAACTGTTCTGCTCTCCACACTCGTAAGAGGCGCTGAGCTCTTCAGCACTCAGACTGCCCACCACTGCACCACAAACACATCACCTCAGTCAACGAAAGACTGTTTCCCTTCACTCCACTTTGGAGGTATAAGGTCTAACAGCAAGACGCAGCCAGCCACCATCAACATCTTGAAAGAAAATGAAAGGAACAGTCACATGAACTGCAGAGGTGGAAACTTTTACAGGTAATACTCACACTTTTCAAACAGGACGATACTGAATTAAATCACCTTGTCAATACGACATGCTTACATAAATTCATTGAACTGTTTTCTCGAAGATCGAGCTACTTAACGAAGCACACAGATTAAACATTGAACGTACTCGGGAGGAAAGGAAAGATGGAGAAATACAAAGGAATATACCAAGAGAGAGAGAGAGAGAGAGAGAGAGAGAGAGAGAGAGAGAGAGAGAGAGAGAGAGAGAGAGAGAGAAGGTGCAAAGTAACGTTGATTTAATACCCAATACAAAAGTGACAACTGAATTTTCGACAAATATGTCTTCTTTACAGGTTGAAAACGACCGACATCAATTATGCACGCATGAACAATATTCCTGGACAGCAGCCAGCATGAGAATTCAGTTTGAGCCCATCTTCAGGCCCCATCTTCTTGAAGAATCTGATGACGTCAGGTTGTATGTAACTCCGCCTGGTAGTCTCTTTAGACCTAGCAGCCGGTCCCAAGCCCGGATAAAGGAGGAGGGTTGGGCGTGAGGCTAGCAACCTCACCCTTTAAAACAAACGCCTGCTACAGAAACAACAATTGCCAAAGAAACGCCACTCCTGGAAGAAGAAGGGCCTGCATCAGCAGGACCCATGACGCGTTGTGGTGAAAGCCGAAAGGAAGCCTCAGCGCCGACCTACCTTCTGACGACTAGGAAAACCATCACCATCGGTTCGTGGAACATCAGAACCATGTGAGCGAATTAGAAAAGATTGCCCAGAACCGTGGACGTTGGCGGGCAGTTGTTGATGGCCTATGCCCTGGCAAGGGCAATCGGCCTAAGTAAGTAAGGTTGTATGTGTTGGGGCAGTCAAACACACAAAGGAATCGCTCTCATAATTAATTCCAGACGAGTGCCTTGGATTTTATTCTATCGTTATGTACTGGTTTGTCATCACTCTAGACATAAATACGTATCAATAGTCAACTTTGTTGTACGCCCTATAGTGTCAGGAGTTGTGACCAATTTCTAGGTGGTTTGACAGCTTTTACATAGAAAAGGGGATGACCTCGAAAAATGTACACGATCCAGAAATGGCTTTGAAACTGGCATTTTGGTCGTGCGGCGAATATGAGAAGATAAGTGATTTCTCGTCCTTCCTTTTCACTGTCCTAAATGTTATTTGTTTTTGCCTGAAGAAGACCCAAGAGGTCGAAACGCATTGTGTCTTGTCCTGTACTTTGTTTGTCTATGTCCTTGGCGGTAACTAACCCCCTCTCTTTCTAAATTTTGCTTCATTTTCCGCCCTCTGTCACTCAGTTTTGAAACTAGAATTTTAAACCTTGTCATCTTGCGCGTTTGTTAACCAAAATATGAAAAGCGTGCTACTTCTGTGGATGGAGCTTCTTTAAAGCGAAGAAGGTCTGTGTAGCAAAAAGAGGACTGGTTTATCACCAAGGGAAGGTCAGACATCTTGGACGTCAGACTGGTCAGCAGTGTCGTCATTAAAAGGTGTTGTAAGGTCCCATGCCTGTAGTAAATGTATGAAGAGACGCAAAGTGTCCAATGAATTGTAAAGGAAGAAACCGACTAGGTTATCAGACGGTAACGAACCTTCGGGTAAGATACCTATCAATTTTCGTCATAGGTTGTGAAAAGAACGAAATTTCAAAGTGGCATTATCATTATATAGGCTACAGATAGAGACATGTTGCAAATTGAGATAATCATTCTTCTTTTCTTTTCTTTCCACGAACTGCCCAGAAGTCAAAACATGGGAGAAATACTGTATTTTCTTAGGAGGGCAACGACATGCAGTCTTAAATCTGAACGATCTAGCACTGATTCTGTGCGGAAATTTGTAGCATTGTTTTAGGGATAAAACTGTAAAAAGTGAATTGTTTTGTGAGTACCTAATTATTTTGGTATGAAGTCTAATTTTTTTTTCCACTGGAACAATTGTATCACACAATGGTAACAAGCACTGTCTCTGATCCGCTTACAGATCTAAGTGTAAAACGAGAAATGGGAACTCTTCCATTTATCTGTCTGTTACAACGTGTGTCTCTATTGCTCAAACGAGCATCTGATTAACAACAGATTATCTAGTCACACCGCACCAGAAGAAGCAGTCGACGATTTGTTGTGTTGTGTTGCGTTGCGTTGCGTTACGTTGCGTTGCGTTGTGTTGTATAGTTTGCTCGGCACAACAAATTCCTCTGTGTGAAATTTGTTTTTGGTAGATATAGTGTGGCGTTACAAATTTCACCATTTCGATATGCCCACTATATAGCCTATACTATAATTCCATGCTTGGTTTCTCACGAGATCAAATTGTATTTAGACTAGTGGTTTCAGAGTGACCTTTGTGCGAAGGCCTTTACCAGACACAGACGCTTAACTTTCAGATTAGCTATCCCAAGTAGTAAACAGTTCCTGTCTATCTTTCAACTATCTTTCAGTTTAAGAGACGACTCCTAAGAACCAGATAGATCCTGCATATACCAGGAGAACCAGATAGATCCTGCATATACCATGCTTCTAGATAGCTATCTTTCAGTTTAAGAGACTACTCCCAAGCACCAAACAGACCCTACATATGCCATACTTCTAGATAGCTAGCTTTCAGTTTCAGAGACGACATCCAAGTACCAAACAGACCCATACATATACCATACCTCTATATAGCTATCTTTCAGTTTCAGAGACGACATCTAAGTACCAAACAGACCCTACATGTGCCATGCTTCTAGATAGTTATCTTTCAGTTTCAGCGACGACATCCAAGTACCAAACAGACCCTACATGTGCCATGCTTCTATACAGCTATCTTTCAGTTTCAGAGACGACATCCAAGTACCAAACAGATACTACATATGCCATGCTTCTAGATAGCTATCTTTCAGTTTCAGAGACGACATCTAAGTACCAAACAGACCCTACATATGCCATGCTTCTAGATAGCTATCTTTCAGTTTAAAAGACTACACTCAAAGATGAAACTGTGTGTGTGTTTTTTTTTGTTTGTTTGTTTTTTTAATAGCGAGTTTCTAAAATTCCAAACTATCCTTCTCACGTACCAATAACATGGACTACAGTACCAAACTGATCTTCAGGCGCACACAAATTACGTACGGTTCCAGACTAGTTTTATCGCGTAATAGTTATGTAAACTTTTCTTATTATATAGACTAATTACATTCACACACCTAGCGTATAGTATTTATATCCTCTGTACTTTCAGTCTAGTTTGCTCGTGTACCAGTGAAACAGGCTTTATCATTTTTTGACTAGCCAGTTGCTGACAGGTGTTGTCTGTTTCATAGCCGATTGGGTACCAGTGAAATAGACTTTATAGTTTGTTGACTGGTCAGTTGCTGACAGGTGTTGTTTGTTACCAGTGCTGATGGTCGGGTGGATGACGTTACTGCCGGCCAGACAGAAGTACCCCGAGTCGTCAGCCAGTTGTAGCAGCTCCTGCCGCTGACTGTCGTTGCAGTTGCTGATCTTCCCCTCAAAGCACTGCCTGTAGCCTGGCAGGACAGTCCTGTCATCATCACAACATCAGCGTCTTCATCGTCATCGTTGTCATCATCATCATCATAGTCCTGTCATCATCACAACATCAGTGTCTTCATCGCCATCGTTGTCATCATCATCATCATCATCATCATCATAGTCCTGTCGTCATCCCAACATCAGTGTCTTCATCGTCATCATTATCATCATCATCATCATCAGAGTCCTGTCATCATCACAACATCAGTGTCTTCATCGTCATCGTTGTCATCATCATCATCACAGTCCTGTCATCATCACATCAGTATCTTCATCGTCATCGTTGTCATGATCATCACAGTTCTGTCATTATCATCACATCAGCATCGTCATCGTTGTCATGATCATCATCACAGTCCTGTCATCATCACAACATCAGCATCGTCGTCGTCATCGTTGTCATGATCGTCATAGTTCTGTCATCATCACATCAGTGTCTTCATCGTCATCGTTGTCATGAACATCATCACAACATCAGCGTCTTCATCGTCATCGTTGTCACGATCATCATCATCATCATCATCATCATCATCACAGTCCTGTCACCATCACAACATCAGTGTCTTTATCGTCATCGTTGTCATGATCTTCATCACAGTCCTGTCATCATCACAACATCAGTGTCTTCATCGTCATCGTTGTCACGATCACCATCATCATCATCACAGTCCTGTCATCATCACATCAGTGTCTTCATCGTCATCGTTGTCATGGTCATCATCACAGTCCTGTCATCATCACATCCATGTCTTCATCGTCATCGTTGTCATGATCATCATCACAGTCCTGTCATCATCACATCAGTGTCTTCATCGTCATCGTTGTCATGGTCATCATCACAGTCCTGTCATCATCACATCCATGTCTTCATCGTCATCGTTGTCATGATCATCATCACAGTCCTGTCATCATCACATCCATGTCTTCATCGTCATCGTTGTCATGATCATCATCACAGTCCTGTCATCATCACATCAGTGTCTTCATCATCACTGTTACATAGTGTAATCATGACATCAGCACCTTGTTTGTCGTTGTTGTCTAAATCATTACAGTGATGTCATCATCTCATCTACGCATTCACCGTAGACATCGTCAGCCATCGCAGCTCCGTCATCATCGTGTCAGCGTCCTCATCGTCTTTATTGTCATTACAACACGACTTTGTTCTCATTCTGTCGGTAGTGTCATCGTTGCCATGATCATCATATTCCTGTCGTTCATTGCATCAGCATTTTCGTCGGCACCGTTGTCATGATCATTCCAGCCTGGTTATCATTTCATTAACACTTTATCGTCATCATTGTCATGATTATCACAGTCTTGTAATCAATACTAACAAATGTCATCGTTGCGCGCGTGCGTTGTGTGTGTGCGTGTGTGTGTGTGCGTGCGTGCGTGTGCGTGCGTGCGTGCGTGCGTGCGTGCGTGTGTGTGTGTGTGTGTGTGTGTGTGAGAGAGAGAGAGAGAGAGAGAGAGAGAGAGAGAGAGAGAATAAATAACCCAATATCTGTTTCTGTTTTCTTTCCATTCATAATCCACTTAATCAAGCAAGAAGAATGTTTTCTGTCAGAGCTAGAAACCCGGAAGGGACTCGTTTCCATTAAACGTGGTACTTTTTTTGTTTAACCCCTTTTCTTCCGTAAACTATGAACAGAATGTCCCACGATACACATTCTTCGCAGAATGTGAACTCTGGTTAGGGGTGGAGGGGGGGGGGGGGGGGGGGAGCAGGGAGCGGGGGAGTGAGTGAGAGGGAACCAGCGGAAATGTGTAGCACTACCTGCTGTTCAGCTAGTACCGTCACACCACAGGCTGCACACCAAAAATTACCGCGCCAAGGCCTTGCTTAAGGAGTCGAGTATTTATAGACTGGCGCAAACAGATTGCTTTGAGAAGTTTCATTGTGTCGGAAGGTTGATTCTCCTCATTTTCTTTCATATGGCCATTAAGGTACAAGCCAGGTGGTTCCAAGCAGACAGATTAAAATCAAGGGAATGGGACTATTTTGGCGCTTCGAGCTGGCGCAAAGATAGGATCACGGGTGAGTGCAAAGGCCTGAAAAGTGAGTCAACTGAGGGGAGGGTCATGTATATGAAGATTGTTTCTGATTTCATCGGTGACTGTCCCCTCCCCCCCCCCCCCCCCTTCCCAAACAAGGGGAATAATTGGTGGGGATTTGTTCTTTTGATCAATTGTCAGTTTAACATTAGATACAGGCTCAAATTTAAGGGAGACCTCAAAAACGCTTACATGGATTATACATACTGTGCACAAAAAGAAACGCATATTTTTTTCGCTGAAAATATTAAGGAAAATTTTGACAGAAACATACCCCGTATAGCAGGGAACTCTGTCCAGTGTGAATAGTCAGACATAATGAATAGACGTAACATTAGACTGATGTCTTATTTCTTCTGTGGTTGTAATATTTTGAATGGTAAATGACGCATGAAATGACTGAAATAAAAATATGCGTTTCTTTTTGTGCACAGTATATTATAATGTGTTAGTGCAAAATTCTAATTGTGGCGTGTGGCCGCAGCACTCACCCACAGAAGAAGGGCAGGAAGGACACCACCTCTTGCAGCGTGGAGTCGCCCCAGAACACGCGATGCAAGAGTCGCACCTCGATCAGGTTGGCGGACATTTCCCAGGCGCAGTCCAGGAAGGCTTCACTGACCGTTATGCCCTGGGAACAGGCGTCTGCCGGGACGAGGTCAGCTCCCGGACTAGCTGGCAGAGAATCAGGGAAGGTTAGAAGCGGCAGAAAGAGCGAGCGAACGAGCGAGCGAGAGAGAGAGAGAGAGAGAGAGAGAGAGAGAGAGAGAGAGAGAGAGAGGGGGGGGGGTCTGTCTTCTATTATGTCCTGACCCAGACACGCTAAACCTCTGACAGTTTACTATCCCCATAGCCTTTGGGGTATAGGACTTCAATCTTTTTCTTCTTCTTTAACTTGTTATTACTTAGACTTACTTAGATGCTCCCGTGTCTTGCGACCCATGAGGCAGTCAAGTCGCTCCACTGTGCTCGGTCCTCAGCCAGTTTGCTGGTGTCACTCCATCCTCTGTCAACGAGTCTGAGGTCTCTCTCCCCACTGTCTGTCGCTAGCTCATCCTGGATCGTCCTCTTTGTCTCTGGCCTGCTGGGGTCCATTTAATGGTCTGGTTTGCAGGTCTTGATGAGGGTAATCTCAAGACATGACCCAGCCAGCGGAGGCGCCGTCTAGGGATGATGGTGGACACGGGGAGCTGTTTGGACCTC
Organism: Conus canariensis; assembly: GCA_033310375.1. Lineage (NCBI taxonomy): Eukaryota > Metazoa > Mollusca > Gastropoda > Neogastropoda > Conidae > Conus > Conus canariensis. The sequence continues at coordinate 10,876,825 of CM065733.1, read as the reverse complement.
TCCCTGACCTCTTCATGTGGTAGAAAGTCTGACCATTTGATGCCCAAGACCTTACGTAGGCCTTTAGTGTCAAAAGCGTCGAGTTATTCCCCTTCCCAATTTCGGTTTAGTTGGAGCAAAGACAGGAAGGAAGGGTGTCGTTTAGAAACCCTGCTATTTTGTCAGGTTAGTCAGCTCGCCTCCCCGAGGTTGACTCTGAATTGTTGTCTTTTCCTCTCTCTACCAATTCGTGAAATGGAAGGCGTGTGAAAAAAAAGGTTTTCAGGGTGTCAGTGGTTGGACGTGTCGGGTGGTGTGAACGACGGCCTTTGTTGATCCCCTGTCAAAGGTGACAGTCATGGTGCCTGAAAACATTGTCAGTGCGAGAGCTAATGACTTGTAGAACCGAAAACTGGCCTGTGGCTATGATGATGAAGTGTGTGTGTGTGTGTGTGTGTGTATGTGTGTGTGTGTGTGTGTGTGTGTGTGTGTGTGTGTGTGTGTGAGTGAGTGTGTGTGTGTAAGAAATGGCAGAAATATTGTATATTGATGTAAGAATGTACATGTATGCGCGCATTCTCACACACATGCTCCTCCGCCCCCATACGAATACATATACACACCATACATGTACATGCGCGCACGAGCACACACACACACATACACACACACACACACACGCACACACACACACGCACGCACGCACGCACACACAAACACACACACACACACACACACACACACACACACACACAGAGTTGGTTCTTACTGAGACCAACATCTTAGGCAAGCTGCATTTCTCCACCACTTCATGTAGCTTTGACAATCCAGTTAGTGTGTGTATGGAAGTGTTCAGCTAGCTAACCACGCACACGTTCAGGCGATGCCAATACAGACTCATCAGGACCACATGGTGAGATAAACACTGATGTATGTTTCAGGGATACACACAGTCAAAGGTGGCATGCTAGTATTTCAGAAAGACACTGACATTTGCGCCAGCATTCAGTTTCAGGCAATGTGCACACACTTCGTCTCCTAAAACAGGCGTTCAGACACTGAGACACAGGTGGTTTTGTCTGAGTTGTTAAAATGACTGTTGATGACGACACACCGAATCCCAGCTAAGAAATTCAGTGACCAATAGAATAAAAACAATCTGCGGCACTAATTTTCATTCGTTCTAAACATTTGTTTCATTATGATTTCGGTGAAATCAATCTGTACTTAAATCTCCGAAATGTTACGCCGACATGTTCATTGTGGACCAATTGTCGGAAGGATAAGGAATGCAACGTGGAGAGTGTTGAAGAAAGTTACCCCCAGACAGGAAGGGAAAAAAAGTTTGACTCCAGTCTCACATTTTCTCGACAAAGTAATTGGATTAAACACACTAGTAGTAGACCTGTTCCAGAAAAAAAAAATCATGGAAAGATAACGTTTGTCTTTCCATTGCAAACAGAGTTACCTTTTCTCAGTTTATGGGTCAAGCCAATAGATCAAGAGACTCTTGAAGCGCATGCCAGAACAACGTTCCAGATTTTGTCTTTCCGCATTACTGGTGCGCCGATTCACACTCATGTTCTGGCACTTTATGTCTCTGATTGAACTAATATGCAGACTCAAGGTGAAAGTTTTGCTGTTGGCATGCCAACCGGCAGCATCTGTCTCGTTAAAGCGGCGGGATCACTGTCGCTGAACGCGAGCGCCAATACAGATTACCTCCCTTGCAGACTTCCGAACCTTATGATCTCCTGTGGGAAGGAAAGGAGATACACTTGATTTGACTTGTCAAGGTGGCAGCGTGGAGAAACGGACACGACGCCGATGTCGAACACGCTGGAAAGCTTATGTAACACGCTGATTCTGCAAGTTACAGGAAGTTTTGAGCACTCGCATCCAACGTTGTCACAGGTCACGCTGCCCTGCGAAAGTGCAATCGGCAGAACTCGACTGATAAATCAACACAAATGAATTTAATTTGGATAGTGTGGCGTAAATTTGCATAAATTTCCCTTCCCGATGTAAGTTTGGTACCGGAGATCACGTATAGTTAATTGCAGACCAGCACAGTAGTTTTGACTTGATGTTGGCACAGTTATTTCCCTTGACAAACATTGATTAAAAATGCTTGCATTGATGTATAAGAATGTTATGACATTCCCGCGACTTAGGAAAGAATTTTCATTGTTGAAACACGAAACATTGTCCTAACTGCTGTACCACACCTTTACAAGCTTGATTCACTGTAAATAACGAACTTTAATAACCTGCTAAGTTATACTGATCTGTGGTCCTTATTTGTTGTAGGCAATATCTGGTATCAGGTGTCCCAGTGGCTCAGTGGTTAGAGTGCGAGTCATTAAGTGGAAAATGAGCATGTCCAGAGGGTCATGGGTTCGAATCCCAGCCATGGCTCGTCCCAAGATGGGAAAAAAGGGGGCAGCAGAGGGACATCCGGAGTCATGAACCGGGTGTGGCCCAACCCCCCTAGAGTGTCAGGAGATAAGGGCCGAAACACTTGCTTGAAGGGGGCTTCTCTTCTGAGGACTCTCTGCTGCCACGCTCTCCATGAGTTTCTCTCTACTGATGCATGGGTAAACCATTGACTTCCGGGAATAGGCCGGAGGACGTCCGGGAAAGACCGGAGGACACTAGGAAAGACCAGAACCAAGGACTCTGTGGGCTGGCTCCCCACTTTGCCTTCAACATGTGGCTACTAAGTACAAAAGTAAAAGATGCTCCCAGGATTCACCGAAAGGGGGAGAGAATGATGAATCCATCGGTGCTCAACCAATCACGACCGCAAATCCCAAACGGACTATGAACATGGATCAAATGGAATATCCATGTGTCTGTGGAAAACGTTTCCCTACCACCCGTGGCATGAGGATCTACAGAACAAAGATGGGATGTGTGAAGACTCATCTGAATGAGCAGCAGTGCACTGCATCAGCAGATAAGACGTCGGAAGATCAAGGCCAGGATTTAAACCACAGTGCTAAGGACATCCACGCTGTTGGTTCGGATGAAGAATTTGCACAGGCCCTCGATGCCAGGCGCCTGAAACTCAACCTGCCACGAGCAAACAAAACTGAAGATTGGGAAAACTCGATACAAAAATCGTCCAAAGATGCACTGATAGGGAAAAGCACCCTGGAACACAAACTAGCCACATATGGGGACATTGTGTATGCCACATGTAGAGACGCCTATGGAGCAAAACTACCCAAAGAGAAAATGCCTCCAAAGAAATCCAGACGCCAAGAAGAGATGGACAAGATCAGGGTCCAAAAGAAAAACCTCAAGAAGCAAATGAAGACCGCACTGCCAGCTGAAAAACAAGGCTTGGAAAAACTCCGGAAAGACCTGAAAGCAAAACACAGCGCCCTCAGCAAAGCAGAATCTGCGAGGAAGAGGAAGAGCAAAAAGAAGAAGACACAAGAGCGCTTCTTCAGAGACCCCTTCCAGTTTGCCAGAACACTGTTTGAGCAGCCAAAATCTGGGACCCTAAGTGTGGACAAAGGAGTTCTTGAGCAGCATCTGAGGAAAACATGCTCTGACTCACAGAGCAAAGCACCACTCGACATTCAAGGTGGTGTGGCCAACCAACCCTAAGGAACAGTTCAATGACAAGCCTCCAACGTTGGCGGAAATCAAGAAGGTGGTCGACAAAGCCAGAGCCAAATCATCACCAGGGCCAAACGGAATACCTTACCAGCTGTAGAAGAAATGTCCCAAGGTGCTGGAGTGGCTCCACAGGCTGCTGCGATCAGCTTGGAGAAACCAGAAGATCAGCGGCCAGTGGATGACGGCAAATGGTATGTATATCCCCAAAGACCAAAACTCCAGTGACATCAGCCAGTTCAGGCCAATATCACTACTGAACGTCGAAGGGAAAATCTTCTCTGTCATGGCAGCAAGGCTGACCAAGTACCTCATGGAAAACAAGTACTTGGATGTGTCAGTCCAGAAAGGTGGCATCCCAGGCGTGGCTGGCTGTGTAGAACACGCCACAATGATCTGGGACGCAATCCAAAGAGCAAAAACAGAAAAGAGAGACCTGGACGTAGTGTGGCTTGATCTGGCAAACGCATATGGATCTGTACCCCATGAGATGATACAGTTGGCTCTTGAGATGTACCATGTTCAAAGAACATCCGTGACATGCTCAAGAAGTACTTCAATGGCTTCTCAATGCGGTCCTCTACCAAGGAGTACACAACAGGTTGGATCAACTTGGAAGTGGGCATTGCAAATGGGCTGTGCAATTTCCCCAGTACTGTTCGTGTTGGCAATGGAAGTCATCTTGAAAGCAGCAACAAGCAACGCAAGACAAACAGACCTTGGCGATGGATACAAGATGTCCCCTCTCAAGGCCTTCATGGATGACACTACAGTGATTTCATCCAGAGAAGACGAGACACGTCATGTGCTGGAGAGGCTGGACAACATAGTTGCCTCATCCAGAATGAAGTTCAAACCAAAGAAATCACGGAGTCTCTCACTGAGGAAAGGAAAAGTGGCCGAATCTGTAGTCTTCAGTGTTGCCAACCAGGCCATTCGAACAGACACAGAAGAGCCAGTCAAGAGCCTTGGAAGATGGTATGATGATACGCTGAAAGACACACAAAGAGCAAAAGAAACCAAACAGATGTCGGAAGAAGGCTTGGAGACCATTGACCAGTGTGGGCTCCCTGGCAAATACAAGGTCTGGTGTCTGCAGTTCATGCTGATACCAAAGCTCCTATGGCCTCTGATGATATACGACATCTGCACCAGCATAGTGGAGGCAATAGAAGCCAAAACCAACAAGTTCACAAGGAAATGGCTTGGTGTCCCACCCTGTCTGACTGACATAGCGCTGTACTGTCGCCAAGCAAAGCTGAAACTACCACTGAAATCCATCCTGGAGGAATACAAAGCAGGGAAGATCAGACTTCAAAGCATGCTGGAGGACTCAGGAGACAAGGTGGTAGAAGCAATCAAGCCCCAGCTGAAGACAGGCAGAAAATGGAAAGTTCAAGAGGCGATGGATTCTGCAAAAGAAAGTCTCAAGATCAGAGAAATAACAGGACACACACAGACCAACAGACAAGGACTGAGGGTGACCAAAACTGAATGGTGGTCAAAGGCCAAAGGAAAAGCCAAAAGAGACATGATGATTCAGGAGATAAGAAAAGAAGAAGACCAAAAAAGACTCCTAAAAGCAGTCCAGCAGAGCCAGAAAGGGCAATGGACAACGTGGGAGAATGCACTCCAAAGAAGTCTCACTTGGAATGACATTTGGCACATGGCCCCTCTCAGGATCAGCTTCATTCTCAGATCTGCATATGACCTTCTGCCCTCAAATGCAAACCTGGTGAAGTGGGGAAAAACAGACGATCCTGCATGCCCCCTCTGCCATGAAAAACAAACAGTGGAGCATGTCCTAAGCTCATGTAAAGTAGCCCTGGCTCAAGGAAGGTACACATGGAGGCACAACCAAGTGATCAAAGAGATTGTACAAGTAGTCTGGGCTAGTACCAACACCACAAAAGGGAAAATCAGGACTCCAAAAGCACCCGAACATTCTTCACGGCAGGAGGCAGCAAATTATGGCCAAGAACAACAGTGCCACTCGGAACATGCAGGCAGAGTCTGCTGGACGGGGCAGATGACTGGGAGTGCACTGCAGACCTCCCAGAATGGAAGAGTCACCCAGAGATCATCAGCAAGAGTGGCATGAGACCAGACATAGTAGTCCACTCTCAGTCAACCAAGCAGCTGATCATGATCGAGCTCACAGTGCCATATCAGAACAGAATGGAGGCAGGTCAGATCTACAAGACTGAAAAGTATGCTGATCTGGCAAAACAGCCTGAGGAGAGAAGGCTATCAGGTCAAAGTCCTCACTGCGGAAATTGGAGCTAGGGGGTTTGTAGGAACGTCTGCATACAGCCTCATGAAACGGCTCTCAGTTGCAGGAGGGGAAAAAACAGAGCCCTGAAAGCAATGGCAGAAGCGGCAGAGAGGTGTTCAAGCTGATCTGGTCAAGGAGGAACAAAAGTGAACTTCATAAGGCTTAACTTTCCTACAAATATCAGGTGTCCCAGTGGCTCAGTGGTTAGAGTGCGAGTCATTAAGTGGAAAATGAGCATGTCCAGAGGGTCATGGGTTCGAATCCCAGCCATGGCTCGTCCCAAGATGGGAAAAAAGGGGGCAGCAGAGGGACATCCGGAGTCATGAACCGGGTGTGGCCCAACCCCCCTAGAGTGTCAGGAGATAAGGGCCGAAACACTTGCTTGAAGGGGGCTTCTCTTCTGAGGACTCTCTGCTGCCACGCTCTCCACGAGTTTCTTTCTACTACTATTATAGTTAGTTGCTTCTCCACCACTGCTGTGTGGAGATCACATTAAAATGTTAAGTCTTGATGGGATGTGACATCATATTTGCATATTATTAAGTTATAATGTAATTTGTCCGGTGTCAGCGTGTAAACCAATAGTTTTTAAGTGATGAAAACTCCGAAGGTCTGCTTGTAAATCAGAACTGATTAAATCAGAATTTGATTTTAAATGCAGAACAATTAATGCATTATACAAACTATTCATTTTAATTTTAGCTCTGCTAAGACTGAGAGAGAGAGAGAGAGAGAGAGAGAGAGAGAGAGAGAGAGTAAGTAATGTTGCTCATAGCCCAGCCGACCGCAAAGGGCCACATCAGGGCAGAGAGAGAGAGAGAGAGAGAGAGAGAGAGAGAGAGAGAGAGAGAACTTACCCCAAACCATGCTGGCAACACTCAGCAGCAAGCTCCAGCCAGTGAAAGCTTTTCTCTGCACCATTGCGACTGTCTGATTCTCCAACCTGGGAATAATAAGTCAGAGATCCCCCAACACACAGTCAGGATTTCCAACGGGACAAAGCGGCGTGTGTCTCGCCACTCAACTGACTGATCTCGCTCGGCTTTGACGGGGAGCAGTAGCCTATATATAGGCTGGCTCGATCAACGCGTTACCGCCTTGGGTCTCGTTTTTATTGTGCGCGCCCTCCCCGCTCGCTCTTCTCATCCCCCCCCCCCCCCCATCCCCACTCCATGGCTCAGAGAACGGTGTGTGTGTGTGTGTGTGTGTGTGTGTGTGTGTGTGTGTGTGTGTGTGTGTGTGTGTGTTTATTGTACGCCCAATCGCTCCCACTCTATGACTCAGAGAACTCTGTGTGTGTGTGTGCGCGCGCGCGTGTGTGTGCGTACGTGCATGTGTGTGTGCGTGCGTGCGTGCGTGCGTGCGTGCGTGCGTGTGTGTGTGTGTGTGTGTGTGTGTGTGTGTGTGTGTGTGTGTGTGCGTGCATGTGTATGTGTGTGCGTGCATGTGTGTATGTGTGCACGTGCTAGTGCGCGCGCGCGTGCGTGTGTGTGTGTGTGTGTGTGTGTGTGTGTGTGTGTGTGTGTGTGTGTGTTTGAGTTTGTGTGTGCAGAGGGAAGGGTTTTCTTTTTCTTTTTTTCATCATCTTCTTGCTCATTAAAATTGTCTTCTTGTTCTTCTTGATCTTCTGTTTCTTCTTGTGGATCTCGTTCTTCCTCTTTTGTGTTTGTTCTAGTACTACTCCTCCTCTTCTTCTTCTTCTTCCTCCTCCTCCTCCTCCTTCTTCTTCTTCTTCTTCCTCTTCTTCTTCTTCTTCTTCTTCTGCTTCGCTATCGTTGTTTTTCTTTTTCAGGTTCTTCTATCATAATCTTCTTCTTCTTTTTTTTTAAATAACTTTTTTAATTCGTTTTAATCAACGTACAAAAACATAAAAACATTTGTACATAAAGAGTAATAATTTTTGTTTTTTACCAAACATACACAAAGAAAAACGGGCTACATATAAAAAACAAACAAACAAACAAAAAACAGATATACACGTACACGTACATCTATGTAACGAACAGCTATCGATCAATATATAGATGTAAACAGCAACATCAGCAAGAATAAAGACATTTGTATACATGTATGTTCATAATTGTCAATGCACTCTAAACACTGTAATCATTGATGAATCCAACCCAAAGCATTGTTTTATCAATGCAACATTTACAGGAGAAAATGTCACTTTACATAATTATAATTTTCATATTTCTTTCATCTTTTTCCTTCTTTCCCCCCCCCCCCCCCCCCCCCCCCTTTTTTTTTTTTTCTTTTTTTTCTTCTCATGCCGTTTCTATAAGTGGTAAATATGGTAACCATCTTGTTTTAAAAACATGTCCATTCCAATTTATATCTGCAATTTATTTTTCGATTTTATAACGTGAAAGTAGGTACCTTTGGAAGGAGACTATATCAGGAAGACAATGGTCAAATTTGCATTTATAGATATACTGTTTTCCTAAAAGAATTATTAAATCTAAAACCGAGTCTGTAGATATGATTTCATCATATCCAAAAAGTATAACTTTCTCACGAAATGTAAAGTTTGTACATGGAAAGCATTTTGATTTCAGCAGTCTCTCCAAATTTTCCCAAAGCTGTTTTGAGTAATCACACTCCCAGAAAATATGCTCTATGTTGTCCTTAGTTTCTCTACAGAAATCACAATTGTTATACCCTACTATCCCCATTTCCTTTAAAACTACGTTAGTTCCAAGAATCCTGTGTACGATACGAAGCTGCAGCCATTTAAGTTTTATTTCCTGTATTTTATTACTTTGGTTGAAAACCTTTTCCCAAGAAATTTCTGTTCCCAGTTTTTCAGTCCATTTCTGGCACGAATTAGGAAGTTTGCTGTCAAATGTGAAAAGGTCATAGTACAGTCTTGATCCCTTGGATAGAGAGTATATTACTTTTAGAGCTCTTGGTTTTTCTTTTATATTTTGATTAATTGATATATTAAGACCAGTTTGCTATATATATTTCCCAATAGAGCTTACACAGCCGTAGTAAGCCAAGAAGCATACACCCATATCATATTTTCTATTAAATTCGTTTAAACTCAGAAAACTTCCGTCGTTTTTCAAAAAAATGTGAAACACAGTAAACCCCTTTCCAAGTCCAATTATATCTGATTACATTATTACCAATTTTAAATTTATCATTATGAAAGACTGGCTCGGACAGTATATCCGACTGTGTTTTTGCTTTCAAGTGTCTGCAAAAATCTCTATATGCCATGAATGTATGGTTCCAGAATACATTATTGTATTTATTCAAAGGATAACAAGGACCATATTTTTCTATTTCTTCGAAAAAAGGATACATTACACAGGCAATATTTTTCCACTTGTGTTTTGTTGTTTTAAACCTTCTCAGCCAGGTAAGTTTTAGAGCATTGATATGCTTTCTAATATCGGGTATGCCTAAACCCCCCTCCTTTATGCTTTTTATTGCAATTTTTCCACTTATTTTATCCCGTTTACCATTCCAAACAAACCCAAAACACATTCTCTGACAATCATTTATGAAGTCATCTGGTGGATTTGGAAGTAAAATCCATAGATGAATCAATTTAGATAAAATCAAAGATTTTAAAACAGCAACTCGTCCAAGAGGAGTAATGTTTCTTTTCATCCATATTTTAAACAAGGCTGTTATTTCTGATAATTTTTCAGCATAATTAATCTTTTCACAGTTTTTTTTACATCATTTGTGAACCATATTCCCAATATTTTAAACTTATCAGGGTTCCATTGTATATTTAAATGTTGCATATATTTTATTTTTGAGCCTTTCTTACTACCTAGCCATATTGCTTGTGTTTTATCTGCATTTAAGAAAAGTCCTGAAAACTTTCCAAATTTCTCTATTAATTGGACAGATCTTTCAAAAGATATTCGATCTCCATTATTCATTAATTGTGTATCATCAGCAAATTGTGATATTTTTTTTTTTTGTTTATTTTAACACCTTCTATATCTTTATCTTCTCTAATCATGATTGCTACGATTTCTACACATAGTATGAATAGATAAGGCGAAAGTGGATCTCCCTGTCTACAGCCTCTTTCAGTGTGAAACCAATCCGAAGTTTGACCGTTAACTATAACAGTTGATTTTATGTTTTTATAAAATGTTTGTATCCAATTACATATGCTATTTCGAAACCATATTCTCTCAAAATTTGAAATAAAGATTCCCAGTCGAGAGAATCAAAAGCTTTCTCAAAATCTAAACAGAGTAAAAGTCCGGGTAATTGTCTCACTTCCAGATAGTTAATTAGGTCATAAATAAGCCGTATGTTATCCCCAAGATATCTATTTGCAATGAAACCTGTCTGATCTTCAGTTATTAGGCTCGGAAGAACCTTTTTAAAAAATTCTATTTGCGATGCATGCAGACCCAATTTTATACAGAACACTTAAAATTGAAATAGGTCTCCAGTTTTTTTATATTCTCTCTCGATTTATCCGGTTTAGGTATGCAGGTGATTATTCCTTCTTTTTGAGTGGTTGACAGTTCCCCATCCTTCACTGACTGATTTAGAGCACGAACTACAAAAGGACCAAGTTTTTTTTCCAGAAAAATTTATAAAATTCAGCTCCAAAACCGTCAGAACCAGGACTTTTACCATTTTTCATGTTTTTCAAAGCAAAGCCGGCTTCTTCTAAACTTATTTCTCCATTTAAGGAATTTTGTTCTTCTCTAGATAGTTTTGGACATTCTTGTATTAAGTCTTTTACGTCACATGTCTCTAGGTTTCTTTTGGAATACAGTCGTTTATAAAATAAATGACCTTCTTTCTTTATCTTATTTGGCTCATCTATAAGTGTTCCATTGCTGTCCACCAATTTTGTCATACTTTTATTAACATAGTGCCTCTTTTCTAAATTACAAAATTAGTTTGATATTTTTCCCCTTCAGCAATCCATTTAGCTCTTGATCTTGATATTACTCCCTGTATTTTCTTCTCTCTGAGTGTCACTAGTTGTTGTTGTTTTTCTTTTAACAATTTAAAGTCTTCCTCTGTTTTATTTTCTTTGTTTTCTAATACACCGATTTCTTTTAATAAGTCACCTTCTTTTTTTGAAGCCTTTTTTTTCCTCATAGTAGCATATGCAATAGTTTTCGATCTTATTTTCATGAGCAAAAAGTCATTAAAAACTTTATCTGATACAGTAAGTTCAACATCTTTAAGTGGGATTCGAGAGAGTGTTTCTACGTCATACTGTTCTATCGAATATTCACAGATGATTTTATCGATTGAATTATGTACTTCGTCTACATATTGTTTGTCTTTTAACAGTTCACAATTAAATTTCCAGAATGTGTTGTGTTTAATAGTTTTCCCAAATTTCAATTTCAGAACAACCATTGAATGATCTGTTCGATATCCAGGTGTAATACGAATCTGCATCTTCAAAATTCAACATAAGGTCTTCCGAGATAAGAAAGAAATCTAACCTACTCTGCTTTAAAGGCGATGATCTGTGCCATGTATAGCGTTTACAACACATTTT
>CM065733.1:10847938-10850438 GCA_033310375.1 Conus canariensis | reverse complement strand
CAGTACAGCGCTATGTCAGTCAGACAGGGTGGGACACCAAGCCATTTCCTTGTGAACTTGTTGATTTTGGCTTCCATTGCCTCCACTATGCTGGTGCAGATGTCGTATATCATCAGAGGCCATAGGAGCTTTGGTATCAGCATGAACTGCAGACACCAGACCTTGTATTTGCCAGGGAGCCCACACTGGTCAATGGTCTCCAAGCCTTCCTCCGCCATCTGCTTGGTTTCTTTTGCTCTTTGTGTGTCTTTCAGCGTATCATCATACCATCTTCCAAGGCTCTTGACTGGTTCTTCTGTGACTGTTGGAATGGCCTGGTTGGCAACACTGAAGACCACAGATCCGGCCACTTTTCCTTTCCTCAGTGAGAGACTCCGTGATTTCTTTGGCTTGAACTTCATTCTGGATGAGGCAACTATGTCGTCCAGCCTCTCCAGCACATGACGTGTCTCGTCTTCTCTGGATGAAATCACTGTAGTGTCATCCATGAAGGCCTTGAGAGGAGGCATTTTGTATCCATCGCCAAGGTCCGTTTGTCTCGCGTTGTTTGTTGCTGCTTTCAAGATGAGTTCCATTGCCAGCACGAACAGTATTGGGGAAATTGCACAGCCCATTGCAATACCCACTTCCAAGTTGATCCAGTCTGTTGTGTACTCCTTGGTAGAGAACCGCATTGAGAAGCCATTGAAGTACTTCTTGAGCATGTCGCGGATGTTCTTTGGTACATGGTACATTTCAAGAGCCAACTGTATCATCTCATGGGGCACAGATCCATATGCGTTTGCCAGATCAAGCCACACTACGTCCAGGTCTCTCTTTTCTGTTTTTGCTTTTTGGATTGCGTCCCAGATCATTGTGGCGTGTTCTACACAGCCAGCCACGCCTGGGATGCCACCTTTCTGGACTGACACATCCAAGTACTTGTTTTCCATCAGGTACTTGGTCAGCCTTGCTGCCATGACAGAGAAGAAGATTTTCCCTTCGACGTTCAGTAGTGATATTGGCCTGAACTGGCTGATGTCACTTGAGTTTTGCTCTTTGGGGATGTACACACCATCTGCCGTCATCCACTGGCCGCTGATCTTCTGGTTTCTCCAAGCCGATCGCAGCAGCCTGTGGAGCCACTCCAGCACCTTGGGACATTTCTTGTAAAGCTGGTAAGGTATTCCGTTTGGCCCTGGTGATGATTTGGCTCTGGCTTTGTCGACCACCTTCTTGATTTCCGCCAACGTTGGAGGCTTGCCATTGAACTGTTCCTCAGGGTTGGTTGGCCACACCAGACCTTGAATGTCGAGTGGTGCTTTGCTCTGTGGGTCAGAGTATGTTTTCCTCAGATGCTGCTCAAGAACTCCTTTGTCCACACTTAGGGTCCCAGATTTTGGCTGCTCAAACAGTGTTCTGGCAAACTGGAAGGGGTCTCTGAAGAAGCGCTCTTGTGTCTTCTTCTTTTTGCTCTTCCTCTTCCTCGCAGATTCCGCTTTGCTGAGGGCGCTGTGTTTTTCTTTCAGGTCTTTCCACAGTTTTTCCAAGCCTTGTTTTTCAGCTGGCAGTGCGGTCTTCATTTGCATCTTGAGGTTTTTCTTTTGGACCCTGATCTTGTCCATCTTTTCTTGGCGTCTGGATTTCTTTGGAGGTGTTTTCTCTTTGGGTAGTTTTGCTCCATAGGCGCCTCTACATGTGGCATACACAATGTCCCCATATGTGGCTAGTTTGTGTTCCAGGGTGCTTTTCCCTATCAGTGCATCGAGTCTTTGGACGATTTTTGCATCCAGTTTCTCCCAATCTTCAGTTTCGTTTGCTCGTGGCAGGTTGAGTTTCAGGCGCCTGGCATCGAGGGCCTGTGCAAATTCCTCATCCGAACCAACAGCGTGGATGTCCTTGGCACTGTGGTTTAAATCCTGGCCTTGGTCTTCCGACGTCTTATCTGCTGATGCAGTGCACTGCTGCTCATTCAGATGAGTCTTCACACATCCCATCTTTGTTCTGTGGATCTTCATGCCACGGGTGGTAGCGAAACGCTTTCCACAGACACATGGATATTCCATTTGGTCCATGTTCATAGTCCGTTTGGGATTTGCAGTCATGATTGGTTGAGCACCGATGGATTCATCATTCTCTCCCCCTTTCGGTGAATCCTGGGAGCATCTTTTCCTTTTATTCTTAGTAGCCACATGTTAAAGGCAAAGTGGGGAGCCAGCCCACAGAGCCCTTGGTTCTGGTCTTTCCCAGTGTCCTCCGGTCTTTCCCACACACACACACACACACACACACACACACACACACACACACACTCACACACACACTGACTGATACTTATTAACGTTAAAATCTATTTTCCTCATAAATGGTTGGACTTTAACTGACAAAAATATTACGGAAGTCCAATTTAAATAAAAGCGGGAGGAGGGGGAGGGGGGGGGGGGGGATCATCTTCCAACTTTCCAAAACTAAGGGGGGTCGGGAGAAGAAGGATAGCTTTTCCAAATTTCCATGAACAGCC
>CM065733.1:10840438-10842938 GCA_033310375.1 Conus canariensis | reverse complement strand
CGTTTATATCTAGCACCATGTTATTTCGGTGTAGGATATCTCCTCGTATCTAGCAGCACGTTATTTTCGGTGTAGGATATCCAGTCATATATCTCACCATGTTATCTTTGGTGTAGGATATCCGTTTATATCTGGCATTATGTTATCTTCGGTTTAGGATATTCATCTCTCGCACCATGTTATCTTTGGTGTAGGATATCCGTTTATATCTGGCATTATGTTATCTTCGGTTTAGGATATTCATCTCTCGCACCATGTTATCTTTGGTGTAGGATATCCGTTCCTCGCTCGAACTATGTTGTTTTCAGTGTAGGATATATCCGTTCACATCTGGCATCGTGTTATTTTCGGTGCAGGATTTCTGTTCACATTTGGCACCATGTTACTTTCGGTGCAGGATGTCTGTTCACATTTGGCGCCATGTTACTTTCGGTGCAGGATGTCTGTTCACATTTGGCGCCATGTTACTTTCGGTGCAGGATGTCTGTTCACATTTGGCGCCATGTTACTTTCGGTGCAGGATTTCTGTTCACATTTGGCGCCATGTTACTTTCGGTGCAGGATTTCTGTTCACATTTGGCACCATGTTACTTTCGGTGCAGGATGTCTGTTCACATTTGGCACCATGTTACTTTCGGTGCAGGATGTCTGTTCACATCTGGCACCATGTTACTTTCGGTGCAGGATGTCTGTTCACATCTGGCACCATGTTACTTTCGGTGCAGGATGTCTGTTCACATTTGGCACCATGTTACTTTCGGTGCAGGATTTCTGTTCACATTGGCACCATGTTACTTCGGTGCAGGATTTCTGTTCACATTTGGCACCATGTTACTTTCGGTGCAGGATTTCTGTTCACATTTGGCACCATGTTACTTTCGGTGCAGGATTTCTGTTCACATTTGGCACCATGTTACTTTCGGTGCAGGATTTCTGTTCACATTTGGCACCATGTTACTTTCGGTGCAGGATGTCTGTTCACATTTGGCACCATGTTACTTTCGGTGCAGGATGTCTGTTCACATCTGGCACCATGTTACTTTCGGTGCAGGATGTCTGTTCACATCTGGCACCATGTTACTTTCGGTGCAGGATTTCTGTTCACATTTGGCACCATGTTACTTTCGGTGCAGGATTTCTGTTCACATTTGGCACCATGTTACTTTCGGTGCAGGATTTCTGTTCACATTTGGCACCATGTTACTTTCGGTGCAGGATTTCTGTTCACATTTGGCACCATGTTACTTTCGGTGCAGGATTTCTGTTCACATTTGGCACCATGTTACTTTCGGTGCAGGATTTCTGTTCACATTTGGCACCATGTTACTTTCGGTGCAGGATTTCTGTTCACATTTGGCACCATGTTACTTTCGGTGCAGGATTTCTGTTCACATTTGGCACCATGTTACTTTCGGTGCAGGATGTCTGTTCACATTTGGCACCATGTTACTTTCGGTGCAGGATTTCTGTTCACATTTGGCACCATGTTACTTTCGGTGCAGGATTTCTGTTCACATTTGGCACCATGTTACTTTCGGTGCAGGATTTCTGTTCACATTTGGCACCATGTTACTTTCAGCGTCACATGTAGGCTATCCGTGCACACACAGCACAATGTTTCTTTCGCCGTAAAGTGCGCACTGTTATCCAAGGCTTTGTTTTGCCGTAAAAGGAAGGCTGTGATGCATTCCTTGCAACATGTTACTTAATCTGTGAAGAGTAGGACATCCGTGCGCACGTGGCATCATGTTACTATCGCCGTAAGATGTGTGACACCTATTTCAGCTCTGGCATTGTTACTTTCTCTGTAAGATGTTGAATACCTGAAGCACGCCGACACTGTTGCGTTCACCGTAGGATACTCGGTGCACGCCTGACATTGTGTTACTTTCGCTGTAGGATACCCGGTGCACGCCCTTCTTTCTTTCTTTCTTTCTTTCATAGATCTGTTCTTTCTTTAGAACGCGAACAAGACAAGTCAAAAATTAGATTTTCTCAATGGGTGAGAATCCTGGGTGTATGGGTTGACCAAACTCTCGTTTCAACAACTCTCCTCACCTTGCATTAGTCGCACCTTCCACGTCGAGCGCAGACGAATCGGTTCCTTCTGTTCCTGTCTTAATGAAGAAGCTGTCTCTACTTGTCTGCGCTGCTTTGTCAATTGTAAACCAGATAACGTTTTTTTTTTTTTTTTTTTTTTTTTTTTTTTTCATTTTTCTAGTCCTGGGGATCCAGCCTCAACAAAATCCAGAACTGTGCTGCGTGACTTGCTTCCGTCGCACCTGTGTCTGTTGTTCGCCTTTGCCGGTCGCACGTTGAACAAAGGATATTTTCCAATCTCTCTCTTCCGTCGTTTCAGTCGCTTGAAGACCAGGCTCCAGCGTGTCGCTCTGAACCCTTCAGTCTGTCCGCACCTCTTCATCTTCGTTCTGCTGCTGACATCCATATCTACAGACTGTCTTCTTTTAGGCCACAGCCATGGGCCAGCGTTCTTCTTTCT
>CM065733.1:10827938-10835438 GCA_033310375.1 Conus canariensis | reverse complement strand
CCACAGCTAGCAGGGCCAATGGCGCAGTCAGATGGTATTAAAAACGCCTAATGACTCGTGAATGCCTCATTACGTGGATTGAAATAGTTAATGTAAAATTTTCAAGTTAAGAAGGGGAAAAAAAACCCACAGCTAACAAGGCCAAATGGCGCAGTCAGATGGTATTAAATACGCCTGACTCGCGAATGCCTCATTACGTGGATTAAAACAGTTAATATGATTATCAAGTAAAGAAGGGAAAAACCTCCACAGCTAACACGTCCAGTGGCGCAGTCAGATGGTCTTAAATACGCCTAATGACTCGTGAATGCCCAATTACGTGGACAAGGCTAATGTTACTATATCATAATATTAAATGAAAAAGAAAAGAAAAAAATGGCATGTAACTACTGGAAGCACGTGTGTGGGTCAGATGACCATCACCAGCTCAGGTCGGGTCACGGACTTCTAGAACCTTGGAGAGCTGGCACCCTGTGTTGGTCCCGAGAGGAGGGGGGAACCAAAGAGCCCAGAGAGGGCGAGTCGGTGGAACCGCTGTACGATGGCGGGTGGGGTTGGGCGGGAGGGGGTGATCTTTGGTGCTGATGGTTCGGGGGTCGTCCGTCAAGGGGGGCTGTTTTGTTGGAATCTGTCTCAAAGGAGAGGATGAGGGTGTTGAAGATGGATCGGAAAATAATTGGGGAGAAAGTCTGGTGGTTCTGAAATAGAATCTGTGAGTGCATGTACGTAGGTACACACACCACACACACACCACACACACACACACACACACACACACACACAACACACACACACACACACACACACACATGAACGCACATGCACGCACAGGCACATACACATGCACACACACACAACACACAGACATAAACGCACGATACTGCACGCATGCGCGCACACATGTGCACACATACATAATACATACACCGCATGCGCCCGCACAACAACACACATACACACGACACACGCACGCAACTCACGACACGAGCACGCACGCACACACACCAAACACACACACACACACCACACACACACACACACACACACACACACAACACACACACAAACACACACACCACACACAACACACACACACCACACACACACACACACACACACACACCACTTCTGCATACACCCCTATACAGAGTATACAGGAGAGAGTGAGACACGACAGACCGTGATAAAGAGACAGGTATATCGCTCTTGCACTGCAAGAGTCATACAGACTGACTTTCCCCTCTTCCTACTCTCCCCCTCCATTCACCGCCCCCCCCCCCCCCCCACCATCCTTTCCCTTCCCGTCCGCTTAAAACACACACACACACACACACACACACACACACACACACACACACACACACACACACACACACATACACACACACGCGCGCGCACACACAATGACAAAAATGCAGGACCAGCATTTGCGTCGGTGAATCATCCGATACATTTCTAATCTTCGCTAGCTTGCTACCTCTCTCTCGCTTCACTTCATTTAGTCTGTATATTATTAATAAATTCGGTGATAAAGCAACTCCCTCTTCACCCCCCCCCCACATCCCCCCCCCCCCGTCCCCTGCTACAGATGTTCTTTTAATTAAGTTTGAACAACTTGAACTCTTTATGCACGAGTGGCCAAATCATTGTCGTTAGTTTTACATTTTTTCACCAGTAGTGCTTGTCCGCTGCTTGGGAAATGGTTGGTTTTGCCGACGAACGATTTTTCGCGTTCACCGAGGATGGAGGGGGCGAGGTTGGGGTTGGGGTCTTGCGTTGGGTGGGATGTTAGATCATTTGATTCGAAAGTTTCTTTCAAGGGTTAAAGTGTGCAGAGCACAGGTAAAAAAAATTCTTAATTGTTGTTTCATTATTTCCATCAGACTAACTAAAGCCACGTCAACGCTATCTCGCAACCATGTGTCCTACATATTCATATACATGATTCATATTTTCTTTTTTAAAAAAATGTGACTACTTTTCCTCAGCATATTCTTTTTGACTGCACAGTCGATGCAGAATAAAGAACCAGGCCAGGATGGCGTCAGAGGGGTAATAGACAGATGACAAAAGTAACTTTAAGAAAATACGGTTACCACTACTATTTTGCTGCTATTGTTGGTGATGGTAATATCAATATTATCATAATCAAGATGATAATAATGTCGAACTTGTGTCCGTAGCCAATGTGATTAAAAACCAAATTATTATCTGTTGACTGTTTCATTGGAGACTGTTGCCAGCACCTCTCCCACCCCTTACTACTGCTTCATTCTCTGTCTACCGCACCCTCTCCCCCTTCCACCTGCCTTGCCTTTTCAGAACGTGGAGAGGTCACGTGCCTTTCCTCCCCTTTCCTGCTCCCCCGCATCATCTCCACCCCACTCCCCAACTTCTCTCTCTCTCTCTCTCTCTCTCTCACACACACACACACACACACACACACACACACACACACACACACACACACACACACACACACACACACACATGCAAGCTTACACGCGCTGATCACTGTGTTATGTCATGTCGAACGTCTTAGTCCGTCGTCTTTGTCCTACCTACTGTTTAACTGATGCTGCTGGCGTTTCTCTCTCATTATCTAAGAGCCCACTTAATCCCTTCCGAAAGTCTGTTCCCTCCCTCCTCCCTTCCCCTCAGTGCCTTCATGGTTCCTATTCACTGGTGTACCCCCACTTCCTTTCTTTCTGTGAGTGAAACAAAAGTTGACAACATCCTAGAGGAAAGAACATTAGAGGTCCCACAAAACTCCTCCTTGCACTAGCTTACATTCTGTGAGTATTCTAAAATAACTTTCCCATGTTGCCAGCATGTAAACACAGTTCTTCTGAAGGGATTTTCTGTATTATACTTTTGTGAACCTGCTTGACCGTCCCTTTAATGGTTTTTTTTTTCACCTCGGTCATCTTGGTCATCCTGTGAGCCAGTCTGCAAGCGCATCTCTCCCCTAGAACTCACCTTGTACAGTGGAAACCCCATGCCAAAAGAAGGGGTGGGTGGGTTGGGGGTAGGGCTCTTTCAGTTTAAACTGTGTTCCAGTCTTCTTGCGATATTGTGCTCGTCATTTTCTTCTCTTTTTTTTTTCTTTCACTTTAAAAAACAACTTTTTTTTTTGTCTCCGTTTCTTCACTCTTTCTTTTTTTCTGCCTCTGTGGCCCATTCTTTGATCTGTGTGTTGAACGCTGTGCTGACTGTTTTAATTCATCCCATAGGAATGCAGGGAAGAGAGAGGGTGGGTAGGCTGGGTGAGGATCTTTCAATGGAAGTAGTGTCCCTTTCTTGTAGAAATCCGATGCTAATGATTTCTTTTTTTGTGTTCATCTGCACGACCTTGCTTTCTTTTTTAAATGTGGGTTTCATGATGCGTTTTTTTTTCCTATATACTGTTGCCAAGCAGTTTTCTGTATTTGTGGTCTGTTCCTCTTGCTGTGGTCTGGAAAACATTTCTTTTTTTTTGTGTGATAAACTTTGTAAGATGCCAGTTCTTTCTTGTAATCTGGCTGGTTGCTAGATAGAGCCTAACCACTGGAACACGCACTTGCTGTCCATTTTGCGCTGCTGTTCACCAATTAGGAATATCTGTCTTGACTAGAACTATCTGGAAGGGATTTTTAATCTATCATTAAAGAAGAGTATGAACAACATGATCAGAGTGGTCGGTACACTGCACATGGCTCTTTTCATCCGACTGAAGGACTGCAGCATGATAATGTTATGAAGAAGTGTACCTGTAGCCCATAAGCTATTGCTTGTTGCTGCTGCTTCAGTTTAATAATTTATGTACACATCATTCATCAAGAAAAAAATGCGTAAAAGGAAAAAAAAAGTTTACCTGTAAATCGTGTGTAAATCAGAGTTTTCCCTTGACGGGAGGACTTCTCTGTTTCGTTGTTTGTTACTTTGTTCGTTTGGATGTTTGTGTTTTACGTGTTTGTTTGCTTGCGTTTTATATGCTTGCTTTTTGGGGGGTAGGCGTTGACAGCCCTGGAAATGCTCTCTGTGGTCTATTCGAGCTGTGCTGAAACAGACATCGTCCGTGCCCATCTCCGATATTGCCATTTCAGTTTTGTTTCTGATAATGCTTTCAGCTTTGAGGAATGTATTTCTCTTCACGAACATTCTTCTGTTGGTGACTGTGGAGCCGGCATGTCAAGACTTTGTTGTGTTTCACCACATATCCAGACGAGCTGGGTCTGGCAAGATCTTCCTTCGTTTGTATACGGCCATCCAAAGTCCGATGATGTCTGGAGTTGCTCATTAACGTTTGTAAAAGATGCTTTTTCCTTAAACTGAAATTCATCACACACACCACACAACACACACACACACACACACACACACACACACACACACACACACACACACACACACAGTGTCCTGACCGTTTTCTCCGTTGTACGTGCTATGTTCACTTCTTGCCAGACATTTTTGCTTAAGGATTAACTTCCGTTTAGCTCCCATTACTTTGGCCAACAAACCAGGGTACCATATAAGTGCCCCCTGATTCACCGTTTCCTGTCTGGAGGTAGTCAACACCGTATGCTTTTCCTGTCTTTTACAGTGACCGCGTTTTTGCATCTGGTTGAGTTAGCCTGTGTATCTGAGTTCTCCAGGCTGTATGTTGTTCACACTTTCCGAGGGTAACCAAGGTTGCTGTTCAAAGTTATTTTGTGGCCGTTCTGTGAAACACTTCGCTTGTGATACCGCTCAGACAGGGTCGAACTTTAATTAAGGACCACCCCGAAAAAAGGCCCTTTCTTTTTAAATTGGCCAAAAATACAAGCAATGCATTTTTTCGAAGAATTCGACTGGGAAAGGTTTAAGGGGTTAACAGAGTATTCCGCAAAGCTTGCGAAAGCTGTCTTATTGTCACGTGCGGCATGCAGAGGGGGGGTTGAAAGTTGCAGATTGTTGTCAAAATTGCTTGTTTTTTAAGCAAGAGTGAACACTGCTTCAAACGGTTTTGCACTGAAATTCCAAATGCACGTGCAAAAACCAATGCATTGCAGAGCATTTTACTGACTGGAATGCCCCTAAAAGCAGCCCAACGTGCATAATTCTTCATAACACAAAAATGCCTCCAAGACGCAAGCTGTCTGATTTTGACCGGACCCGGGCGATTGCATGGCTGCAGGATCGAGTTGGCGTTCGAGAAGTGGCCAGAAGACTACAAGTGTCCCACTCCGTCATCATTCGGCTGAGAGAACGTTTTCAAGCCACTGGAACTGTCAAAGAGAGACCCCGTCCAGGCCAGCCAAAGAAGACCACTGCAAGAGATGACAGGTTCATCCGCAGACATGCTCTTCGGACCAGGACCACCACCTCCAACACCATCAGGCGTCGGCTCCAAGCTGCCACTAACACAGCAGTGTGTGAGATGACCATACGGCGGCGCCTCAATGCTGCCAACCTTCGAGCAAGGCGCCCAGTCCGGAAACCAAAACTGACTGCGGCCCACCGGGCACGTCGCCTGGCCTGGTGCACAGCTCATCGAACATGGACTCGGGCTCAGTGGCGGATGGTGCTTTTCACCGATGAGTCCAAGTTCCAGTTGAAGCCACGAGATGGACGCATTCGGGTGTGGCGGCGTCCTAGGGAGCAGCTGGCAGATGACGTCATCCAGGAGGTCGTCGCTTTTGGTGGTGGCTCCGTCATGGTATGGGGGGGGGGGGGGGGGGGGGCATCAGCAGTCACCACAAGACTCCCTGTACCATGTGGATGGCAACCTGAACGGCCAACGCTACCTGCAGGAGATTTTACGGCCTTTGGTTGTCCCAGCACTCCAGCAGATTGGGGCTCAGGCTGTGTTCATGGACGATAATGCCACCCCACATCGTTGTCGAGCCGTGAACACTTTTGTGGTGCACGCTGGCATCACCAGGATGCCATGGCCGGCAAACAGCCCGGACATGAACCCTATTGAGAACATCTGGGGCGAGCTTGGGAGGAGAGTTCAAGAAAATCACCCTGTTCCGGCAAATCGACGGAGCTGCTGCACTACCTGCAGCAGGAGTGGGCAAACCTCCCCCAGGCACTCATTACAAGAACAGTCAACACCATGAGGCAGCGCTGTGTGGATTGTGTGGCAGCACGAGGGGGGCACACTCGGTTTTGATCAGACTGTAAAGAAACACTCTTTTTGTGAATGTCATTTTGGGGGGTAGTGTCATTCAGGCTCCCCTGTCTAATCAGGAAGAATGATTTTTTCGATGAAAGTGACAAAATGTTGTTCACTGATAATGAAATTAAACATTTATAAAGTTTCTGTCGTTTGTCGGTTTTTCTTTCTGTTTTGTGAGACTGTGTATAAGTGGTCCTTAATTAAAGTTCGACTCTGTGTAGAATTAAACAGTTCATCATTGCTGCGATTTCTTTTGTGATACCACTGGTAACATCCAACAGTATTTCGTTGCTGAGATTTCTTGCACATCCGTCAAACTAACATTAAAGCTGATTCAGTATAGACCCTGTGCAGAGAAGTGACACCCAAGCCAGGTTCGGTGTGAGGTCATATTCAGGTTGAGCATCGACACTCACCAAGGCGGTAGGGCAGGCGTGATAACCGCAACAGGAGGGCCAGTCGGAGGAGGGGGTAGGGGGGTGGAGGGGAAGAGAGGGATAAAAGAGGGTTTGTGCAACACTAAACGATACCATCAGAACATCAATACACCAACGCATGGAGCCCCAGACATATGTAAATTCGTCTTACAATGGCCTGGGTGCTTTCCCATGAGCTTACCATTTAATGGGGTGGGTGTATGTATTGAATGGAAGGGGTGGGGTGGGGTGGGGTTCCTGAAGCAACTATGTTGAGTCACGTTGATTAAAGAAACTTTGGTCTCCTTTTTTACTGACATTGTTTTATTAATGCTTACGGTCCATATAAATATCCTACTTCCCGCCCAATTCCCATTCACAGAGGATTTTCTGATGCTCATCACAACACTTTTTTTCTTCCTTTCCTGTGCTTCTCACTTGCATTCTTTCACACCATGGTATTGTACTTTTCATCCAGTTTATTCTCCGCTCCCTACTTTTCAAGTTCACTCCTTATGTTCTCCAGAGACCCTTCACTTTATGGTATCAACATGTTGTGTACATACTGAAAGGATCAGACAGACCAGAGACCCTTCACTTTATGGTATCAACATGTTGTGTACATACTGAAAGGATCAGACAGACCAGAGGCCCTTCACTTCATGGTATCAACATGTTGTGTACATACTGAAAGGATCGGACAAACCAGACCTCACTCATGGTTCAACATGTTGTGTACATACTGAAAGGATCGGACAAACCACCGCCTGTTTCCTTCTTCGTCCAGTGGCAATTTATGACTTTTCCACTGCGGTTGTCTTCTTTTGATATTTCATGGATTTGAACCCGAGGCCCTTCACACACACACACACACACACACACACACACACACACACACACACACACACACACACACACACACACACACTTTAATTCTTTAGC
>CM065733.1:10826434-10827838 GCA_033310375.1 Conus canariensis | reverse complement strand
AAACACCCCCACACACACACACCACACACACAACCACACACACACACACCACATACAACCACCCGCGCGCGCACACACGTTTTACACACACTCACACAGACAACACCCCATACGCACACCATGCACACACCTACACAAACACTAGGCCGGCACGCATGCACCCCCGAAAAAACCGCAACACACACACACACACACACACAAAAAACACTTTTTTTTATTATTATCTATCTTTTTTATATATGCATGTTCGAAAGAGAGAGAGGAAGAGAGGGGAGAGAGGAGATGAGAGAGAGGAGAGAGGGCACACAGGCAAACGGCCCAAAAGGCAAACAGAAGATAGTATTCTTTAAAATATTGCGGGTTGATCGATGTTCCAGGTATTGTTCTCATGCGTTGTGTTCCGGGATGGGGGGGGGGGGGGGGGGGGGGGGGGTGGGGGGGGGGGAGGGGAGGGGGGGAGAGAGAGACGACAGACAGACAGAGAGACTGAGAGAGAGAGAGAGACAGAGAGAGAGAGAAGCACACCAAAACTCATCAATATTCATTTGAAAGAAGAAATAGCTATGTTTTT
The DNA here is from genome assembly GCA_033310375.1 of Conus canariensis. NCBI lineage: Eukaryota > Metazoa > Mollusca > Gastropoda > Neogastropoda > Conidae > Conus > Conus canariensis. The sequence goes on along the minus strand of CM065733.1, from coordinate 10,827,267 downwards.
CAGAGAGAGAGAGAGAGAGAGAGAGAGGAAGGAGAGAGAGAGAGAGAGAGAGAGAGAGAAAGAAGAGCGCGCGTAGACAGCACTTAACAGCGAAGACAGCACAACAAGCAAGAACATGGATGCTTTCCCTTCCCCCCACTCCCCCCCCCCACCCCCCACTCCCGCCCCACGAGTGTCGTCGACGACTGCCATCATGGCGGACGAAAGCACCCCTCGGGGACTCTCGCGTAACGTCACGAGAGCCTGACGCGGTCGGAAATGTGACTCTCGCGCGCCGTTCTTTAATACATACAGCGGGGGATGCAGGGCATCGATGCCATGCATAATTAATGAATATATCATGCAGGGAAGGTGGGGGGGGGGGGGGGGGGGGGGGGGGGGGGGGGAGAGGGGAGAGGGGGAGGAGGGGGGAGAGGAGGACCGGAACGAAGGACGAGGAGAAGAAAGAAGAGGAGGGCGGGTAGAGGTGGTAAGTAGGGTGACGGTGGAGGGTTAGGGATGGGATTAGCGAGGTTAGGGGGACGGGGGCTTTTTTGTTTGTGTGTTTTTTAAACACTACCCTCGCGTCAGCCTATTCCCATTCTCTTTTTCATTTGATTTGGTTCCATGTCAAGTTGATTGACTGACTATCGTTGACTGGTCTTGGAGAATTGGCATCTCCTCACGGTCTACATCTTATCTATATATTCTGTCTGTCTGTCTGTCTATCTATCTGTCTCTGGGAGAGGGAATGTTTATGTATCCCAGCGACCGCAAAGAGCCAAATCAGGCTGTCCACCTCGTTGAAGTCAACTCTCTTCTTCTTCTTCTTCCTTTGAGTGTCCACAATCAAC
>CM065733.1:10793934-10818934 GCA_033310375.1 Conus canariensis | reverse complement strand
AGGACACAACTGCTTGACCATTTGCTTGTTTCCATGTTTGGGTTCCTAATCGTATCCTCTAGCGCCATCTTTCCTTCTACGTCTGTTTGACGGACAGCAAGATTACAAAAAACCTAACCAAACTAAACCGAACCATGCCGAACAAAATCGAATCGAACCGAACCGAACCGAACCGAACCGAACCAAATCAAACCGAGCCGAATCGAAGCGAACCGAACCGCAGGATGCGGACCAGGATCCAGTAGTCGTTTGACTGTGGCGGAGTCTTCGCACTCCCAAGAGCCAGTGTAGCTTTCGTGTTGGTTGGTTTGTGTTCTGTAGCTGTGCACCGGCTGTCACCCGCGCTGCGTGCACTGGCCCTCCGAAAAAACAAACAGCCGGGCCGTTAAGGGCTTTCTGAAGGCGAGAGGAAAACCTCACACTGTGTGGCACCCAGACAAAGAAAGACGTGTCGCTGAGACAGTAAGGGACGAACTAACGAGGGATCTTACAAGCTCTGATGACAAACGTCAGCTACCTCTGGACAAGCGAGGATAGTGGACTCACCATCTGTCAATGCTGTGACATTGATTAAACCAATTTTGTTGATTTTTTTTTTTTTTTTTTTTTTTTGTTGGAGCCTAGATGGCAGGTGGCTTGAAGACTCGGTCCAATTAAAAAAGCCACCACCACCACCACCACCACCACCACCCTGTCCGTTTAAGATACCACCTGGACTAAGTTAGCAAGATTGGTATTGGAATAGAGGAGGATGTGAGATTGGTAGTGGAATAGAGGAGGATGTGAGATTGGTATTGGAATAGAGGAGGATGTGAGATTGGTAGTGGAATAGAGGAGGATGTGAGATTGGTAGTGGAATAGAGGAGGATGTGAGATTGGTAGTGGAATTGAGATGGAGGATGTGAGATTGGTAGTGGAATAGAGGAGGATGTGATAACTTCCAAACAAAGACATTTCAACCTTACTGCCCCCTCCCATCCTCCATCTCCCCCTCATCTTATCAACCCAGAAAAACGAGGGCTAAGGAATGGTTGCTGTTGGGACGTATTAATTTGTGTGATGTGTCACAACTTTGTGACGTGGCGGCTGTTGATCGAAAGAAATCTTTAATCAGAAAAACAGTACAGAAATAAAACAAGATATGAATAATGACAAAGACTGGTGAAACATTATTCCCAAACAAACACTAATCGGCACGCAAATAATACACATCAATAAACAAAATCAACGAAAGACAACGATGCTATTGAAGTAATGATAACAACACAAGATTCAATCCATCCATCGAAGGTGTGACTTAATGTAGGAGAAAACATGAAACTGGAAAGCAAATACAGTTTAAGAAGATGAGACAGAAATGAGAAAATGAAGGGGTGGGAAAGAGAAAGCTGAGGGGAAGGCGAGACGGTTGATGATGGTTGGTCACAACAAGACTCAGTTTGACGTAGTAGTCAAGTCGGTCATGTGGAGGCATCAGATGAAACTCTAATCAACATTGTCATGTGTGTGTGTGTGTGTGTGTGCGTGCGTGCGTGCGTGCGTGCGTGCGTGCGTGCGTGCGTGGTGTGTGTGTGTGTGTGTGTGTGTGTGTGTGTGTGTGTGTGTGTGTGTGTGTGTGTGTGAGAGAGAGAGAGAGAGAGAGAGAGAGAGAGAGATACTGCTGGTTCAGACGGAAAACGGACGCTCAGGGCGGAAAAAAAACGGCGTCCGTCCAACCACCATGGGGAGGCGATCGGATAGACCCCCCCAATCATGTCTTCCTCTGCGGTTGCTTTGCTCTCCCACCACCACAACAACCACACCGACGTTACTGCTACAAGAGAAATACCGTACACACCGTTCTTTTTTTTCTCCTTCCTTTCTCCCTTCATCTCTCATCACAGGTCTCTCTGTTTTCGTGACCCCTCCCCTCCCTCCTCTTTCTCCAGGGTCTCTCTGTCTCCCTCCTTCTCTGAACTCGGTCCTCTCTGTCTGTCTGTCTGTCTGTCTGTCTGTCTGTCTGTCTGTCTCTCTCTCTCTCTCTCTCTCTCTCTCTCTCTCTCTCTCTCTCTCTCTCTCTCTCTCTCTCTCCGAAGCGCGCGCGCGCTCAATCTCGGGCACAAATCTGATGTCTCCTGTTCCCGACAACCTTTTGCTTTCTAAATCTCAGCACAAATCTACTTCCTATTCCCCCTCTCCCCGGCACACTCTGGCACTAAATCTCGGCATGTCTCTCTCTCTCTCTGTCTCTGTCTCTCTTTGTCTCTCTCTTTCATATCACAAACTACGTTGTTTCTCCCCCCCCCCCCCCCCCATCCTTTTCTCTCTGTGTTGATAACTGTCCTGCCCCCCACCCCACCCCCGCCCGTCCCCACTAATCTTTTCTCTCTGTGTTGATAACTGTCCTGCCCCCCCCCCCCCCCCCCAATCTCTCCCATCACTCTGAGTACAAGACTTCCCTACCTTCGTCTCTTCTTCCCCACGCACCTCTCCTTCACCCTCTCTACCACCTCCCCACATCTCTCTGTATGTCTCGCTGTCTCCACCTGACATACCCCTTCAACCCCACTCCGTCTCAACCCCTTTCAATGCAAAGGAGGTCCCTTAAGAGAGATTGGCTGTCCACCCCGCGGGGTCCACTTTAAGTCTTGTTTGTTTGTATAGACTTAGCGCCGCCTCGCTGTCGGACCGCAAAGAAACCACTGTTCTGGATGTATGGTATGCTGACCACTTCTTTTTTTTCTTTCTTTTTTTTCTTTTTTTCTCCTTTGTAAGTTGTACTGAAGAAGGCTAGTTTTAACTGGTTCATGTCTGTCAGGTGGTGTGGAACGGAGTGTGATGCCCCCCCCCCCTCCCCTTCAGTCTTGCACATTGAAATTAGTGTTTTGTTTGTTTGTTTGTTTGTTTTAATTGATGTCAAGGGGACGTTGCCTTCCCCTCAGCACCCTATCCGCCACTTCCCACTCCCATCTCCCAAGCAAGAAAGACATGCTGGAGCGTCTGTAACACACACACACACACACACACACACACACACACACACACACACACACACACACCACACACACACACCACGCACGCACGCAACACACAGACACGCACCACACACACACACACACACACACACATACACACACACACACACACGCGCGCGCGCGCGCGCGCGATAGAGGAGAGAGAGAGAGAGAGAGAGAGAGAGAGAGAGAGAGAGAGAGAGATTATTTGGTAGAGGAACAAGAGAGAGAGAGGAGAGAGGAGTGTGTGTTTATATGTATGTATGTATGTACAGAGAGACGGAGAGACAGAACGTACATCACGCGAAATTCACATGAACGATTTATGAACATTTCTCCGGGTCTGTGCAGCAAACTGGTAATTGATTATATAACCATAGAAACAACTGGAAAAAAATTACACAGAGCAGGTCAAAGGGAAACAAGAAATTGAAAGCATTATTTCGGGTTCGAAATAAACAAAATTTAATCACGACATTCCATTCACAGACAGTTGGTTTCGTCTGTTTTAGCAGCACGGCGATTCAAAGCGGTGATTGGTGCTTTAACGGTTGGTGGTCAAAGAAATGGGGAGACATTTTGTCTGGTGGTGGTGATCCCTGGTACAGTGACTGTGTGCTTTCTTGCAGTGCCTTCCCTTTGACAAGCCCCATCCTCCCTTCGTTGTTCCCTCCCTTGCCCCCTTACCCCTCTCTCGTCGTTCGGTCCTTACCCCCCCTCCCCTTCCTCCCTCCCCCCTTTACGACCTTTTTCCGGCTCCTAGATGGAGGTTTTGGGCATTGATTTGGTTGGTGTTACCTTACTGGGGGTGCTGTCCTGATTTTGCCTTGTCTTTGTCTGTGTTGGTCTGAACAAATGGCCGTCTGTCTGTCTGTCCATCCGTCTCTCGCTTTCAGTTGTATCGTAGCCCAGCGGACATAATAGGGTGCGTTCTCTCTCATGTATTTTTTTTTTCTTACCATAATAAATAAGGTGATTTGACAGCTGGAGATTGGGTGTAGGGTGCTTGTCTAAGTAACGCGACACGCACACACCACCAGATCGACAACACTTTAAAATGACCGCAAAAAATCTACTGTTTCACGCTAGACACTAACGAATCATATCCACGAAGTTTGCTTGGTGACTGGGTCAACCAGACTACAGTAGTTCACGGCCCAAAAGGCTGGGATATATGACAGTCTCCTTCCCGTTGGGTGAAGGTTCAAGCCCCCATGGCTGTCGGGGGCAGTCAACTGCAAGATGTTCATCGTAGTTGGTTGGAGCCCAAGCCTCTCCTACCGTTTCACTTTCCCTGAATTCAATCAGGTACCCATGATTTACTCATGGGTGGACAGCCGACAGCCGATTCCTCGTGTGGTTTGAACTCGCGACCGACCACTCGGTCGGCAGCCAAACGCTGTGCTGGACTGCGGGGGGGGGGGGGGGGGGGGGGGGGGGGGGGGGGGGGGGGGGGGCCGTTGGCCTATACGCAATCAAGTTTTTCTGCATGCAACTTTCACTTGTCCCGTTCTTGATCTCCCCCTCCCACCTTCCCGGGCCCAAACCCTCTGTACACACACGCTCTCCTCCCCTCCCCTACACACACACACACACACACACACACCGACAGCCACACACACACACACACACACACCACACACACACACACACACACACACACACACACACACACACGCACCACACACACACACACGTGTTCTGTTGTGGACAGTTTTAACAAAACAGCAGGATTCCTCCGCAAAGCTGACAAGTCCCGAGCTGTATATAGAACGTTCGTTAGTTGGCCGGGTCCTCCTCCCCAGCCCGGTGTTTGCCGTGTGGTGTGAGAGTTTTCCCTAAAAACGCTCGGACGTTTTTCTTGCCTGAGACAGGGGAGACGCGAGAGAAACTTCCAAGCGCCCTCGAGGATCGCGAATTTGCATATGCCGGGGATGGCAAGATCGGACGACAGAAGCTTAAAATCAACAACGAAACCGCCGGACCCCCTTCCTTGTCTCCCACTCCCCCCACCTCCATCTGTTACAATCTCCCCACCCCTCACCCGCCCCACCCCCAAACTCCCCACCTCTGTCTCTTTGTTTCTTTTTTCTTTTTGCTCTCGTTCTTTGCTTCGCCCCTCTATCCCAATAGCTCGGCGGTTTTGACTGGTGTGGAAGTGTTTGGTGTGTAAGCAGAGAGCGTTTGGTCTGTGGACGTCGCTAATGGCGGCAAAAGAGAGACGGAGAGAGTGACCGACCCGTTAGGTGGTGGGCCTCACACACACACACACACACACACACACACACACACACACAACACACACGCACGAACGCGCGCGCGCAGACACACACACACGCATACACACACATGCACACACATACATACACACATACACACACACATACGCACACACATACGCACGCACGCACGCATACACACACACAAACACACACGCACGCACGCACGCGCACACACACAAAACACACACACACACACACACACACACACACACACACAATGCTGAACGATGGAAAGGGGGAGAGAAGGGAGGAAGCAGCGGGGTGAGTGACGTGCGCTTGTAATAGTCTCGTCCTCAGTAGTTTGCAAGGGATCCCATCTTTTCACCCAAACCACTTTCCATCACTGACGACTGATGAAGCAAATCAAGGGTCGAAACCTCTCTATTCACGCCCGCGCTGTCGAGGAGCCCGCTGAATGGTGGCGCGATAAGTACCCAGCATCAGATGCCCTCCCCCGTCCTCCCTACCCACCCACCCCTCCTCCTCCGTCTATCCATCCTGGAGGACAGCCGCAAGCCCCCCCCCCCCCTGTCCACCTCCCCCTCACCCCCCGCTCCCCTCCCGTCTCCACTCATCCCCTTTGATGGAACCCCTGATTTGTTTCCTGACCACTCTTTTTGTGTGCACACACACTAGAATTTGCCAGGGGAAGAAACTCGCTGGAAACTGTCGGATGGTGAGGGTGCGGAGGTGGGTGGGGGGAAGTCTGAGGGAGTGGGAGGACGGTTGGGGAAGGTGATGAAAGAGGAAGGATGGCGGAGGAGTGGGGGGGGGGGGGGACGGATGGAGTGATGGAAGGGAGGTGAGGGTGGGTAGGGATGGGGGCTTGTTTGTTCTTGGTACATTTCAGATTGATTCTTGCAGGACTTGTGGAGATTAGTCCATGTGTTTGGGGATTCGAGACGTTCTTTCAGGGATGACTTCAGACTTGGCTTAGGTGAGTTAGGGTTGGGGACCAAAACAGTGGCAGAGAAACACGAGCGGCAGGTTTGCAGTTTTTAGCGAAATCGGTTCCAGTTTTTTTTTTTTTGTTTTCTTTCGAAAAATGGGTCTTTTTTTAAGTGACAAACATGGCTTCTTTAGCGACGAAATTGTAGTTTTTAATTTGCACAGAAATAAAAAGCTCAGCTTTTCTGTCTGCAGGTTAATTTGTTTCAGTTTGTCAAAACTGTTAACGTACAGCTGAACATTTATATTCTCTCACACACAAGATAAAGGGGCACGTACAGAAATGAAACCCTCCTCCTTTTTTTTTTCCTGGTTGTTTTCTTGATTTGTTGGTCACAAGGCATTGAAAAGGTATTTCAGTTCACTGATTGTATAAAAGAACATTTGTTTCCACAAAACATACGGAGGTATCTCTGCCGCAGAACATCTGTTCCACAAAACATACGTAGGTATCTCTGCCACAGAACATCTGTTTCCACAAAACATACGGAGGTATCTCTGCCACAGAACATGTTTCCACTAAATATACGTAGGTATCTCTCCCACAGAACATCTGTTTCCACAAAACATACGTAGGTATCTCTGCCACAGAACATCTGTTTCCACAAAACATACGTAGGTATCTCTGCCACAGAACATCTGTTTCCACAAAACAGACGTAGGTATCTCAGCCACAGAACATCTGTTTCCACAAAACATACGTAGGTAACTCTGCCACAGAACATCTGTTTCCACAAAACATACGTAGGTATCTCTCACAGAACATTGTTTCCAAACATACGGGTATCTCTGCACAAAAACATCTGTTTCAAAACATACGTAGGTTCTCTGCCACAAAATCTGTTTCCACAAACATACGTAGGTATCTCTGCCACAGAACATCTGTTTCCAAAAACATACGGAGGTGTCTCTGCCACAGAATATCTGTTTCCACAAAACATACGTAGGTATCTCTGTCACAGAACATCTGTTTCCAAAAAAACATACGTAGGTATCTCTGCCGCAGAACATCTGTTTCCAAAAAAACATACGTGGGTATCTCTGCAACAGAACATCTGTTTCCACTAGATATACGTAGGTATCTCTACCGCAGAACATTTGTTTCCACAAACCGTACGTAGGTATCTCTGCCACAGAACATCTGTTTCCACAAAACATACGTAGGTATCTCTGCCACAGAACATCTGTTTCCACAAAACATACATAGGTATCTCTGTCACAGAACATCTGTTTCCACAAAACATTCGTAGGTATCTCTCCACAGAACATCTGTTTCCACAAAACATACATAGGTATCTCTGTCACAGAACATCTGTTTCCACAAAACATTCGTAGGTATCTCTGCCACAGAACATCTGTTTCCACAAAACATACACAGGTATCTCTGTCACCGACCATCTGTTTCCACTAAATATACGCAGGTATCTCTGCCACAGAACATCTGTTTCCACAGAACATCTGTTTCCACAAACATACGTAGGTATCTCTGCCTCATAACATCTGTTTCCACAAATATACGTAGGTATCTCTGCCACAGAACATCTGTTTCCACTAAATATACGTAGGTATCTCTGTCACAGAACATCTGTTTCCACAAATATATACGGAGGTATCTCTGTCACAGAACATCTGTTTCCACAAAACATACGTAGGTATCTCTGCCACAGAACATCTGTTTCCACTAAATATACGGAGGTATCTCTCCCACAGAACATCTGTTTCCACAAAACATACGTAGGTATCCCTGCCACAAAACATCAGTTTCCACTAAATATACGGAGGTATCTCTGCCACAGAACATCTGTTCCACAAAACATAGGGAGGTATCTCTGCCACAGAACATGTGTTTCCACTAAATATACGTAGGTATCTCTGCCACAGAACATCTGTTTCACAGAAAACATACGGAGGTATCTCTGCCACAGAGTATCTGTTTCCACAAAACATACGTAGGTATCTCTGCCACAGAACATCTGTTTCCACAGAACATTTGTTTCCACAAAACATACGTAGGTATCTCTGCCACAGAACATGTTTCCACAAAACAGACGTAGGTATCTCTGCCACAGAACATCTGTTTCCACAAAACATACGGAGGTATCTCTGCCACAGAACATGTTTCCACTAAATATACGTAGGTATCTCTGCCACAGAACATCTGTTTCCACAAAACATACGGAGGTATCTCTGCCAAGAACACCTGTACCACAAAAGCATACGTAGTATCTCTGCCACAGAACATTATTTTACACAAAAGCGTACGTAGGTATCTCTGTCACAGAACATCTGTACCACAAAACATACGTAGTATCTCTGCCACAAAACATCTTACCACAAAACAATACGTAGTATCTCTGCCATAGAACATCTGTTTCCACAAAACATACGTAGTATCTCTGCCACAGAACATCTGTACCACAAAACATACGGAGTATCTCTGCCACAGAACATCTGTACCACAAAACATACGTAGGTATCTCTGCCACAGAACATCTGTACCACAAAACATACGTAGGTATCTCTGCCACAGAACATCTGTACCACAAAACATACGTAGGTATCTCTGCCACAGAACATGTTTCCACAAAACATACGTAGGTATCTCTGCCACAGAACATCTGTACCACAAAACATACGTAGGTATCTCTGCCACAGAACATCTGTACCACAAAACATACGTGGGTATCTCTGCCACAGAACATCTGTTTCCACAAAACATACGTGGGTATCTCTGCCACAGAACATCTGTTTCCACAAAACATACGTGGGTATCTCTGCCACAGAACATCTGTTTCCACAAAACATACGTAGGTATCTCTGCCACAGAACATCTGTTTCCACAAAGCATACGTAGGTATCTCTGCCACAGAACATCTGTTTCCACAAAACATACGTAGGTATCTCTGCCACAGAACATCTGTTTCCACAAAACATTACGTAGGTATTTCTGCCTCAACTCCTGTCAGTTTGTCTTTCTGCAGAAGAGTTTGATTTTGTTTCCCCACTTGAGTTCGATGCATCTGATTGTGATGCAGTTTGTAGTTTTCATTATCTTGAAGACCTCCCTCGCAATAAAAAGAAGTATTTTGCTGGTTCGGTGGGAAAAAACAACAACAACAGGCATGTAAACGGGCATGGAATGACAGTGAGCCGTTGCTGGCTTTTCCGTCTTTGTGCTGGGGTTTCCGCCCAAAGCTGAGGAGGAAAACGTGCCAGCGTCGCTTTCATAAGTATCTGAAAAGATAGTCCGAAAATCTTTGGTATCGGTCTTTTCACAGGGACTGTTGACATTAAGTTCAGCGCAAAACAGACAACTACATAGCCTAAGCCTGCCCGCGGCAACCCCCCCCCCCCCCCCCCCCCTAAACACACACACACACACACTTCGTTTCTTATCTTCACCGAAAAGGAGTAGATGCCAAACCGTATCTCTTTTCCTCCGCTCAAAAGGTGACTATGATCGTCGTTGAAAAGGCTACCACCAATTTTCGATTTTTTGCCCGGCCATCACGAGTGTCTGCTGGAGGAAGCCTACTTCTTCAACACGGAAGCGAGTGAATCTATCTACTCGTGGTCCTCTGAAAACTATCTCGTCGTGGGAGGGCTTCGGTCGAATTCAGTGAACATCTCTGTCTGTCGATCTGCCTGTCTGTCTGTCTCTCTCTATGGCATGGTGGGCTAACCATCATGTAACGCGCTCGCCATGGAAGCAAAAAAATCCATGGCTTTTGGTTCGTGTCTTGCACATAGCGGGCTACCCCCCCCCCCCCTTCCCCCCAACCTTCCCCTCCTCCTCGCTCCAATACCACGAAACTGATAGTCCGAGTAGAAGTCTTTTGGATTAGACGATCCCGACCTCCCTCTAATAACTCTCCCTGTCCCCCCCTCCCCCCCCCCCCCCCGAAAAGTCCGAAGGCAAAAAAAGCTAACAGCGAACCGTCCGATGCATGAGCACAGCACACGGTTATCGCCCGTTAAAGAACTCGTTGGGCAACAAACACACTAACAGTTTGAGCGACTGCAGACAGCATTTGGAGGGGAAAAAAAGAAAGATGGGTTGCGCAGTACCGTGGCTACGCATACGCACTGTCCTTTAGGGGAGAGCGGCATGAATATCTCCGCAGAGAAATCAGTTCCGACGAATGGGACTTCCATACATCACACCGCATTGCTGAACAGGTCACGACAACACAATGCAGTACAATACAGTGTAATATAGTGAGATTACAATACCACACAGTACAATATAATGCCATTCATTACAGTACACGACAGTCCGTTACAATATGGTACAGTACAACATAAAACAGCACAGTACAATGTAACAGTAGGGTGGGAAGGTATTTTGCTGGGAAGGGGAGTGAGGGTTGGAGGGTGGGGGGTGTCAGCCTTGACTGCGAAGCGTTTTCGACCAAAAACACCACAGTAAGTTTAGCCTTGATATTTTTCAACAGCGGGGGGACGGGAATGGGACGACTCCCATCGTCAAACTTTTTATACAATCTGTCTGTCTGTCTGTCTGTTTGTCTGTCTGTCTGTCTGTCTGTCTGTCTGTCTCTCTTCGTCTGTCGTCTCTCTCTCGTGTGTGTGTGTGTGTGTGTGTGTGTGTGTGGAGAGAGAGAGAGAGAGAGAGAGAGAGAGAGAGAGGGAGAGAGAGAGAGAGAGAGAGAGAGAGTGGTGTGTGTGTGCCTGCATATGTGTGTGTTTGTTTGCATGTGAGTCTCATCTTCAAGATCTTTTGAAATTTGGGGAGGGGGGGGGGGGGGGGGGGGGGCGTAAATTAATATGCAGTCCATTTTGTAAACCTAAGAAGCAAGGTGGCGCCATCAGATGTAATATTGGCCAAGATATTATCCCTGATACACCTCATCAAAGTGCCATTCAGGAACACACAGTGTCATGACTTACAGTGTTCAGTATTTCTTCTCTGTCTCCTTTCCTTCATGACCACGAGTTGGGGGGGGGGGGGGGGGGGTCGGAGTACCCCCCCCCCCCCCAATATATTCAGGGGAAGGGAGAGTCCCCCTGTACCCATTTCGATGCCACTACTTAACACAGAACAGTACCGAACACTACAGTACAAAACGGTATAGTACAGTACAAGACTATAGTACAAAACGGTATAGTACAGTACAAGACTATAGTACAAAACGGTATAGTACAATACGGTACACTACACTGAGACAGAGTCAACAGAGCACAGAACAACACAATACAGTCAGACCAAAGAAACTTCAGTGCACTACCAAGCTGCCCAGCAGTGCCAGCTCCGAAAGTTCTCTACATGTGGTCGTCTTGGCTCCATTTGATAGCATTCAGTTAAATCAAGAAATAACCCTAAGTGCATGTTGTACTCAGGATCTCGGTTTATCGACAGTCTCAGCAGCCCCAAAGACGATGTCACTGAGGGAAACTGAATAGGCATGATGATGGTCATGGCGAGATCCGAGGAGAGAATGATAGTTGAAGTAAGCACCTGTGAAGAGGACGGGCCGGAGGTGCCGTTGACACGAGCATCCCAACGCACTTCATTCACCCTCTTAGATTTTGTGTTATAAGTTTCTTTGTTTGTCTCCCTTACGGTTTTAAGACGATCCCTAACACCTTGCTGTAGATGGAGACAGACCTGTTAGAAAAAACAAAACAAAACAAAAAAAACAGCAACCATTTTGTTTTGTTTGTGTCCTTTCTTTCTTACCCCCCCCCCCCCCCCCCCCCCCCCCCCCCCCCCCCCCCCCCCCCCCCCCCCCCCCCCCCCCCCCCCCCCCGCAACCTGTAATGAAATAGGAGTGGGGTGTTTGGAGTTACCGTTTTAATATTCTTCGCGTTGTTCTGTGATGGCGGGGTTTGGACGGGAGGGATGACAGGAAGGAGGAGAAGGGTAGAGGGTGGTGGGGTGGTGGTGAAGGTGCCGGGTTACGCGTTTGATGATTGTTCTTGTTGCTCCGGCTGGGGGCTATGGGCAGAGGGGTTCCAGACAGACGTCTTCTCGTCTTCGGCAGACAGTTCCGATTTCCCGTGGAATCTCCTGTTTTGTCTGGCTCGTGATTTAAGTAGTGTGTGTGTTTGTGTGTGTGTGTGAGTGTGTGTGTGTGTGTGGTGTGTGTGTGTGTGTGTGTGTGGTGTGTGTGTGTGGTGTGTGTGTGTGTGTGTGTGTGTGTGTGTGTGTGTGTGTGTGTGTGTGTGTGTGTGCTGTGTGTGTGTATGTGTGTGTATGTGTGTGTGTGGTGTGTGTGTGTGTGTGTGTGTGTGTGTGGTGTGAATATACGCGGGCACATGTGTCTTTGCATATTATGATGTGTATGTATGTGTGTGTGAGAGAGAGAGACAGAGAGAGAAGAGAGCGGAGAGAGAGAGGAGAGAGAGAGGGGGGGGGAGCTAGTGTGCTTGCGAGAGAAGCAGGGAAACAGGGATGAGGAGGGGGGAGGGTGTGAAGGGGGGTGAGACCTAAACGATCGTAGCTGGCGGCGGAGTGACGGATGGCATTGTCAGAAGACGCCCTAAGCTCCGCTGCACTGGTCATATACATCAGCAGATACCGCTGCACTCTGGTTTTAGTGTCCACTTGTTCCTCTACTGCTTTTTGGGCGTCCTCCAGATTTCAGGCTGGAGCCACCCCCCCTCCCCCACCCCCACTTCTCTTCCCTCGCCCTTCCACTACTCCCATCATCCCTGCTCCAACTCTCCCTTCCCACACCTTGCCCCTGTTCCCTCCGTAGTTTTTATATATATATATATATATATATATATATATATATGTGTGTGTGTGTGTGTGTGGTGTGTGTGTGTGTGTGTGTGTGTGTGTGTACTTGTGTGTGTGTGTGTGTGTGTGTGTGTGTGTGTGTGTGTGTGTGTGTGCGTGCGTGCGTGTGTGTGTGTGTGTGTGTGTGTGTGTGTGTGTGTGTGTGTGTGTGTGTGGTGTGTGAGTGAGTGGTGTGTGTGTGTGGTGTGTGTGTGTGTGTGTGTGTGTGTGTGTGTGTGTGTGTGTGTGTCTTCTTGTTAGATGTTCAGGAAGAGTCGCCATCTCACTAGCCTGTTTGTGTCGTGCTGCATCATGCTTGTATTTCTTTTTTTTTTTTTTTTGGTTACAATTGTTTTTTCCTGTATATAGAATGGCTGTTATTAGTGTGTGTGTGGTGTGTGTGTGTGTGTGTGTGTGTGTGTGTGTGTGTGTTGTCTCTCTGAGATTGCTTCTCTTAGACCAGTCTTCAGTCCACCAGTCTTCAATGGATTGTTCGTAATACAATCTTCTTGTCAGTCCTACTGGATTGATAGTCTTTGACTAACATCTTCAATGGATTGTTAGGCGCACAATCCTCATGTCAGTCCTATTAGATTCATAGTCTTTGACTGTCATCTTTATTAGATTATTAGCAGAAAAATCTTCTTGGCAATCTTTATAGACTGATGGTCTGAGACGAATGTCTTGAATGGATTGTTGACAAATTACTGCTCTTGCCTGTCCCTTAGATTAAGAGTCTGAGACTACCACTCTTCAGTGTACTGTTAGCAGCGCAATTCTGTTGTCAAACTTAGGTGGATCGTGAGCAGTGCAATGTCGTTGTCAGCCCTAACAGACTGCTGGGCTGAAACATTTTCTTCAGTGGATTGTTTGCAGTGCAATTTTGTTGTCAAACTTAGGTGGGTTGTAAGCAGTGTAATGTCGTTGTCAGCCCTAACAGACTGCTGGGCTGAAACGTTTTCTTCAGTGGATTGTTTGCAGTGCAATTTTTGTTGTCAGTCGCTAAAGATTGCTGGACTAAAACGTTCGCCTTCCATGGATTATTAGTAGGTCATTTTTGTTGTCAGTCATTACAGACATTTGTTCTCAAACGTTCGCCGTCAGTGGATTGTTAGCCATGCATTTTTGTTGTCAGTCATTACAGACTGCTGGACTGAAACGCATCTTCTACAGTGGATTGTTAGGAGTAGAGACCTACCGTCAGTCTTTACTGATGAATGGAATGACACCTTTGTCTACAGTGGATTGTTAGCAGTACAATCCTGTCGTCAGTCATAAGAGATTGCTGGGGTCCTGTCCTCAATCCTAATTGCGGGACTGAAATTTTTGTCTACTATGATTGTTAGTTATACAAGCCTTGTATCAATGTTTTCAGGTTGTTGGACTGGAAAAAAAAAGAAGAAAAACTCGTCTTTCGTAGATGCTGTGCAGCACGATCTTGTCAATCATAACATATTGCTTGACTTCAACATTTCGACCGTCGTGATTTGTTAACAGTACTAACAATCTGTCAACCCTTCCAGATTGCTGGACTGAAATTTCCGTCAACTGTGGATTTTGAGGAGCACAATCATGTCAGTTTGAACGGACTGCTAGACATGAACATTCGTCTATAACTGATTGTCAGCAGTACAATCCCTGTTGTAACTCATAACAGATGCTGGACTGAAACTTAGATTGTTATCAGAACCAACCTTTTGTTGACCTTCACGACAGATTGATGGCCTGATATAACCCAGTGGCTCCCTAGTTGTAGTAGTGGTAGTAACAGTAGCAGCCCACTACAATGACAATTCGTTCCTCTTCTCTCAAGTGTTTTGGGTGTTGATTTAAGAGCGGGGCACAGTCCCTGGGCACCCCTGGAGCAGGCCGTTTGGTTACCAGTAATCGTTATCTTGACAGGACAGGAGGAAGGCGCTCGCTCCCAGTCGACCGGTAAATCACGGCAGACTGCAAAGTTCTCCTTGTGTGTGAGTGTGTGTGTGTGTGTGTGTGTGTGTTGTGTGTGTGTGTGTGTGTGTGGTGTGTGTGTGTCTGTGTCTGTGTGTGTCTGTGTGTGTGTGTGTGTGTGTGGAGAGAGAGAGAGAGAGAGAGAGAGAGACAGAGAGAGAGAGAGAGGAAAGCGAGAGAGAGAGAGAGAGAGAGGGAGAGGGCGGGAGAGAGTGAGTGAGAGAGTGAGAGAGAGAGAGAGAGAGGTGGGGGTGGGGGGGGGGGCGTTTGGTGCTTTGTCTGGAACAGCATAATTAGAAGGTTAATTTACAACTTCTGGATAAGGGTCGTTCCCTTCTTGTTGCTTTTTTTTTTTCTTCTTCTTTCTCTCCCTTCTGACAGCAGCTGCCCCTGTGGGGGGATGGGGGTGGAGAGAGAGAGAGAGAGAGAGAGAGAGAGAGAGAGAGAGAGAGAGAGGAGAGAGAGAGCGCAACACAGCCTCCTCATTAGACCAAAGAGGAGAAGTCTTTGGATGCCAGCGGTTTGGCACTGTGGCAAGCCAGGACCAACGACTGCCGTCTGAAGGTAGACAGACCGACTGTGGGTGATCCACCCGTTCATCATTGTCATCTGTCAGCCACTCAGGTGCTGTCGGTAAATCATGGCACCCTCAGATCGAAGGAGCTCTTCCAGCCAATCTCCATCGCCTCAAGTGCCCTGTGACGCCGGTGTCGACGGTAGTTGATGACTGGGAAGCCATTATCATCCACTACAAGGAACATCCCGCTCTCTCTCTCTCTCTCTTCTCCTCTCTCCTCTCTCTTCTCACTCTCTCCTCCTCATCTCTCTTCCCATCTCCATCGTCCTTTCCCTACTGAGTGTTGCTGATTACGTCCGCCTTTGATATGGATTAGCGTCTTACTCATCCGCTCGATAATCGTCCCGCTCTCCTCTCCTCTCCTCGTCGGAACGTTCCCATACCACCTCTGCTGATGTCGAATTGCACGGACGACAGCGATGCTTCGTACCATTGCACTTGAGTGTTAATGGCCGCCTATATGAAGGTGTGTCTCGCCATAATATCCCCGAGACGGCCCGGATGAGGATGCGACTGGAGGGTTGGAACAAAGGCAACGAGGAGAGAATCCCCACCAACTACACGAGCGAGAAGTGGGTGAGGAACCACACACACACACACACACACACACACACACACAACACCACACACACACACACACACACACACAGATAGAGAGAGAGAGAGAGAGAGAGGAGAGAGAGAGAGAGAGAGAACGTTTATGACATTGAGAGAAGAGAGGAGGGGGGGGGGGGGGGGGAGATTGGTGCTGTGGAATTTAGCGGTTCTGGTTGATGTTAATTTTGGGGTGGTACGGAATCTAGTAGAATGGAGAAATTCCTGTCTCGTGAGTGTCGGACGAATGACAGATTTTCTATTAGATTTATTTAAAAAAAAAAAAAGAAGATAAAATAAGCGTTGACTGGTGAAAGTATGTGTGACTCAAATAAGGCTTAGGAAAGGATCCACCCCCTCCCAACCCCCCCCCCCCCCCCCCACCCTTACCCCCGGATTTTTGTATACCTGATTGTGGTTTACCTGCTTTCGTCGAATGTCTTTAAACCAAAAATAGTTTTGATTTAGTTGATGGTGACGAAGTTTTAGAACTACGGCAGTTTTAGCGTGCTGCACAGACGCATCAAGTTCTTGGTGACTGCAACGCAACATGGAGACCGGAGGGAGAGGGGTTGGGGAGCTGCTGCTTAGTCCTAAAAAGCTCTGTCTGCTGATGTGCTGCACAGGTTTCATCCGCCAAGGCTTGTCGCGTATGCAATGGAAACACACTTGACATTCACCAGACGCAGTAGACATGGACCTCCGGTATCTTTTTCTTTTTAACCCCCCCCCCCCCCCCCCCCCCCCCCCCCCCCCCCCCCTTTTCGTTCTTCAGCTTCGTTTCCATCCTTAGTCGGGGTTGTTGTAAAAGATCAGAGTCGCTTCCCTTTATGGCCAAAGCATGTTTTGTATCTTGTACAGTTGAATTGTAAAGTCCGTTCCTAATTGAACGTACCCGTGGTTCACGAATCTGGATCGGGAATTAAAGAGTAATTAGAGTATCTGTCTCGGTTTAATTGAAGGCCCCGATCCACGGTCTAGTTTGGAGAGTTACGACGAACTAAAAGCTGTTTCTTTGCTGAAGGTTGAACGATCTTTTCTCAAGGGAAAGAACACAATCTGCAATACTGCTTGCTGTTGCTTGTTTGGGGTCAATTGTTAGGCTTACTAGGAACTGTTTCCAAAAGGCTGTGAAATCGATTTTCGGTCTCTTCCTCCGAAATTTCACGTGTTTGTTTCCGAAGCATTGTGAACTTGAATTCTTCTGCCGTGCCGAATAAAAATGTTGGCTTACGAATCGAGAACGGAAATTGAGGACAGCCGGCCACAAACAGATTTCGATCATGGGAAAGTTATCACAGATTTCCATTAGACCTTTATAGGAAAACTTTCATATGGTTACTTCCTTCGCACGAACCCAAACCATTACCCAAACATGTCCTGCGATTTTTTTTTCTCTCTTTTTGAATTTCGGTTTGGCGTGGTTCGCAAACCTAGGTAGTGTAGACTCGCGAAAAAAAAACCCTCAAACAAACAAAACAAAAAAACAAAACAAAAAAACCCCAAAAAACAAGAACCGGGCAATGAAGAACGAAAACAAAACTGCCGGGACTGAGAAGTAGACAAGTAGACAGATTAGGTTCGTGATCAGAAAAAGTTCGTTCATTTCAGAACGGCCATTACGTGAACCGGAGGGGGTGGGGGGGTGGGGGGGTTAACACTCCCTCGTCCCGCCGGCGCTCTGATGCAGTCACCACTGAACCTAACGTGTGACTTCGGTGTGCTGAGACAGCTGACCACAGGCCGAAAAAGCCAGTTTCTGAGCTAAGTCCGTGGGAAAGTGACCCGAGCCTCTGCAGCTGACTCCATGCACACTTCACTCTGGGGACTCGTTCTTTACAGCTTCTTGCTAGTGGGGAGGAGTTGGGGGACGTGGACTTTCGCCCTGGGGTGCCATTCTTTCACAATGGTACAAACGTAAATTGGCATGCCCGCTTATTCTAACTTTGCTAGTTCGACAACTTAGGCTACCGAACGAGCCAGTGATTTTGGGGACAGCATGTCTCCGGGGTGGGGGTTGGGGTTGGGGGGGTGGTGGGTGCTGGAAGAGCATGGTGAGAGAGTGAAAATCTCCCCAAAGTATGCAAATATGCCGGTGAGTCGGGAAGCACTGAATCATGTATCTGTCAGGGAAAATGTACGGTCGGTGCAGTTACTTTTGAGATCGACTTCAGTTTGCCCATTCTGGCAAAATCAACATCGCATGCCATCCTGTGAGAGTACGCATTTAAACAAAAAGTTTCTCTCTCTCTCTCTCTCTCTCTCTCTCTCTCTCTCTCTCTCTGCATTTAAACAAAAAGTTCTCTCTCTTCTCTCTCTCTCTCTCTCTCCTGCATTTAAACAAAAAGTTATATATATATCTCTCTCTCTCTCTGCATTTAAACAAAAAGTTCTCTCTCTCTCTCTCTCTCTGCTATTTACATCGCTAGCAGTGTTAAAGTAACCCGGTGTGCAAGCTGCTCAGAAGATAGCAGCCTGCACTTGTGTCATAGTTCGCCTGTTCTCGTCTGCATTAATTCGGTCTGAATTTTATTTCAAATATCTTTTTTTTGTTTGGGCTATGAAAGCTATGTTTATGCATGATCACTAGAGAATTCTCTTCGAGCAACGCATTGCCAGTAAGTAAGTGAAGGTTAGAATTAGCTGCCAATCTGTTTTCAAGGTGGTTGCTTACAACAAATGAAGATCGGAAGGCGTAAAAAAATGTGCTGAAAACTGGTGTACTGACAGAGAACTTAACGTTAAAACTGGACCAGCATCGTCTTTGGACCTGTCAAGGACACGAACTGAACATGGGAGCTGGATCGTCATTGGACCAATCACTGACAGTAACTAGACATCAGAAGTGCATGGGGCCGGAATAGCTCAGTTGGTAGAGCGCCGGACTCGTGATCCTGGGGTTGTGGGTTCGAATTTCGGTACAGGGGGATTTTTCCTCGGAGTTAACATTGGTTCTGACTCCATTCCCCACACAGCCCTTCGAATGAGACTATAAACCGAGGTTCCGTGTGTGAACACACGCACAACATCTTGCACACGTAAAATCCCATCACCGACTTTCGGAAGAGAAGACCAGTTTGGCCGTTGGTATGGATGACACGTTACACATAGCATGCACCTTCCCCGAAGATGGAGTATGGCTGCCTTAATGGCGGGATTAAAAAAACGGTCATACACACAAAACTCCATTGCCTGTCTATACAGGCAGTGTCCGCAGGAGTATCAGCCTGCGTACGCAGAAAGAAAGAAAGAAAAAAAGAAGTGCATGAAACTCGTCTTTGAACCAGAGTCTGAGGACCAGAATCCGTTCTTTTTTTTTTTTTTTTTTTTGAAAAAAAAAACCCAATCACTTACAACAGTTGAAGAGCTAGAAGATTTAAATTTTTTTCCCCCAGTTAATAATCGATGACAAAACTAAAAACCCAAACCTCACTTTTCTTTCTTGTGTAAGATTTCTATTGATGGAAAGTGTTAGCAAGTTTTCCAACTCCAAACATATTTTTGCAGACTGAATTTTCACGACTAGCACACTGACTTGTGGGTCACAATAGGTCAGTTGCTTTCTTGTGATTTTTGTTTTTGGCAGGGGGTGGGGGGTGGGGGGGGGGACAGAGGGTGGGCAGAGTTCAAGTGTCTACAGTCCGGACCAAAACGTGGCAACAACTCGTGCGCGCGTGTGTGTGTTTGTGTGTGTGTGTGAGAGAGCGTGTGTGCGTGCGTGCATGCATGCGTCTGTGCGTGCGTGCGTGCGTGTATGCCTGCGTGTGTGTGAATTTCCAATCTTTGGCGATAAACAACGAGATATCCTGACCTGAGCTCCATTACAGCAAGGCGGCAGGAGCGAGCTTCCCCCTCCCCCCTCCTCCTGCTTCTCCTCTTCCTCCTCCCCAATACATAATTCAGTGGAATGCCGTTCCGTGTCTCAGACCGGTGCGAAGAGTCTCGGCTCAAGCTTCTGTTTGGGAAAGACTGGTATGAGCCGACAACAGCCGAAGACTGGTATGAGCCGACAACGGACTTTGCTGTTGTTGTTAGGTCTCAACGCAGCTGGTGTTCCCGGGAACAGAGAGAAGGGGGGAGGGGGGGGGGGGAGGGGGGAGGAAGGGAGCGTCAGACCAGTTCGGGTCATTGTTGTTTAGAGCCCAGCCGACCTCAGTGTGCCATATCAGGGCTGTCTGTCTGTCTGTCTCCGGTTCAGTTCTATTCGTGATTCTGGAAGACACAGCTTCGTCACATTGTCACTGTTTTTGTTTTTTTGTTTTTTGTTTTGTCTGAACGCAACTCGTTCCACCCAACTGAATGAGTTACAGGTGTTTTGTGAGGTTGTAACGAAGCAGTTGGGAAGGATTGATGGTTGTTCCTCATCTGGACACGCCCCCCCCCCCCCCTTTCGTCCCTCCTTTCCTTTCTACCCCCCCTACCCCCCCACTGGCTCCCCCCTCCCCGTGCCCCTCTCTTACTCTGCCTACCCCCTTCCTTTCTTTCCAGTCGCTCCAACGATCATTACACATTTTCCTCCAGGACAATATCAAAGACGTGATCTGCGGGATTTGATGTGTACCACTCTTGTCTACTCACAGAATGAGATGATTGCACGAGAAGTTAAGGGGAAAAAAAGAGCACGCAGATAAAATGTAGGATATTTAAATTAAAAAAAAAAAGTGATGGAAAGCTGGGAAGAAAAGAAAAAAAAGACGAAAAGAAGAGAAAGAAATGACACAACAACGACAAACAAAAACAAACAAAAAAAAAAAAAAAAAAAAAAGGAGGAAGGAGAACATAAAAAGAGAGAAAAAGGAAAGATGGGAGGGGGAGTTAGAGTGAAAGATGGAAAGGGAGAGAACAAGAAAACCAAACCAGAGACACAAAACAGGTTGACGTCGGTACAACATGCTCGTCAAACTGGCAGAAAGGGGGGGGGGGGGGGGGAGAGAGAGTGAGGGTGGAGGGTGGTGCTGGGAGGGGCGGGAGGTGGGGGGAGGGAAGAGTCGATTGGGGGTGGGGTGCGGGTGGGGGATAGCGGAAAGCTCGATTTTTACGACGGCGTTTATTGGCCCGCCTGCATGTCAGCGCGGGTTTGATTGGGCCTCTCCCCCCCCCCCCCCCCCCCACTCCCCTCTTCAGTCTGACTGGGCTCCCCTCTGCGCGACCGCGCGCGCGCCCACGCGCATTGACGCGGGGGACTTTAAACTAAAGGACGGCGGGAACTCGTGTTTTATTAAAACATGCGGAAAAACTCAATCAAGCCGGATCATCGGATTGACCGGGCTTGTCGTCATCTCGTTACCAGGCTGGAGGGGGGACGGGGGCGGGAGGGGGGGGGGGGAGGGGGCGGTGATCGAAGCCGGCAACGCGCGGGCCGGGCTACGACCGTTTCGCGTGTCGGAAGATCAGCTCGAGGATCGGAGGTGTTTTTTTTTGTCCTTTCCTGTTTTTGTTCTTTCTTTCTTTCTTTCTTTTTTCTTTTTTTCCCCCTCGCTCCTGTGCCTCCACCCTTCCTTCCCGTTATGATGCATCTGCCGGTCAGGTCCCGCAGCAGCCCCAGTACTAGGATAGTATACAGTGCTGGCTTCCACCTTTCTACCATTCTTTAAATCGTCTCCCTTGCTCTCGCCCTCTCCCCCCCCCCCCCCCCCCCCCGCTCCACCCTCTCCCTTTCTAATCTTCTCCCAGGCCTCGCCCTTTAACCCCTACACCACCCCGCCCGCATACTCTCCCCCCCCCCCCCCCAACCCCGCACCCTCCCAAAAGAAAGGGAGGTGGTGGTGTTGGGTGGGGGTGGGGTGGGGTGGGGCTCGCTGGGAAACAATGGAATAATCCGATACGGATTGTGGACAAACACGCCGCTGCGCACCCTTAGCACGAATGCTTCTGCATACGATGGCCGGGCGGACGCGCGCACGCGAGCGCACGCGCAGAAAACGCGTAAACAGACATACACACATACACACGCACACGCACGCACACACACACACACACACACACACACACACACACACACACACACACACACACACACACACACGCGCGCGCACGCACGCACGCACGCACGCATGCACACATGTATACACATGCATTGCACGCACGGCCATATCCACTTGCAGTTTGGATAAAGTGATTATGCTCTCTCTCTCTCTCCCTCTCTGTCTCTGTCTGTCTGTCTGTCTGTCTGTCTGTTCTGTCTCTCTCTCTCTCTCTCTCCCTCTTTCTGTTTTTCTCTCTCTTCCCCCCCCCCCTCTCTCCCTTTTTCTCCCTATCTCCCTCTTTCTCTCACTCTCTCTCTCTCTCTTCAGAGGAGAGCCCCCATTTTCTTTTTAAAAACCAAGTATAATTTGATGATATATTAATTCATGCGGCGGCAACTGGGAGAGCATCTGCCAAAGTTTTGTGGACTTCTTACGAAACATCCGACTGGCTGTCCGTTTGTATATCAATCTATTTTATGATAGTTCCTTTTGCCTTGTTTGCAAAAACAAATAATTACCTTGTAATCCAGCCTTCCTCTCCTCATTCCTTGGACTAAAAGCCGTCTGTAGTAAAAAAAAAAAAATAATGCTTCATCTTCAGACGGTTAAACCCTTTAACCCCGTTACCGTCCCGTACCCCCTAAACGAAAACCATTCTCTCCTCTTCCGCGACCTTCCCTGCTCCCCACCACCCTCCTATCCCCCCCCCCCCACTCTACAGGCATTGACACCTCCTGACTCCACCTCGTCCCTCCTCTTTGTCCCCATCTCCCCCAGCAGGTTGAATAAATAATCTTGCTTATGTATGGCCTTTTTGGTGGCCGTGAGGGGCTGGATAGGGTGTGAGAGTGTGCATAGCAAAAAAAAAAAACAAACTGCACGTTGTGTGTCTTTCCATCACAGAGGAGAGTTTATTTTACTGCGCAGTGAATTCGGGAATCACGTTGAATTTAGGTGTCGCCAGGGAAGCGCGCGCGAACGCGCGCGCACGCGCGCACAGACGGACGCACACACGCACACACACGCACGTTTGCACGCACGCACACACACACGCACGCTCGCATGCACGCACATACACACACAGAGACAGACACAGACACACCCACGCACGCACCACACACACCACACACACACACACACACACACACACACACACACACACACACACAACACACACACAAACACACACACTCACAGAGGGAGAGAGAGAGATCGTTTGTGCGTGCATGCCTGTGTTTGTGCGCATGTGTGCATGCGTGTGTGTGAGCGCGTGTGTGCACGCGTGTGCTCTGTGTGTGTGTGTGTGTGTATTTTGTGTGTGTGTGTGTGTGCGCGCGCGCGCGTATGGGTGAGAGAGAGAGAGAGAGGAGAGAGAGAGAGAGAGAGAGTTTATAGTTTGTGTGTTTACGCGCGTGCGTGCATATGTGTGTGTGTGTTTTGTGTGTTTGTGTGTGTGTGTGTGTGTGTGTGTGTGTGTGTGTGTGTGTGTGGTGATGAGAGAGAGAGAGACACAAACAGACAGACAGACAGACAGACAGAAAGATGCACATACAAATGCACACAGACAGACAGAGAGAGAGAGAGAGAGAGAGAGAGAGAGAGAGAGAGAGAGAGAGAGGAATAGTTTATCCGGGCTCGGGGGTGGTGGTGGTGGGATGGGGAGTGGATGGGGAAGAAAAGGAAACAAAAAAAAAAACAAAAAAAAAAGAAAAAGAAAAAAAGGAAAAGAAAGGAGCGTAACGAGAGTTAATCGCCGTCTTTGGTCTCTGTCTTCCTCGTTGTCCTGGCAGAGCCAGTTTCAGGGAGGGACTGATCGCTGGCGCTGAGGCACGAGGCGAACGATATAGCCTATAGGCCTCTCCTGGAGAGGTCAGCCCACGCCGTCATGACAAACACGACGTCTGTCAGCCAATGCCTGCATACAAAACAACGCAGGGAGGGACGTAAACCAACGAGCAGCGCAGAACTCATCGGTGAAGTCGGATCCTTCTTTTGTTGCCCCCTGTCCTCATTATTTATTATCATTATCAACTCCCCCCCCCCCCTTCCCCTCCCCCTTTTTTTTTGCGGTGGACAAAAACAAAAAAAAAAAAGGTTTGCGATTGAAAGAAGGGCGAGGAAGATGACTCAGAAAATGAATGGCGATATTGCTGAAGCCCGAAGACAAATGGGTTCTGTCTTCGGTGCTGAATATATTGATTGCGAGTGGGTATAAGGATACGGCTTCGAGGTTGCGGGATAAGGAATTTTTTCTTTCTTTCTTTCTTTCTTTCTTTTTTCTTTTTCGTTTCCTTTTCTAGACTTAATTTTTTTTTTTTTTTTTTTTTTTTTTAACCCCAGATAGTTCAATCTGATGATAACCACCCGCATACCCCCGTCCGCCTTCACTACACACCACCCCACACCCGCCTTTTTTTTTTTTTAACCCGATAGTTCGATCTGCTATAAACCATACCCCCTTACCGTCCTCCTTAACTACCACCACCCCACCGCCGCCTTTCTTTTTTTTTTTTTTTTTAAACCCCAGATAGTTCGATCTGCTGATAACACCATACCCCCTTACCCCGTCCCTCCCTTAACTACCACCACCCCACCGCCGCCTTTCTTTTTTCTTTTTTCTTTTTTTTTTTTTACCCCAGATAGTTCGATCTGCTGATACCCATACCCCTTACCGTCCCTCCTTAACTACCACCACCCCGCGCCTCTTTTTTTTTTTTTTTTTTTTTACCCAGATGTTCGATCTGACCACCATTCCTTCCCACCACCACCCCACCCCGCCTTCCATCCCCCCCCGCCTTCCATCCCCTCCCCGCCTTCCATCCCCTCCTCACTCCTACCCTGTGTGTAAGTGAACGCAAAGTTGCCAGATTGGAACCGAGGAGAGCGCAGGCCTCCACTAAGGTCGGACGGATCGTGGACCCGCTGTTCGGGCCAGTTCACCAGTGAAA
>CM065733.1:10783934-10788934 GCA_033310375.1 Conus canariensis | reverse complement strand
TTGACATCGAGCAATGAGTGATTTGTTGAATCAGAAATTGCAGCACGAGCTGTATCTTCTCGTTGAGACAGGTTTTGCCGTTTCTGCTATTCCTTATTGATATGTGGGTTGACTTTAATTAGTAGTTGATTTAAGTGTTTGTATTCTTCATAGGCCTTTTGTTGTTGTTGAGTTTAAATGAAAGGAGGGAATGCTTACCCAACTCCTCCATCCCATTTCCACCCCCAAGAAACCCAAAGGTCAGTTGAGTACACGTATGGGAGATGAATACGGGAAAGAATTGTAGGGAAAACATTACAAAGGGATCAAAGCAAAGCGATGCGTTTTGTATGCTTTTGTGAAGTACAGAAGTTTTCTCTGGACTCTCTCTCACTCTCTTCTCCCCGTGTGTGTGCGCCGGTGTGTGTGTGGTGTGTGTGTGTGTGTGTGTGTGTTGTGTGTGTGTGGACATATGAGTAAATGATATATGAGAATAATGAATTATACAGCAAAGTGTTAAGAGGATAAAAGAAGACAGATTGTGCGTGTGCATAGAGTATGCCTCTCTCTCCTCCCACTACACACTACCACTCCACCTCTCCATCCACACACACACACACACACACACACACACTCTACTCTCTCTCTCTCTCTCTCTCTCTCTCTCTCGTCCACCCACCCACCAACATCCGGTTACCCCCTGCCCACACTCACATGCTCACACACACACACACACACACCACACACAACACACACCACACACACAGCAACACGACGAGAGAGAGAGAGAGAGGAGAGAGAGAGAGAGAGAGAGAGAGAGAGAGAGAGAGAGCATGCTCAGTGAAAGCGGAGCCGTGCTCATTAGGCAAAAACGTTTAAAGGGGATCATTGTCGACTTTTTTTGTCCGGGTGTTCATCAGCCTCGTAAAGCCATAAAAGATGGATGACCGCCGCTGAGCCAGAAAACGATATGCGTCCACTGCAGAGGTCAATTTTTCCCCGAGGGGACAGATCTGACGTCAGGCACCAGCGCCGGCACACTACCCATCAGGCAGAACAAAGAGAAAGGAAAATATACAAAAGTGCACAAATAGGATGTGTGAGACTCTTCGGCTCCATCTTTGTCGGCCTTCTAACCCCCATGAGACCAGTAATTAGTGGACCGCTGAGAAGGATGACAGCGAGTGAAACAAACAAACAAACAAACAAACAAACAAACAAAAAAGCAGAAAAC
Organism: Conus canariensis; assembly: GCA_033310375.1. Taxonomy (NCBI): domain Eukaryota; kingdom Metazoa; phylum Mollusca; class Gastropoda; order Neogastropoda; family Conidae; genus Conus; species Conus canariensis. Next base: position 10,787,721 of record CM065733.1, on the reverse strand, counting down.
TCAGAAAAAACAGCCTGGCATCAAAACAAAAAGGACTATCAGCTACGGCAGCCGTAGATTTTGCGAAGTTTTGGAGAAAACGATACGAACTTACATGAAACAGGATTTATGTCATCTGAAATAAAAGATCTTGTACCTCTGGCTTTTCCACTTTTGACTGGCCCATATAGGTAAGGTATTGTTGCCCTTGTTTGACATGAAAGTCACGAAGATAAGAACGGTGTGGATGGGGCTGTGGTTCCTCTGCTTGTGATGTTATTCCTTCGTAAAGAAGAGAAGGTTGACTATTAAGACAGCGTCACTGGTCACTGTCAGTTCCTGATGGCCATTCCCACGGAAGAAACACAGTCCACATTCAGACTCTTGTTGGTAAAGATGCTGACCTCTGGTTCCGTAGAACAGACATTTGAAAAATGAAGTCTCTGTCGGTGGAGAAATCGCTGACCATAGGTACACGATTGGCAGGAGGGAACAGGCATTTAGCTTTTCCACAGGCGCGTTCAGTCAGCTCCGTTTTCTCCTGTTAGATGCTGCATACTACGAAATGTACTTGGGGGAGGGGGGGGGATGCAATGGTCAGAGGTCTCGCTCTCCAAAGTTGAGATTTTGTATGACTGAGGGTGGGTACCAGATGCCAGTTCTCGCTTAAAATCCCCATCCTGTCCATCTCAACAGTACTTGTGTATGTCTTCCTCGTCTGGGACAGGGAAGATGAAAAAAGTAAAAAAAAGAAAAGAAAGGAGAGGATATTGGCCCCCTCATCCTCCTGTTTCCGATAATATGGGATGGTAGAGAATAAACTCTCCGCTTTGCAGCTTGTCATCGAACACCTTTATCTTTTTAGTTATTGTTGTTCTAGTACTATGTTTCGTTACCTCCTCTCTTCCCTCAACTCGCGCCGCAGCTCGCGTCATGATCCCCCAACCTGTTTGGCTGTGCACTGGTTTTTTTTTTCCCCCAGACCGTCACAGAATTTGCAAACACTTGGACGCTTAGTTCCAGTTCATAACGTCTCTTCAGTTTCACATTGCACACTCAGGAAGATAGAGACTGCCGCCCATTTCTCTGTTCAGCCAAAGAGCAAGGGGAGAGAGGACAAGTATCTGATCTCGCTTTCCTACAGTTCGCTTGCACTGGAGTCGTGTTCTCTCGTGCAGATCACTAACCACGGCGGGACCCCACATTCACTGCGCACCATAACACAAGTGTTAAATTGGTGTTAAATTGCCCTCTCAGGTAAACACGTATGCCAGGCTGGCGTTCGCTGTTCAGCGGTCGGCCTGCACCCGGTAGCCTTTGCCAGCGTGCGAACCACCGCCCGTGTGCTTCAAGTTCAAACCCGACAATTTGATTTATTCATTCATGGGTGAGATTTACGTCCTATTGGCCAGAGGCCCTTAAGGACACGGTGCACTTGCAGACGTAGGTCTGCAACTTTCGTGGCAACTGTTGCTGCAGGCAGTAGTGGGTGAGTTGCGTGTGGGGCCGTCATATTTCTCTCTCCGAGCTCTTGTTCCTCTTGAACTTCGGTTCAGTTTCGGCTGTTGGTCGGCCGACGATGGGCGTCAGTGTATTTCGTCTCCTTTCCCCAAACTAAAGGCTGTCTTCAGGACCACCAGGCGGCCTTCTTCGTGCTCGGGTGGCGATTCGGATTGTCCTGTGCCGCGTGAGGCCGCCTCAAGGAGGGAGCAGGACGAAAGTCGCTGGAGCGCTGCATGAGTCCCTAATATTCGGCGGGTACTCGCAGACTGCGGCCAAGAGGACCATTTTTTCAATCCAACCCCATAAGGAGTGCCCCCATGTCTGCCTGACCTCAGAACACAGTATCCTGGGCCATGGTAATCACAGTCAGGCAGCGCTCCATCGCCGATCGCCCCACATCTCCAGGAACCGTCCCCTGGCGTCACAGGATAGACCCGCCGTCACCCACATGACTGGAAGGATCGCTGCGCAGCCTGACACTGACCTCTCACATCAGTGTCCTTCAAAGGAGATCTGCCACCTCTCCCCTGGCGTCCGCTGCTATGCCACACTCGCAGCGAACCGACAATCTGATGTTGTCAATGGCGAAATATGCGGAACAGATAGCCAACTCGTGAGCAAGAGGCGACAGTGAGCCAATCAGAAGAGGAAATGGTGAATGCCGTGAATATGCGCAATGTCACTCTAACTGAAGAAAGCCAAAGACAGTCATCCAGTTCTCTTTTCATCACTGGGTCAGCGGAGGCAAAACTTCGTAGAGAATATTAAAGCTGAAGAGGAAACAGAAGTACATGTTCGGGGGCATTTTGACAAAGTGGTGCGGACAAGCATTTTGGGAGTGCTGATGAGCAAGTCGCACCTTTGCCCAAAGTTGCAGAGAGCAGTGTGTGTGTGTGTGTGTGTGTGTGTGTGTGTGTGTGTGTGTGTGTGTGTGTGTGTGTGTGTGTGCACGTGCGTGTGTGTGTGTGTGTGTGTGTGTGTGTGTGTGGTGTGCACCTGCGCGCGCTTGCGTGCACACGCGCATGCATGCGTGCGTACATACATGCGAATGTGTTGCCAAAGGAAGGTGTGAAATTCAGATATACGCAAGATAAATCGCAAGTGCAATTTTGTTCTCGGCTTTCAGAGCGAACCATCCCCTGTTTCTGTCTGTCTAACCTTACTTCTCTCTGTCTGTTCACAATATCCAGCCAAGTCAGGTACCTGCCTACTGATCGCTTCCCTATGACGATTAGGGGTTTTCTTTCTTTCATTCTTCCTTCTTCTTTTTTTTCTTCACATCATTCACTTTATTCATTCTGTTCTCCGCCTCCATCCCATTACCTCTCTCTCTCTCTCTCTCGCTCGCTCGCTCGCTAGCTCGCCGGTTGCTCGTTCGCTCATTTTTTAAGACGGTGACAGGCTGTTGCGAGATGTTCAGTTTTGTCTGGGGTTGAATGACAAAGTCAATTTGTGGACTCCCCCAAGAACCCAGATAACCCTGTGCAGACTGTGAAATGCCTTCCCGGAGTGCCATTCCAACGACATTAGTGCAGCCATTTTTGCTCTGCCTTTTGTTGAAGCCTCCCTCTCCCCACCCTAAACGTCACTACCCCGTGCCGTCCTCCTACCCCCCCCCCCCCAACCCTTCCCCTCCTCCTGACGTTTCTGTTCATGGTCAGCTTTACGCTTTGAAGAGAGTTCAGTATATTCTGTTAGACTTGATTTTGACCTGTTTTCCACCTCAACTTTGATTTATTTGAGGTCACCGTGTTGGAGTATATTATTGCCTGTCGTGGTGTATTTTTCTGTAGGGAAGGGAAATTCGTGCGCTGCTTTGCTGGGTTATAAGGTTGACAAACACACAGGTTTTTAAGTTTACCATCTCGAAAAGGGCCCGTTGTCACATGGTTAGAACCTTCGCCTTATGCACTGAAGCTTGTTGGGCGTTCGAACCAATCGTCACGTCAATGGGAGTTTAACGTCCTATCGGCCGGAGACCTTTAAGGACAAGACATTCTTGCAGATTTGAAGTCTGCATACTTCGTGGCAGTTGTTGTAGTTGGCATTAGCGTGTCTGGGTCCGTGTGGGGGCCTTCGTATGTTGCTCTCTATCTCGGCTTTCCTGTGAACTCCGGTTCACTTTCTGGTGTTGGTCGGCCAACGATGGGCGGCGCTTTTCTTCACCTCTTTCCCCTTCAAAAGGCCTGTCTTCAGGGCCACCAGGCGGCCTTCTTCCCCCTCAAAAGGCCTGTCTTCAGGGCCACCAGGCGGCCTTCTTCCCCTAATTTCAAAAGGCCTTGTCTTCAGGGCCACCAGGCGGCCT
>CM065733.1:10768934-10776434 GCA_033310375.1 Conus canariensis | reverse complement strand
GTGATGGTGTACATCTGCACACCGAAGGCATCGCGGTCGTCGCTGAGGAGGATAGGCGGGATTACCTCCCTTGCCGGGACGTCAATGGTCTCGTTCAGGGCGTTGAAGCCGTGCATGTTGCCCGGAATCTGCACACCATGTTTTCAACGATTTGCTGCAACGGGACGATTGGCGCCAGTAAAGTGAAAAAAAGTGAAAAGAAAAGAGACAGACATGCATTCGGAAAGGGGGAAAAGAAAAAGAAAAATATGAAAAGTTCCACAATATTATAGTACTGTTAAGGAAGCGGCACTGTTGCAGGTTCATTGTGTTCAGGGCACAGCGTTATGGAAGGTGCAGCCGATTTCTGTCGTTTCGTCCCTCTCACCTTTGCAGACCTAAATCTGAATCAGGTACCATTGACTGCTAGGTGGTCAGGAAGCGTTTTCTGACTGTTAACTATGTCAAACCGCTCGTTTTTTTTTTTTTTTTTTTCCCGTTGAAAGTTCCTTTAAATTCTGTGCCATAAGATTAGGTGTGGTCTATACGCAGAGAAGAAATATCATGGGATTTATTTAAAAGTGTGACATGCCTTTCTCTTTCAAACTGTTCGTTTCTAAAACTGGCCTGTGGTCTGTTACGATGTCTAGTCGGTCGTTCTTTTTTGCCCCCCCCCCTCCATTTTTTTTCCTCCAGCCTCCCTCCCTCTTCCCCAATCCCTGTCTGTCAACGCTTCTTCTTCGCGGTCACTTAATATTGAAATTTCTTAAGGATTTCAAATCACGAATATAGAGGAACAAACGAACTAACATCAGCATGTGGGCTAATATGTCGCAACGCAAAGATGTTGTGTTAGCGGTTTTTGTTTTTTTGTTTCTTTTTTCTTTTTTATAAATCAGAACTGGTTGGAAACACACACACACACACACACACACACACACACACACACACACACACACACACACACACACACACACTTCTTTCTTAGACTTTGTCAAGTCTTGTGAAGCAAGAAAATAAGAATTTTATACTCTTGTGTGTCCCATCTGTTAATGTGTGTGTGTGTGTGTGTGTGTGTGTGTGTGTGTGTGTGTGTGTGTGTGTGTGTGTGTGTGTGTGCATGCGCGCGCGTGTGTTACTAAATAAAATAACTGGGTTTTATTTTTGTACCCCGAAAGGACGCGTATCAAATCAAGTCAGTGAAAGAAAAAAAAAAGTGGGAGAACGCCTGGCCTACAAACTTACCGCCGTCTGAATGCCGGCCAGGTTGCCCACGTGGTCGAAGATGAAGCGAGCCTTGTCGTTACCTCCCTTGATGTACAGGAACCCGTGGTAGGCCCGCACTGCAACACACAAACACACAGCAGTCACCCCACTGTTAACGTTAGTGTGTGCTTCCTTGAGGTTTAGTTATGTCAGCACCAGCCGCAGGTCTTATAACCGAGAGAGAGAGAGAGAGAGAGAGAGAGAGAGAGGAGAGAGAGAGAGAGAGAGAGAGAGCGAGCTATCGTGAATGAAAGACATGTCCCTAAAAGCTTTCGCTATGAGGACGTAAATCTCAACTATTTGAGAGAGAGAGAGAGAGAGAGAGAGAGAGAGAGAGAGGAGGAGAGAGAGAGAGAGAAGAGAGAAAGAGAGAGAGAGGAGGGGGGGGGCAGGATGAGTGGGGTGGGGGTATGTGCGTGGGGGAACCCATCGAAGAACGGGTGCCAGGTTGGCGCGATGCTAGACAGAGCATGAGGATTCGAACGCTAGCAATCGACAGCACCGACGTAGCTGTTGGATGTTCCAGAGTTTGAATTCCGCTGGTGTTCTGCACAGAAATGGGCTTGTTTATCACCCCCACCCCCCTCCCGACCCCATCTTAATGTGTTGTCGTTCTGCTGGTATAAGTGTAGTGTCAGATGTCGTTTGCTGGGATAAGTGTAGTGTCAGATGTCGTTCTGCTGGTATAAGTGTAGTGTCAGATGTCGTTCTGCTGGTATAAGTGTAGTGTCAGATGTCGTTCTGCTGGTATAAGTGTAGTGTCAGATGTCGTTTGCTGGTATAAGTGTAGTGTCAGATGTCGTTCTGCTGGTATAAGTGTAGTGTCAGATGTACCTGCTCACCCTCCGTCCCCAATGTCGTTCCATGCTTCGTTGCGTATAAGTGCTAGTGTCGATGTCGTTCTGTGGTATACCGTCATGCTTCCTGTGTGCGTTACTAACCGTAATGGTTCCTAGTGTGCGTTCACCGCTGGTACTGTGTCCGTAGATGTGTTCCTCGTGCCCGTTCCCCCGTACCCTCCCTGTGTCATGTTCTCTACACTGGCTATCCCTGTGTGCCGTATCACCGTACACTGGCTATCCCTGTGTGCCGTATCACCGTACACTGGCTATCCCTGTGTGCCGTATCACCGTACACTGGCTATCCCTGTGTGCCGTATCACCGTACACTGGCTATCCCTGTGTGCCGTATCACCGTACACTGGCTATCCCTGTGTGCCGTATCACCGTACACTGGCTATCCCTGTGTGCCGTATCACCGTACACTGGCTATCCCTGTGTGCCGTATCACCGTACACTGGCTATCCCTGTGTGCCGTATCACCGTACACTGGCTATCCCTGTGTGCCGTATCACCGTACACTGGCTATCCCTGTGTGCCGTATCACCGTACACTGGCTATCCCTGTGTGCCGTATCACCGTACGTGGATTGTGGACGTATGTCTCATTGTTCTTCACACTGGCTATCCCTGTGTGCCGTATCACCGTACGTGGATTGTGGACGTATGTCTCATTGTTCTTCACACTGGCTATCCCTGTGTGCCGTATCACCGTACGTGGATTGTGGACGTATGTCTCATTGTTCTTCACACTGGCTATCCCTGTGTGCCGTATCACCGTACGTGGATTGTGGACGTATGACCAAAACTTAAGCAATATCAAAGAACAGTAGTGGAGGGGAAAGAACTATCAAGCACTACAATGACATTACCCAAAGCGAGAACGTCTTTAAGAAAAAACATGTTATTGTTGGGGAGGGAGAGGGATGAAGGGGGATATTGTTGCTGTTGTTGTTGTTGTACCCTGGCTGAAAGTCTCCAGGGATCATCCGAACAGAAGAGTACTTGAACACTGTGGTACAAATACATCAGCTGGGGATGAGAACATTACGTGTGTGACCGTTTTTGGAAGGTGTGCAGTATATTTCAACCACGTTATTTTTCAGCCCATAAACAAAACAAAAATGCGAAAAGAAACAAAGCAAAAACAATGAGCAGAAATCTGCGGGAAAATAGCGTTAAGCTGCGAAAAGTGGCGGACATGCGCTGCTTCCTGAGGAGCGAGTGGGGTGGCCAGGTTTTGAACTCACGGTCCCCTGATTCCGAGTTTCATGTGCTACCATCTCAAGCAAAGCAGGCACCCTGGATTGGGGGCCCTGACCTGCGTTGAACTAATTGGGAACAGAAATCGATCCCGTGCCATGAACTGTCATAGTGAATTACCAATGTGTATGGCAATGACAATTTGTAACATGCCAGCTTTTCCGTTGTGATCTGGCGATTTGGTGGGTGATACTGTCAACATTGTCCTTGGTGAGCAATGGCTGTCCATCTGTTCATTCAGTAGACTGTTTGCCCGTATGCAATCGGTCACAGCTGAAAACAACTAATGTTACGTGTTCGTGCGAGCTACTTGAATAGACCCATACTTTCGGTATGTGTGCCTGTGCGCTCTCTCTCTCTCTCTCTCTCTCTCTCTCTCTCTCTCTCTCTCTCTCTCTCTCTCTCTCTCTCTGGTTTATGTCTCCGGTGTATCTGAACACATGAACACAACCATTTCAACACTCGGTGTTTTTCGTTTATTTGAAATTTTGTAAGAGAGCCTCTCAGATTTTGGCGATGTTCGTTGAGTTATTGTGTAGGTAGTAAATGTTATTAAAAGGGTGCCATTTTCCAGCATAAAACAGCTTCAGGGTTTCTTCGAAACAGATTACCCGGCGGGATTCGTAGTCTGCAGTCTTACTTTGTCATAAATGATCAAGGGTGGGTTGTCTACAACACAAGAATTCGCTATGTTCCTCATAGGGTCATCCCAATAGGCCAACAGGCTGTCAACTGGACCATTTCTAACAGAGCCCAGTATATGCCGTTTTCTTCATTGTCGTCGTGAAGTCCATCGCTGCTCGCAGAAGCGACAGGCCCAGCCGTAACCCGACCACATCATCAGGTTTCCACTGATCTGAAAACTAGTCATTGACAATCCAAGTTAAGTGGTTGACCAGTCTGCTGACTTCTAGAGGATATGGCTTGTTTCCAGGTAATAGTAAACGACTGAAGTGTGTAACCATGACCGCGTTGAGTACGGGCTTTTGATGTTTGTGCGGACGGTGTTTTTTGTTGTTGTTGTTTGTTTTGTTTTTGTTGCTATTTTTTTTTATGACGATTTCATTAGGCCCAGACGAAATGGGATACTGCCCTCAGGTCCTCACTGCTCAGAGACTGCTGACAGTAAACTCAGTCCGTAAAGTTCAGAAATCATTTTACAGTAAAGATACGGTGTCGACTAGTCTGATGATTGCTACATAGGATGGGGTTTTTGTTTTTGTTTTCGTTTTTTGTTTATGTTTGTTTGTGTCAACTGGATTAAGCACCATATTTTCCACAGCATGCTTTTACAAAACCTGAGGAGTGAAGAGGAATCAGATCATGGAATTTCAAGTGTAGAGTGTATCTGTTTTACTAGATGCACCATCGTGGTATGTTGTATACCAGTGTACACACACACACACACACACACACACACACACACACACACACACACACACACACACACTCTCTCTCTCTCTCTCTCTCTCTCTCTCTCGCACAGAAGAGAGAGAGAGAGAGAGAGAGAGAGAATCCTGGAAAAAAAATCCAACGAGAACACCTTTCCATCCAACAACAACAACAATAACAATAACAACATATTTTCCGAAACAACAACATCAACAGCATATTTACTGATGCAAATCCATGGAATGAGACTTGGTGGTAGACATTAATGAATGTTGCAGTATTATATTATTACATGCCCCATCAACCACAATGGTTCATCAGAAGTATCATGCAGATTTGTTGGCTTCTGTGCGTGTTCACTGAGAGAGTATGTACAAATAAGTCTGGGATGGAGAGAGAGAGAGAGAGAGAGAGAGAGAGAGAGAGAGAGAGAGAGAGAGAGAGAGAGAGAGAGAGAGAGAGAGAAACATTGAAGATGTGATGAGCCAGCTGTGTCATTTCCAAGGCGAATCTTTTGGATTTGAATGACGGTCTGTAGCGGTCACTTTTCCACTAGACGTTCTGCGTTCGTTGTACCTACAGTGGCTGGAGAGGGGCTGGGAGAAAGAGAGGGAGGGTGAGACAGAGGGAGGGACAGACGGAGGAGACAGTAAGGAGACAGATGGATACAACATAAAGAGAGAGAGAGAGAGAGAGAGAGAGAGATAAAGAAAGAGAGAGAGAGAGAGAGGGAAAGAGAGAGAGAGAGAGATGCTCTGAACTCGTGCCGCATTTTATTTGTTTTGTTTTGTTTTTGTTTGATTTTGTTTTGTTTTTTAGTTCGCCATACCAAGGAAAATTTCGCAATCGCAGACATTGTTCCAAACAGTTGACATTTTAGCCTCTCTTCATCCCTTCTTCCTCCCCTTACTTCTGTTCTAAAACAAACAAGACAAAACAAAACCCAAAACACAACAACAAAAAAAGCTAACTTTAAGAAAAGTGATACTGAGACAGGGCTAAAACTCTTCGCTTTTAGTTCGCGCGTGTTTTGCTAAGCTGAGAATCAACACGTTGCTTTCGTTTGTGGACAACAGGTTCTCAAGAGTCTTAGGATGTTATGGTGTTTATTTGCCATTCGTCCAAAGATTTTTCACCCGTGTGGTCGAGTTTGCCGAATATGACAGGATCGCCGAATCTCCAGCGTAGAATTTGATTTTGCTATGTTCACCGGGACGGTTGCGAACCGGATTTTTTGTCAATGAAGTCACCGGCTGAACTCTTTTGTGCTCTGGCGTTTGTTGTTTTCCCTGGGATACTTTTTTTTTCCTGTTGTAGCCGGTAAAGACACATATAAGTACGTAGACAGAAACTTCCACTTATCAGCACAGGTAAATACAGTGAGCACGCGCGATTAGGAAAGTCAACACAGACATTTTACAGCACAAACCAATCTCTGAGCCATCGGCCTTCACCATTGCTATCACGAGCTAAGCCCAAAACGAATCTGAGGAACGAGTCGCCTTCGGACCAGTAGGGCGGAACCCCAGGCTGGTTCAATGCAATGTAATGAGGGCGAGAGATCTTCGGATGGTTTCAACAGAAGTCATCAAGCAACAGATAAGCACGCGTGAGGCCACAGACCTCCGCCGAGGTCGAACGATCCTGGATCCTGGATCCGCCCTTTCAGTTTTTCCATGAGTGAAAGCAAAATTATTTTCCTGCCGGCAGCAGTATTCGTAGCATAGACTGGAAGCGTTACTTCCCATATACGTAAGAAAATAAGGTATGAAAAATGGGAAATGTCGACGGTTATACGAACGGAAAGGTTTGATATTCCATGAATATATATTGCTTAATACATAATTATCAAAATTCGTAACACTGACTTCATAGTGCTCATGTTCCGGGATAACTTAAAAAGTTTTGATATTCCATGAAAAATGATTTACTTAATACATAATTATCAAAAATCGTAACAGTGATGTCACAGTGCTCATGTCCCATGGATAACTTGCAATAATCTTGATGAACGGATCCGGGATCCACCCTTTGATCGAGATCCGCACCAAAGTGTGACAGCTTTGTTTTGAGGGCCACGTTCCATCAAGTTAGGTTAGTATCTTTAGTTCAACAGTTCATTGTGTGCACTTTACTGACAGACAGACAGACAAATAAACTAACAGACGCGGATGAAAACTTATTTAGCGAGGACTCGAGTTAGAAACCGCCGCCAGGGTACTGCACTGCCAAGGTGGCCGCCGACTTTTTTTTCTGACCAGGTCGGAAAGGAAGGTCGAACGACGGGTGGAGCCCTTTGGGATTTTTGTGTGTTTTGCATAATGTTGACAGTTTTTGTATGCTTACATTAAGCAAACAGTTTATCGAATATACACATTACGCGAGCTAAAAAGTTCTTTTGCTTATGCAAATTGTTGCCTAATGTAAGCAGTTGGAACTTTCAACGTTATACGCAAGAAATATATGGGTTGTTTCGATGAATTTATGTTAAATATGCCATTTTCACGCGCTCCTCCCCCAAGAGGTTTTTGAAATGAAATAAGTTTGCCTAATTTTTATTCGTCTCCATGCGCCCCACTTCTGTTCTTCCTTTCTGTTCCCGTTGGGCTTTCAGTCCAAATTGTGTTCCTACTTAGTGGAAATTTTGTGCAGAGAGTGTCTGTCCTCTTTTTGGTTTCTGTCTTTGATTCGGCATTGAAAAAAGATTTACTTTCTGTTCACTGTTATTCTGCTATTGCGTCCATTTCACACGTCTTCATAGC
>CM065733.1:10756434-10763934 GCA_033310375.1 Conus canariensis | reverse complement strand
CTCTCTCTCTCTCTCTCTCTCTCTCTCACTCACTCTCACTCTCTCTGTGTCTCCTCTTCCCATTTGTCTCTCCCTAAATCTATTGTCTGTCTTCCCCTGTCTCCTTTCCATCATCTCTCTGTGGCTTATCATCTCTACCCCTCTCTTTTTCTCTCTCGACCCCCATCTCTGTGCCTCCGCCCCTCCCCCGCCCCCCCCCCCCCCCCTTTTTTTATCGTCTTGGTGTCTCTCCTTATCTCTGTCTGTCTGTCTCAGTCTCTCTCTGTCTCTGTCTGTCTGTCTTTCTGCCAACCTACCTACCTGCTTGTCTGTCTGCTGCCTGCCTGTCTCTCTCTCTCTCTCTCTCTCTCTCTCTCTCTCTCTCTCTCTCCACTTCCTTATCTTTCCATGTGACTCGTCCCCCCCCCCCCCTCTCCCGTATTGGGCATGTTCACGTTGAAACCTGTGTGTGACTGGGAGGAAGCGAGAGTTGGACAAAGCAGAATGATCAGCATGGGATCAGCTCGCGGCTGCCGGCCGGCGCCACACCAGGTGCGATGCACGTCCTGTCAGCTTGGCTCATAGAGACAAGTAGTGCACTCGGGTGTGAAGTCCGTCCGCATTGGGAGGCGAAGAAGATGGTCGGTGGCCCACACCGGGCAACGAATCGTACCGTCGTTAACTCCCCTGAGCCTGTGACTTTATGAGAACCCAGTAAAAGTGATCGAAACACTCTGTGCGTTTAAAGCTTCCAGCCCCCTCCCCTCCTCCTCCCCCCCCCCCCTCTGTGCCCTTTTCAACTCCTCTTCCTCCTCCTCACCGACTTGACCTTTCTCTCTCTTCTTAGTCCTAAGTTTTCAACCCCACCCCCCTCTCATCCCCACTCCTCCCACCCACCAGACCCCCCCCCCCCCCCCCCGCGACCCCTCCCCCCTCTTCCCCAATCTTCCTCCAGCCGTCTCCTCCTCATCAACGTCGGTCGTTCCACAGACATCACAGGCGTCAGGCTAAGAGTTTCTTGGTACGATGCCCCCCTTCCATACCCCCCTTCCCCCACACCCCCCCCCCCACCCTTCCCTCCTCCACTCCCCCAGTTCTTGCTCCGCTTCCTTCGGTCTTTTACTGCCCGCACGTGCACGGCGAGGCTGCAGTGGGAATTAAAAAAGACCCCCCCCGCCCCCCCCCCCACCAACCCCAGTCACCTCACACCCCCCCCTCCACCCTCCCCCTTTTGGTCCCCGTGACAAGGGGAGAGAGGGAGGACACATCTGTGGCAGTTTAGTGCCTGCTGGCCTGTTTGGCCTCTCGTGTCACCCCGCCTCCTTCTCCACGCCCCCCCCCCCCCCCCGACCACCACCCCCCAGCCACGACCACCCACCACCCTCCTCCACTGTAGTGCTGGAGACACCCTCCTATCCCCCCCCCCCCTCCTCTCCCTTTCTCACGTCATTGGGGTCAAGGAACGAGGCGTTACGGCATGGCATTGTCTGACGGTTAAATGTGGTAAACGTCCCTTGGGGGTGGGGGTCTTGGTGGGTTGAGGGTTGGGTGGTGGTGGTGGTGTGAAGTTGGGTTTGGGGGGGGGGGGGTGTGCGCGCGAGGGGGGGGGGGATGGTGAAGGGGGAGGGTGGAGATGGGAAGGGGGTAGGAGGAGAGAGAGAGAGAGGGGAAGGAGATGGGTGGCGTAGCGGAGGGAGGGGAAGGAAGTGGGGAAAGAAGGGGCTGTCTTTGTTGTTGTCACCATCACTGATCATCGGCATGGTCTTCTGTCAAGGCTCTGTCAGCTCGACTATTTCTTTTTCGCCTCCGTGTGTATTTTGCATGCTCCGTTTCTTCTGTTGCTACAACAGTTACCATTGCTGCTGCTGCTGCTGCTCTTCTTCCCACATCTTTTCTTCCTATTTATCCCTCCCACCCCTCTCTCCTCTCTCTCTCTCTCTCTCTCTCTCTCTCTCTCTCTCTCTCTCTCTCTCTCTCTCTGTCCTCACTCGCTTTCTCGCTCTCCTGTCTGTCTGTCTGTCTCTTTTATGTCTACTCACTGTCACTCTCAGCCTTTTATTCCACCTGTGTTTTTCTGCCTCTCTGTCTCTGTCTGTCTGTCTGTTTCTTTTCCCCCCCTACTCCTGCCCCCCCCCTCCCCCATCCCCACAGGTAGAAAAGAAGACTCTCGGGTTCGTGGAATATCAGGCAGAGAGAGAGAGACACAGAGAGAGAGAGAGAGAGAGAGAGAGAGAGAGGGGAGAGAGAGAGAAGAGAGAGAGAGAGAGAGAGAGAGAGAGAGAGATGAGATGAGTGGTGGGGTGGGGGATTGACAGACAGACAGCATGATGACATGAGGAGCGGATGAGGCAGGAGGGGGGGGGGGGGGGGACGAGGCAGACAGCACGAGGACACGGCTGGCCATGGAATAATGGTAGGTGGGGGGAGGTGGGGGTGGATGGGTGAGGAGTGACTTACGGACCTTTGTCTGGATTTCATCGTCCTTTTACGATCAGGGGACTCAACTCCTGATGCCCAGGAGAACCAGTCAGCGGGGGGAGCAGTACTAAGGATATGGACGGGAGGGGGAAGAATTGACGAGAGTCAGTTCGGGGAGATGTAGAAGAGCAGTCAGCCGACGCATCTCCCTCCTGGTTTACAACTCCTACAGCGAGTCGATGGTGTTAACTTGGTCTAAAGACCGACGGATCCCAAGGTCGGTACTCAGCCGCTCTGCAGACTGGAGCCTCCAAAGAACATGCCCGTGTAAAAAAAAGAGCCCAAGGCGGATAAGACCTTAAAGGCTCTCGCCACTCGGGGATATTAGTTGGAAGACAGGGACATGTTAGTTGATGGAAGGGTACTTTCGTCTTCATTGTGAGGGTGTGAGCTGCGTCGTAATCCCGAGATGGGAAGGACTGAAGGTTCTTGTCGGTGCGTTACGTTTACTGTTGTGCACGTGGCGCCGCGCTGGGAAGGAGGATGGGAAAAGGAAGAAAAGGAGACTGCAACGGGTGAGACGGTGGTGGTGGTGGAGGCGAGGAAGGGGGATATGGAAAAAAGAAGAAGGGTGAGGATGGGGGAGGAGCATGGAACAGAGAAGGGGGTGGGAGCAGGAGGATGATATTAAAACGGGATGAGTGATTACCATCCGAGAAAGAAAATGCTTGTCGTCTTTTTTTTTTCTTTTTCTACCCTTGTTCCCCACCCCACCCCTAAAACAAGCTCCGAAATATGGGAGTTTTTACCTAAAGAGGGGCCTGAAGTCAAACAGTAAAAAACAAACAAACAAACAAACACAAAACAACAACAAACGTTGGAGTGTTTAGCTGCGGATCTTGGGGGTCATCAGTCCGAACAACTCACCATTGGGTCAGATTTTGACGGCGTCAAAATCCCCTAGTTCTGTGCACCCAGTAGTCAGAGGGTACCTGCCTCATTTCTGTGAAGCTGAGAACAGCAGCATGGAGAGGGCTGACTGGGCTCCGCCTTCCATTAATGCCGTTCCCGATGTACGGTGAGCATCTTTAACAGCCCCCCCCCCCCCCCCCCCCTTACAGCCATGGGACTTCGGGACTTGAGCCTAACCTTTTTTTTCCTACTGTGTTATCCCCCGTGCTTCTTCTGTGGCATTTACCACTACCCCAGCCACGCTCATTCTGGCCTTCTGTTCGTAGCAACTCACCGGTTTTTGTCCAGCCGCAGCCCGGGCTTCGGCAATCCACAGGGAGCAGTCAGTGTCAAGTCGTCATGAGGCCAGTTAGCTCATATGAGGAGACACTTGCGCTGCTGAGTCACTTCGATGGTGTTCAGTGGTGATCTGCTGAGCTCCCCCTAAAGGACGGTGATTATTCTGTCTCGGAGCTTTAGCGTGAGTGAGCGTCCCCTTCCCGCGGCGGGCGCCACCGCGTCCGTCCAGCGACAATGCCCGTGAACTTTGCCGGTACCGACGACGTCCTCGAGAACGAATCCAGCGAGTGCGTTGACTCGGAGAGGAAATCGATTGTAAAGGTCGTCGTCATGAGAGCGGGGCGTGGAAGGTGGCAGAACTTGAGATGACTTAAGGCTTAATCAACTACAGTCCCCTGAACACCGAAGATGCGGTCAGCCATTGGGAGACATCTGGAGGAGGATCATGTGACAACTTTCATTAGAACCAAGAGCTACACCCCTCCTCCCCCCCCCCGCTCTCTCTCTCTCTCTCTCTCTCTCTCTCTCTCTCTCCAATCATCCAGAGCCCTGTTGTTCCCTCGCTTATTTCACGTACCCGTTTTATCATTATATCTAAACGGTTTATTATTATTTCATTCTCTTACTATTGCTTTCTTTCTTTCTTTTTTTTTTTTTTAATCTTTAAATCCCATCCATTGACATCATCTTCCATAAGACTTGGGTGGCTTCCCCTGTGACCTGCTGTCACGTGATTTCACTGACATGGTGTTCAGTTGTCTCCCTTGAACCCCAGGGTCGTCAGGGGGAGAGGATTGGTTTGAAGAAATCCCAGTTGTCGGTCTTTGTGTTTAGACATGACCCGTTTGACCTTTCCATTGTCGGGAACTGATGGACTGACGAGCGTTCGGGTTTGTGCAGTGCAGTTCTCTCCCTCTCTCACTGTCTCTCTGTCTCTCTCTCTCTCTCTTTTTCACTCTCTCTCTCTCTCCTCTGTCTCTCTGTCTGTCTCTCTCTCTCTCTGTGTATACGAGTGTGTGTGAATGTGTGTGAATGTGTGTGTGTGTGTGTGTGTGTGTGTGTGTGTGTGTGTGTGTGTGTGTGTGAAAGAGAGAGAGAGAGAGAGAGAGAGAGAGAGAGAGAGAGAGAACTCGTGCTGTGTTCGTCCGTCCGCGCGCTTGTGTATGCATGTGTGCATCTATCTATCTATCTGTATGTCTGTCTGTCTATCTATCTATCTATCTATCTATCTATCTATCTATCCATCTATTTATCTAGCTATCTGTCTGTCTGTCGATTGATTGATCTGTATGTCTTTCTATCCATAGTGTGTGTGTGTGTGTGTGCGCGCGCACGCGTGCACAGGGATGGAGAGAGAGAGAGAGAGAGAGAGAGAGAGAGATTAAATGTGTGTGTGTGTTGTGTGTGTGTGTGTGTGTGTGTGTGTGTTTGAGGAGAGAGAGAGAGAGAGAGAGAGAGAGAGAGAGAGAGAGAGAGAGAGAGAGAGAACTGATCACTATCGCCTCTAATGAAAGGAAATTGGATCAAGTCAAATCAGAAGACGCCAGGCCGAGTTTTAGTCTAAGATAACTTGATGAAATCATATATCAAAATCACAACGAACATCCACCACAGGGATATGTGGTTGACATGTTCGTCTCACCATGACAGCGGAAGCATGCTGCTGATACTGTTGTATCGTCATTTCCTTTCCAGCGGCCGGATGAAAATAGGGACTGGCAACCAGGGACACAGAGAGAAAAGAGGTTGTTGTTTTTTTAAACCCCAAAACACCATTCAGATGGGAACAGAATCCGCGAAAGTGGCGAAAAGTTTGCACTCAGGCAAAAATATCCTTCTGTTTACTGCAAGAAATTTACCACTCCCAGTAGAGTGCATGCAAAAATACCCTTCTGTTTACTGCAAGAAATTTACCACTCCCAGTAGAGAGCATGCAAAGATTTTAAATGCTTGTCTTCCTTCCTTCACTTTTTCTTCCATCTTGCTGTTCTCTCTCCCCCTCTCCCCCTCCCCCTCCCCATCTTCGGTGCATCCCATCTCCTGCCAAGTCCTAACGTTTTCATCTTCTTGGACGTGGCCTGCTTGTGTGTCCAGAGATCCGCAGTTCAATTCCTGCTCGAGACAGCCGTTTGGTGAGGAGATTCTCTCTTCAAAAATGACGTGATGCAGTTCAGCGCAACCTCGGCGAGTTGTTGCTCACTGCAGCCAAACAAGAACTGAGCGAGCTTGTCAAAGATTGTGCTGACACAGTAACAACGTCAAGGGACTGACATCAGTGCCGAGAGCAGACCGTGTTGATGGTCAGCCACAACACCACCAGCGCTTCTGATGTCACTGTTCCAGGACAGAAACTAGGGAGCGTTCAACCGTTGGCTGACTTAGGATCCATCTCAGCAATGAGAGATCCAATCCAGATCTGGTCTTAAGGACAGGAAAGTACTAGCTCTGTCCAGACTGAAACCTGCATAGAAAGACAATAACATTTACGTGAACATCATCAAGATCAGGCTCATACGTGCACTGGTAGACTCCATCTTCCAGTATGCATGCAACACATTGACCTTCACGGCGGTTCGCAAAGAAGTGTCCAAGCCGCGGAAGAGTGGTGTTACTCCATGCTCACACTACCAAAGAACCAGTGCGTCAGAGCAGCAAGCAGAACTAGCAAGCAGCGCATGGGACCATGTGGAGATATATACTGAAGTCAGTTACGAACAGAAAACTACGATGGCGCGGCCATATAAACCCGATCTAATGGCCTGGCTGTAACAGTCCACCAGAGAACTGCTGAAGGAGGGAGGCGGAAGGGAAGGCCGGGGGAAAAAAGGACTGACAACGTTGCAGAGTGCAATGAGAAAATCTTTGCAGAGACTCAAGGCTTGGCGCGCTGCCGACAGAACTGCGGGGATCTGGTAGATTGTTCTTCGGTGTGGTGCTCCAATGCCTCCCCACTGAATTGAGAAGAGAGAAAAAGAGGATGTTCCAACTCCCCGAAGTCCTTGGCATAGGACTTTAAAGCGAGGTCCCGGGTGTGAATGCTTGCATTCAAAACAGACAAACAAACAAACAAAACTCACACATAAAAACAGTAAAAACTTGCACGCGCGTTGAATCCAGTTCCATCGTTCGTCGAAGAGCAGGCTGTCGTGTGCCGAAGGGATGGATGACACACACTCGCCGAATAAAGAAAACGGGTGCACGCTGGTGTTCACATCTTCCCCGTAGACCGAATGTGCCGTCCTTAATGGTG
Source organism: Conus canariensis (assembly GCA_033310375.1). Classification (NCBI taxonomy): domain Eukaryota; kingdom Metazoa; phylum Mollusca; class Gastropoda; order Neogastropoda; family Conidae; genus Conus; species Conus canariensis. Next base: position 10,757,036 of record CM065733.1, on the reverse strand, counting down.
GGATTAATATCCTTCACGTACGGAGGAAAAACACACACACACACACACACAAAAACTTACCAGCGGTGAAGCTGGGAGTTTTAACCGAGGAACGCGGAAGAACAATAAAAGGAAGAATAGGTTACCTCCCATGGTTTTCCTGGACTGTTCATTTAGCTGTTGCAGACTTCACTCACTCAGAAGGCCTGAGTAGAAACGCTGTACAACAGCTGTACAACGTCGTACAGGTCGATCAGGACCCAGACATTAGCCTACCACCAACTACGGCTTTGAGCAAAATCTGTTAAAAAAATTCAGGGTCTCTAATTTGACCAGCTGTCATCCGCTAGCCGGTGGATTGGTGAGCACTTGAATCAAGGCAATTAAAGCCCGTCCGAGAGAGAAGAGAGAGAGAGAGAGAGAGAGAGAGAGAGAGAGAGAGAGAGAGAGAGATCCATTCTGATACAACGATTCCTCCCTGTTCCAGCGCATGCATGACATTGGCAGCCACATGCAGAGTGAGCCGGCCCTGTCCCCTCCTCCCTCCCTGCCAGTCTAAGTACCTATCTCGTTGGGGTGTCCCAGAACACTTACCAACGATCTTTAACAATCGGCCGCACTGG
>CM065733.1:10736434-10751434 GCA_033310375.1 Conus canariensis | reverse complement strand
TCGCTAGAGTCTGTCTGTCTGTCTGTCTGTCTGTCTGTCTGTCTGTATATCTCTCCCTCCCCCCCTCCCCCCCCCTCTCTCTCCGTATTTCTGTCTCTCTCCGTATTTCTGTCTCTCTCCTTCTGTGTGTGTGTGTGTGTGTGTGTGTGTGTGTGTGTGTGTGTGTGTGTGTGTGTGTGTGTGTGTGTGGCCTGTGTGTGTGTGTGAGAGTGTGTGTGTGTGTGCGTGTGTGTGCGTGCGTGCGTGTGGTGTGCGTGCGTGCGTGCGTGCGTGCGTGTGTGTGAATCCCCTCCCTTCCCACTTCATATACGCCCCCCTCCCCCACACATGCGCGCGCGCGTGTACGTACACGTATGCACGTACATGCATGCATACGCACGCACGCACGCACGCACGCACGCACGCACGCACGCACGCACACACACACACACACACACACACACACACACAGAAAGAGAGAGAGGGAGAGGGGAACAGACCGACCGACAGACCGACCGACGACCTACAGACAGACAGACAGACAGAACGAGGAACTCACGACAACGCAAACAAATGATCGAGGCAGGACGATCTGCGGTGTCGTTCCGCCAGCTCATAACTCGCCTCCGCTGTCAGTGGCAGCAGAGAGAACTGCGGTGGGGCTGGGTGAAAGGGAGAGGAGGGCGGGGGGGGGGGGGGGAAGTGGCTGTCCCCGGCTGTTCATCAGGTGGACGTGTATGGAGGGGCGAGGGTGAGAAGAGGGTGGGGGGGGTGGGGAGGGGGGATGCAGGTCGGGAGGGAGGGAGTGAGCGGGAGGAGACAGGCAGCCGTTGACAGGGAGTCGTGTCGTGTCGCGTAGTTTACAGCGAGGCCGGGCCGCCTCTGCCCATGTTCCAGTTGCTGTGGGGCACTCTGGGAGGCCCCTGCCTCTCTCCCGCTGTGCCACCCGACAAGCAGATAACGTCCTCTTCCGTCCCTGTCCTCCCATGCTGGGCCTGTCGCTGTCCGGCATCCGTCCCATTTCCTGTCCTCATCGCCACCTCGCCCTTCTCTATCTTCTACACCTCCTCCTCCCCCCCCCCCATCTCTGTCCTTCTCCCCCACCCTTCATGCACCCCCTCCCCCCTGCTCCGGTCCCCTAAGCTATGACACAGAGTTTCCATGGAGCTTCTGTAACTGACTCTGGATTCGGAAACATTTAGAACTCTCTCTCTCTCTGTCTCTGTCTCTCTGTGTCTCTGTCTCTGTCTCTGTCTCTGTCTCTCTCTCTCTCTCTTCTCTCTCTCTCTCTCTCTCTCTCTCTCTCTCTCTCTCTCTGAGCTCAGAAGCTTCTAGAGCGCTCTCTCTGGACATAGAAACTTATATCAAGCTCTATTCCTAAACACAGAATATCGAAGCGTCCGGACTGATCTGTTTGAATCAGTTCAGGGTTGGTGGATTTAACAGACCGGGAATTAAGCATGAAAGTCATGGCACTGGAATATTGAAATCAGTCCGGATATCCCGGTATTGACAGACCGATGTAGTTCAGGAATCATGCCATTGATAGAGCAGATTGAGTTCAGGACAAACCATGGCATTTCTTTTGCTTCGCTTCTTCAGGGGAGCTGAAATGGTGGTCAGGGAGCTTGTCTTCCGGACGAAACGAGAAGCCGAGACCCGGGCATGCTTAATGCTGGAGACTGACCCATCCAACGACAGAGGCGTTTTCCTGACGAAATTCTTAAGAACTAGTCAACGCTTCTTTCTTTTTTGTTTTCTCCCTTAAACAGGTAAACAGCAAAGGGGCCTGCAGTCACATGACTAGCGCGTGCGCCTGCCAAGTTGACGTTTGATGAGTTTGAACCACTCTTGAAGTCGGCTTTTTTGTTGCTGCTTTTTTTTTTTTTTTTTTTTTACGGTTTAAAAACGCTGTCTGTCCACCCAGCATTTAGCGGGTACCTGATTCACTGAAGGGAAGGTCAAAGACGGTGTGAGGAGAGAGTCTAGGGCCCCGCCCTACCCCAGACATGGTGAACCTCTACCACAGTTCTCTGCCAACGATTCACTGAAGGGAAGGTCAAAGACGGTGTAAGGGGAGAGTGTAGGGCCCCGCCCTACCCCAGACATGGTGAACCTCTACGACAGTTTCTGCCAACGCGGCCATTAGGCTACAAGGCTAAACTTTTGAAAAACAATAACCAAAGCGATAGAACATGAATATCTAAGGGGGAAAATGTGTTGTGCAGATACGTTTTCCCCGATAGAGAGCAGCGCGAGCTTCAGACATAGAAATCTGTTGTGTTTATTGAAACAAACAAACAAACAAAATATATATGTATTTAAAGATTTATATGATGGTCGTATGACATAAAAAATTGCTTGCTTTTGACAGTTATATTTCACCCTAGCCACCAAACAGTGTATGACTTCCCAAACGCTTGCACACAAGACGGGCCGTTGTGAAAAGAAGGCACTAATGACGAGGGGAGGGAAAGAAAACATTGACACAACCACTCGCTTCTCTGCACAGCTGCCTTTCACAGTGGCTGGAGAGAGTCGTGACGGTTTCTTTTCGCTTCTTTGAGGCGCATTGTGCAGCGGACAGGCGATGCCAGACGCAGGCCGAGAGAGTGACAGCACGCGAGGAGTGGAAGGAGGAGAAGCCAGAGAAAGAAAGGATGGGGTGACTGGAACCGCCAGACGAACGGGGCAAACACGTGACACTACTTAGGCGACGTGTTTTGACTCTTGAAGGATTTGGAGAGAGAGAGAGAGAGAGAGAGAGAGAGAAGATGCAGACAGACAGACAGAGATCATTGCGGTGAGTGATGGGTTGAGGCCCTAATCTTACGTGCGTAGCCTGTCCGACATGAAAGATGGTCAGCATCACATTGCACTTAACATAGTTATCAATTTCACATGAAAAGAGAAGAAGAAGAAGAAGAAGAAGAAGAAGAAGAAGAAGAAGAAGAAGAAGAAGAAAGAAAGAAGATACCCGAAGGTGCAGGTGGGACCCAGAGAAGCACTGTCCTCAACTACGGAACAAACCTGCACCAGCCTTGTCTGTGCTCACAAAGGGTCAGGCTCGCAAAGATAAAAGATTAAAATAATGTCTCGTTGTGTATATATAGTTGATCTCTTCAGGATGACAATGACGCTTTTGTACGTGGACAAATCTACAGTGGAGAGCGTTCGGGGACTAGAGATCCTCCGTAACCCCATCTTCCCGTATTTCTTCTCTCCCTTGCCCACCTTGCCTAATGACCGGCTGAGGACCCAGCAGGTGACAGTGTCAGACTGCAGGAGTTATAATGGAGGGCTGTTGGAAAGCTGCCGCAGTGCGCTTTTATGCCTGCTTCCTCCCGCGCTCGTCGCTTGTGTTCGGTGCCTTCTTCTCTCCGTGGGTCTCTGTGGTTCCGCCTTTCTCTTCCATCTCCTCTCTCCTTCTCTGAGTTTGTATCCCTGCATGTCTGTCTCTCGCTCTCTCTCGCTCCCTCTGTCTGTCTGTCTGTCTGCATGTCTGTCTTTACCCCCGCCCCCCCTTACCGGTTTCCATGTTCTCTGTCTGTCTGTCTGCATGTCTGTCTTTACACCCCCCCCCCCTCGCTTACCGGTTTCCATGTTCTCTCTCTGTCTGTCTGCATGTCTGTCTTTAACCCCCCCCCCCCCTTACCGGTTTTCATGTTCTCTGTCTGTCTGTCTGCATGTCTGTCTTTACCCCCCCCCCCTTACCGGTTTCCATGTTCTCTGTCTGTCTGTCTGCATGTCTGTCTTTACCCCCCCCCCCTTACCGGTTTCCATGTTCTCTGTCTGTCTTTACCTCCCCCCCTTACCGGTTTCCATGTTCTCTGTCTGTCTTTACCTCCCCCCCCCTTACCGGTTTCCATGTTCTCTGTCTGTCTTTACCCCCCCCCCTTACCGGTTTCCATGTTCTCTGTCTGTCTTTACCTCCCCCCCCCCTTACCGGTTTCCATGTTCTCTGTCTGTCTTTACCTCCCCCCCCACCCTTACCGGTTTCCATGTTCTCTGTCTGTCTTTACCTCCCCCCCCCCTTACCGGTTTCCATGTTCTCTGTCTGTCTTTACCCCCCCCCCCCCTTACCGGTTTCCATGTTCTCTGTCTGTCTTTAACCCCCCCCCTTACCGGTTTCCATGTTCTCTGTCTGTCTTTACCTCCCCCCCCCCCTTACCGGTTTCCATGTTCTCTGTCTGTCTTTACCCCCCCCCCCCCACCCTTACCGGTTTCCATGTTCTCTGTCTGTCTTTACCCCCCCCCCCCCGTTACCGGTTTCCATGTTCTCTGTCTGTCTTTACCTCCCCCCCCCACCCTTACCGGTTTCCATGTTCTCTGTCTGTCTTTACCTCCCCCCCCCCCACCCTTACCGGTTTCCATGTTCTCTGTCTGTCTTTACCTCCCCCCCCCCCTTACCGGTTTCCATGTTCTCTGTCTGTCTTTACCCCCCCCCACCCTTACCGGTTTCCATGTTCTCTGTCTGTCTTTACCTCCCCCCCCCCCTTACCGGTTTCCATGTTCTCTGTCTGTCTTTACCCCCCCCCCCCCTTACCGGTTTCCATGTTCTCTGTCTGTCTTTACCCCCCCCCCCCCCTTACCGGTTTCCATGTTCTCTGTCTGTCTTTACCTCCCGCCCCCCTTACCGGTTTCCATGTTCTCTGTCTGTCTTTACCTCCCCCCCCACCCTTACCGGTTTCCATGTTCTCTGTCTTTACCTCCCCCCCCCCTTACCGGTTTCCATGTTCTCTGTCTGTCTTTACCCCCCACCCTTACCGGTTTCCATGTTCTCTGTCTGTCTTTACCCCCCCCCCCCCTTACCGGTTTCCATGTTCTCTGTCTGTCTTTACCTCCCCCCCCCCCCTTACCGGTTTCCATGTTCTCTGTCTGTCTTTACCCCCCCCCCCCCTTACCGGTTTCCATGTTCTCTGTCTGTCTTTACCCCCCCCCCCCCTTACCGGTTTCCATGTTCTCTGTCTGTCTTTACCCCCCCCCCCCCTTACCGGTTTCCATGTTCTCTGTCTGTCTTTACCCCCCCCCCCCCTTACCGGTTTCCATGTTCTCTGTCTGTCTTTACCCCCCCCCCCCCCCCGTTACCGGTTTCCATGTTCTCTGTCTGTCTTTACCCCCCCCCCTTACCGGTTTCCATGTTCTCTGTCTGTCTTTACCTCCCCCCCCCACCCTTACCGGTTTCCATGTTCTCTGTCTGCCTTTACCCCCCCCCCCCCCCTTACCGGTTTCCATGTTCTCTGTCTGTCTTTACCTCCCCCCGCCCCTTACCGGTTTCCATGTTCTCTGTCTGTCTGTCTGCGTGTCTGTCTGTCTGCATGTCTGTCTGTCTGCATGTCTGTCTGTCTGCGTGTCTGCCTGTCTGCGTGTCTGTCTGTATGCGTGTCTGTCTGTCTGCATGTCTGTCTGTCTGTCTTTACCTCCCCTTCCCTTCCCAGTTTCCATTTTTCTCTCACATCGAATCCTGACCCCGATCCACCCATATCCCCTATTGCAGTTTATCAAGAGAACCCCCCCCCCCCCTCACACACACACACACACACACACACACACACACACACACACACACACACACACACACACCTCCCCGTCCCCTTCCTTCTCCACACACATCACGCCCCCGGCGAGCCCGAACCCTTGGACACTGGGGAGATTTACACCCAGTTCCCTCCCTCCCTCCCCTCCCCTCCCCAACACCTGCCACACCCCGACTCCGTAGGAAGTCCCAAGGGAGGTAAGCTGACCTGCCGGAAGGGTCAGAGTGGTCGCCCGTTGATCAAGTGAGGGGTTGGTTGGGTCACGGGAGTGAGGATTAGGAGGAGGGTTGGTGGTGGGGGGGGGGGGGGGCAAGGTCATTGGGGCTGGGCTGCCACTGAGGGTGGCTAAAGGAGGATGCTGGGTAATCGAAAAAGAAAAAGAAAAGAAAAAAAACAAACAAACGTGAAGGTCCGCGGGTAAGTGACTGATGCCCCGTTCTGATGTGGGTACTGTTTCCTAATTTGGGAGATTGTTTCACATGGTTGGAGGGCTAGTTCAACAAATCTCTGGCTCTCTGTCTCTGTCTGCCTGTCTGCCCATCGGCCTGTCTGTCTGTCTGTCTGTTACCTCGCTCTGCTTTGCTTGTTTGCATGTTTGTTTGTGGAGAATGAGTCCGCAACCCAAAGGAATGGATCCACGGGCCCGTTTTTTGTTTGTTTAGTTTTTTTTTTTTTAATTTTATTTCCCAGACTCAAGCTTCTCTGAATGAACTGCTGATAGTGTGTTTCTGACACAGCGCGCACACACGCACGCACACACGCACACACACACACACACACACACACACACACACACACACACACACACACACACACACACACACACACACAACACACACCCCACAGAGGCAGACAGGCCGACAGACAGAACAGAGAGAGAGAGAGAGAGAGAGAGAGAGAGAGAGAGAGAGAGAGAGAGAGAGAGAGAGACGAACGAACGAACGAGAAGAGAAGAGAAGCAAGTTTGCATTATTATTTTTACTTTGCTGTATTCCAGATCTTGCTCGCGCGCCTCTTTTTGCGGGTTCATCGACGGACCCGCTAACTGCGTCAGGCGCCGTTATTGATGCGTCACATTTAGCTCTGTCTGTCTGGAACTGCGCCCGTTGGCGCCGCGCCTCCTGTGTCTGTCTGTCTGTCTGTCTGTCTGTCTGTCCTGTCCCTACAGGTGCGACAAACCCACCTTGACAGCATGGTTCGATCCTGGCCTCCCACGCTGCGTCACACCCTCAGCCTGGGTTAACGTTGTTGTTTTGTGTGTGTGTTGCTTTTGTTGTGGGTTATGGCGATAGGTGATGATGCTGATGGCGATTGTTAGAGCGGTACGTGTGTTGTAGTATTATTGCTTAGTGCTATGCTACAAGAAGGAGAGAAGGAAGAAGAAGATGGTGAAGATGACGAATAAGAAGAAGAAGAAGAAAAAAACATGTTGCTGTCTGTTGCTGCTTCTGCTACTGCTGCTGCTACTTCTACTACTACTACAACTACTAGTACTACCACCACCACGACCATCACCACCATCACTACTACTATTTTACCACAACAACAACTACTACTACTACTACTACTATCAACCTGCCACCATCACCACCACCACCACCACCACTGTTGCTGCTGCTACCACTGCTATGTCCATACATTATCACCACTATCACCGCCATTGCTGCTGCTACTACTTCTACCACTGCTGCTGCTGTACTGTCTTGCACTGTGCTGTACTATACTTTTCTCTGCTACACTGTACTACACTGTACCAAACAATACTGTTCTGCACTATACTGTACTGTTGTGCACTGGACCAGACCAGACCAGACCAGACCAGACCAGACCAGACCAGACTAGACTAGACTAGACTAGACTAGACTAGGCTAGGCTAGGCTATAGGCTAGGCTAGTAGCTAGGCTATATTTTGCTTCTGCTGCACTCGTCATCAACTTTATCATTAGCTCTATCATGATCATGGGACGAAAAGGGATGGGTATCACCGTATGGTGAGAGAGAGAGAGAGAGAGAGAGAGAGAGAGAGAGAGAGAGAGAGAGAGAGAGAGAGAGAGAGAGCCAGCCAGCCAGATAGTCAGACAGACAGACAGCGGACAGACGTAGAAGTAGACGGAGCCCAATGATATGGCCATAGATTCTCCTCCCAGGTCGTCCTCCACCCTATCCGTTAACGAGCAGGAAGCCGGCACTGACGGAGCTCTATAAATAATACAAGATAATCATACAGATTTACCGCCGCGTGCAACCCGGAGTGATCCGATCTCGCCCGTGTGCGCCCGGGTCATTTTTACACGTGATCTACGTCGCGGGCGGACCGCCGCAGAGTTAATTCCCTTGCTCGGCTCCTGCGTGCCTTTATGCTCGGCCATTTTTTTTGGTTTTACTCCCAGGCGCGCCGGCGAAGCAATGTGTGTAAAGAAGGGTATGATTTGGGGGTCCTGTTTGTTTATCTGTCTGTCTGCCAAGGTACGTGGAAAGAAACAGGGCCAAAACGACAACAACAACAGATAACAAGATGCGAAGCATACAAACGTACTCCCAGTTTATCTTGAATACAAGTACTTTCTGAGATATTTCATAAAGAAGAAAAACGGCTTTGGGCCGTTATAGCCGTTAGTAACGGCTGTTCTGGTAAAATAAAACATCGGGCATCATCCGTGACCCATAATGAACATACGTACAAATTTTCAGAAAGATCGGCCCAGAAGTTTTGTCTGGAGCGAGTGGAACACATTTTGACTACGGACAGACACTCAGACAGACACACAGACAGCATTTCTTCGTTCCCATTGTAAAATACTCCCTGTTCTATAAGAACTAAAGTACAACAAAACAACAACAACGACATAAAAGTAGATGAGGTGCGTTTTGTTATATGCTATCTTGTAAGAGCACAGTACATGTTCTATCATTTTTTGTGACAGTGAAATTTTAAGTGAGATGGGGAGACATAAACAGTAAATAACAAAGGAGACAGTTTGGGCTCTCGTAGTGAGACATACCCATAACTTCAAACTAAGGGTCCCTGCGCTCCTCATTCTCCTAGCGCGCATGCAGACATAAGCACGCACAGCAACAAACGAGGGAAGCTTCGCTCATCTTAAGGCAGAACTGACACTTTGCTCGTGTACTTTCCGCGATGACACGTACATATACTGACATAACGAAAACAGCAACAGCAGAGGAAACCTGCCAACTCAGAAAAGGTTTCACTCGAACCTGGCAGCGACGTTTGGTCTTGGAACATTGTCTTAAAAGAAGTGGCATTAGTTTGGAATTGTGTGCTTTTGATGATTTCACAATGGGAGGAACAATTACTGGCTTTGCCTAGTCAGAGCGCTCCGACTTGAACGCTAACGAAATAAATGCAAACTGAAAATCCGTTCGAAACCGATTGGAGGGAGGGGGGGTTACGAGAGAGGACGCATTTGTAGTTGAGAGATGGTGTGAGTTCGCAGAGTTTGCGTCCATTTTTTAAAATTCCGTCTTAGTATTGTGGTCTCATCATCATCATCTCATCATCATCTATCATCATCATTATCATCATCATTATCATCATCGTCGTCGTTGTCGTCGTCGTCGTCGTCGGGCATCGTCATCGTCATCATCATCATCGTCATCATCATCGTCATCGTCATCATCATCATCGTCGTCGTCGTCGTCGCCATCGTCATCATCATCATTTGAACGTCCAAGTCCGTTCGCTGTGGTCTGAGTGATGCTGTGTGACTGTGAGTAACGTAGTTCTGAATGCGATGTATAACGTTGTTAGACCCTCCACCTCTACCCCTTCCCGCTCTCCCCCCCCCCCCCCCCCAACATGGTCAGAAGGGTGGACACGTCAAGGATTGGTCTGTGGATGAGGACGCTTCAGTGTAACGCTGAGGATTGGCAGTGATGTGTATATTCATGTTGAAGGAGCGGAAATGAGAGGGCCTCGGGGATGGGGAGATTGGAGGGTCGGTGGAGGAAAGGGGGAGGGGGGGGGGGCGGAGGGTGGCGTTGAAAAACGCGCGCGCGCGCGCGCGTGTGTGTGTGTGTGTGCGTATGTGTGTGTGTGTGTGTGTGTGTGTGTGTGTGTGTGTGTGTGTGTGTGTGTGTGTGTGTGTGTGCGCGCGCGCATCCACACGGAATGGCTGTAGGATAGCTGAGGAAAGTCTCACTATTTTTTTTTCTCTCTCTTTCCCTCATATCTATCTATATATCTATCTGCCTGCCTATCTATCTATCTGTCTATCTGTCTGTCTATCTTTCTATCTATCTGACCGAAAATTATTGGTAGAAAACAAATTGTGTTGATAAATTGACAGATCAATAAGCAATCAAAATGAAACAGGGAGACTGTTCTCATTTTATTGATGTGTGCGGTGCGTGCGTTGCGGCGTGCGTGCGTGGGCGTGCTGCGTGCGTGCGGGGCGCGCGCGTGCTGTGTCGTGCGTGTGTATGGAGTGAGAGAGTCATAAACCATTGTGCCCCGAGAGAGACAGAACTCATAAAACATTGTGCCTCCAAGCCTGTCAACATTGGCAAGCAAATGTCTTGCTAGTTAATGGTCGTAAAGTAATTCGAACGTGCTGTAACGTATTCCGTCCTCTGTGTTTCAGTGAATAGAGAATACACGTGGCTTCATCTTTACCATCAGAGGTGACGCTTCGCACTCAGTATTTGTTTACCATAGCAAATGACCAGGTGACCTTTGAAGCGTCTGGCTATACATTTTACCTGATTGATATACAACTTTTACGACGTATTAGAAGAAGAAGCGCATGTTCTCTTTTATTGCAGAAAGATCGTAGCTGAGAGAGAGAGAGAGAGAGAGAGAGAGAGAGAGAGAGAGAGAGAGAGAGAGAGAGAGAGAGAGAGAGAGAGAACTACACTGCAAATAGAATGTCTGGTTATCTGCAGATCATTAATATCAAGGTAGAACTTGGTGAACTCTGTTCTGAAAATTTGCTAGTTCTTATGGGGATACGGCATTGTTCGCTGTTTGAAGGAACTGTAAAATGAACCATGTCGCCCTCCTTCATTTCAGATTCCATGCCTGTTGAAAAGAGTGTAGTAATTCTTCGTTTGACTATTTTCAAATAATACGTTCTCATTTCTGTGAAGTCTGTGTACCCAGACACCGAGCAACCAAATGTATCCCATTCTGAACCTTTTCGGGTTCGAAACTTCTGACTGTCTTTGTGTGTCCTTATCAGCTGTGTACTGCGTAACAATCGCTTGATGTGGGAAAACGTTGTATGTTCTATTTTTTGCGGCGAAAAAGCAGTAACACTGGTGGGAAAGTCCCCATGGAAGTGGTGGAGGCTCTCTTGGTACAAATTGTTTCTGTGTTGTGATGTTCGATGGCTCTGTGCCAGTGATTTCCCTTTTCCTGTCACATTTCTTGACCGTGCTTCTTGTTGTTGTTGTTGTTGTTGTTGTTGTTGTTGTTGTTGTTGTCTTTCCTGTCACATTTCTTGACCGTGCTTCTTGTTGTTGTTGATGTTGTTGTTGTCGTTGTTGTTGTTGTCTTTCCTGTCACATTTCTTGACCGTGCTTGTTGTTGTTTTTCTTGTCACATTTCTTGACCGTGCTTGTTGTTGTTGTTGTCGTACTTGTTGTTGTTCTTGTGTTTCCTGTCACATTTCTTGACCGTTAGTCTTGTTGTTGTTGCCGTTCTTCTTGTCGTTCTTGTTGTTTTTGTTGTCTATCTTTACTGTATCTTTACTGGCATGTGCTGTTTTTCTGCCGTTGTGGCTCATTTCCTTCTTCTTGTTCTTCGAAGTCTTCTGCACATCCCCCCACCCCGCCCTCCACCCCTCTAGTCTCCGTTTGTCAGATGTAGGTTTTCGGTCAGTGTAATCCGGCGAGCAGGGAATGAGACTGTGCTGTACAGTCCAGGGTGGAGTCAAGGTATCCATCCTGCGGGGTCTGTTGCCCTTAGTGTGTGTGTGTGTGTGTGTGTGTGTGTGTGTGTGAGTGTGTGTGTGTGTGTGTGTGTGTGTGTGTGTTTGTGTGTGTGTGTGTGTGTGTGTGTGTGTGTGTGTGGTGTGAGTGTGGTGTGTGTGTGTGATGTGTGTGTGTGGGGTGGTGTGTGTGTGTGTGTGTGTGTGTGTGTGGCGTTTGTGTGTGCGCGCGCGTCTCTGTGTGTCTGTGTGTCTTTGTGTATAGTAGAAATTATAGCAGTAGCAGCAGTAGTAGTAGTAATAGTAATTGTAGTCGTAGTAATAGTAGAAGCAGTAGTACTGGAAGCAGAAGAGAGAAGAGAGGACATAGCAATGAACACATAGTGCATGAGGGAGGCACTTACTTTTGCATATTTTGTTGACCACTCGGTAACCTCTTCTCTCCGCTTCCTGGGGGGTCTTGGGCGGCGGGTACCACGTGCCGTAACGTACTGCGCACGCACAAACACACACACACACACACACACACACACACACACACACACACACACACACACACACACACACACACACAGTTTAGTTCAGTTAACTACTTTTTCATTAATTAGAAAACAAGCGTGCGCTCTCTCTCAGACACACATACACACTCTCCCTCTTTCACTCACACACACACACACACACACACACACACACACACACACACACACACACACACACACACACACACACAGAAGAGAGAGAGAGAGAGAGAGAGAGAGAGAGAGAGGGAGTGATGAGTTAACTTGCCTTTAATTGTTCAAGATTAAGTAATAGGAAGCGTGCTCTCTCTCTCTCTCTCTCTCCTTTTCTCTCTGAGTGCGCGCGCGCGCGCGCGCGCGTGTGTGTGCGTTTCTGTCTCTCTTTTTCACTCTCTCTCCCTCCCTCCCTCTCTCTCACGCACATATTCACACACACACACACACACACACACACACACACACACACACACACACACACACACACACACACAGAGGCGCGTCAACACGTTCGCGTGGACACGCGCTCACATACACTCACACGTGCGCGGTACTACAGTTGTAATCAATCAATGTGGGGCTGCGATTGTTTTTCGCTACAGGACGACAATCGGGCACACATGAACATAACATGATTATGTTTTTTTGCGTGCCACGCATCAGATTTTGTCTTCGAGGATTGCTTATTTTTTTAGAAACAGCAGCGGGGAGGCTGTGGGATGGAAAGTGGGAGGGGAGGGGGAAGGGCAGGGGCATAGGGGTGGTTGTCAAGGTGGGGATACGGGGGCAGAGATTTGGAGAAGTGGGCGTTCACATGCATGCACAAGCTCTCAGCCACAGACACCACACACACACACACACACACACACACACACACACACACACACACACACACACACACACACAAGTAAGTAATGGAACATATGTTTATCAGTAAAACCTACACCTCAACTGTAGGAAAACAGCAATTCAACAAAATGAGTAATAACAACAACAACAGCATTGTGAGCAGCAATAGAAGCAACAACAGCTATGTGCATGATAATGTTGACGACAACGACAACAATAACAAGAAGAACAGTTGACAACAACTACCACCCTCAACAACAAAAGAACGCTGACGACAACAGCGACAAGAAGACGACTCACAACACAGCAAGTTTCTTAGACATTGCAGGGCACAGAGTTTACGCAGTTTTCACTCAGATTTTCCCTCAGATAAGGAATACTCTATATTTGAAAGGAAGCAGTTTCGCGCGCGCTGTGTGTGTGTGTGTGTGTGTGGGGGGGGGGGGGGGGGGTCTTGCAAAGCTCTGGATTTGGACAAATAGACGGATCAGTCTGAGAGGTGATGATTTCACGGCATCTGTTCGGCTCAGGGCTGAATTGGGAGGGACGGGGTAAACCGTGAAATCGTGCAACAGAACATCCCTAAATAGTGACTACGCATGTATTGCGTTTAGAGAAATCTTTCGTCAGGACATGGGTTACACAATCAGAAAGAGCCAACATAAGTAATACCTAAGGGAGGTAACGTTTTGAAATTAAAGGCACGTAACTCAGAGCATATGCCGCTTATGATGGCCATTCACCGAGCACTCATTCAGACAATAATAGGCTCAGAGAACAAGCAAGGAATAGAGACTCCTCCCCCACGTCTCCTTTTCTTCCCTGCCCTCCCCCCCCTCCCCCCTAAAGTTAAAGGATTTCTTGTTTATTATTTGTTTACGTTCCTTCCTTGTTTATGGTTTACTATTTACGCATTACAAAAAAGTTATTGTTTACGTATCTTCTCTGGTAATCATTTCCGGCTAATGTGTTTCCTGTTTATTGTTTTCAGTTTACCTGTCTTCCTAGTTTATCATTTACTGCGTGTGTGCCTTCGTCGTTTATTATATACTGTTTTCGTACCTTTCTTTAAAAAAAAAAAAAAAAAAAGCTGTGACGTACTTTCTTTATTTGTGATTTACTGTTAACGTACTTTCCTTTTTTTTTTTTTCAAACGGTCTACATACATTTCTTGTTTATTATTATTCACAGTTTACTAACCTTCCTTGGTTACCATCATTTACTGTTTACTTCAGTTACTTGCTTCTTTATCATTTTTTTTTTTTTACAGTTTACGGACTTTTCTTGGGTATTATTGTTTACTGTTTACGTCAGAACACTGCGTGTTTGTTGTTATCTACCCTTTAATCACATTCTTTGTTTGTTGTTATTTTGCTGTACGTACCTTCCTGTTGAGTATTATTTACAGTTTTACAGCACCTCCCTTCTTTATTATCGTTATTGTTTTGTGTTGACGTACTTTCCTCGTTGATTATTTAGTATTATGCATCCTTATTCATCGTCCTTTACTCTTTTATCTACCTTCGTTGCTTAGGATGTACTGTTTACTTGCATTGCGTTTTTAGTATGACGCACTGTGCAGTATCCCTGCCTCATTAAGGATGTCCAGTCCCAGTACGAAAAACGGTAGTCGGATAGGGTGAAAGGGTGCTTCACATGATGCATCATTCTTTCTTGCTCGGCTGATGAACGCTGATTCGGGAAAAGGACAGTGTACGAGTGTCTTCTTCTTTTCTTTGTCTTCTGCCTGAGCTCCGTGGAGTGTCCTCGGGACACCCCGCTGAAGAGTCTCCTCCAGTTCTTTCGGGTGTATGCCAAGGCTTGTTGGTAATTCAAACGGTTTCCATGTCCGTTCTGCAGTATTGACAATCTTTTTCTTTTTTTGTCGTCTTCTCCTCCGTCCCATTCCTTCAGCAGTTTCCTTGAGGACTGTTTTGAGAAGACCGTTGGATCTTGTCACATGGCTATGACCTGAATGTGTTTGAGACGAAAATGGCAATGAATATTGTTGTGGTTCCCGTTTAGGAATTGCTGCTTGATTACTAACTGCAGTCATTCTGTTGAGGACAATATCGGCATGGAATTATACAATATTTGTGTGATTAGGAGAAAAAAAAAAGGTTTAGGATATTTGATACTCTGTCTTATCAAGAAAAAGAAAGAAAGAAATACTTGTGTATTTGTGTGACTTGACTGTCCCATGCATCTGCGAGGAGACGGATAGGGGGG
>CM065733.1:10721434-10728934 GCA_033310375.1 Conus canariensis | reverse complement strand
CGCGCCGATCGTCATGTAAATGTGTCTCAGATTGGTCTTTTAGTTTCAGGAGTCAAGTCGGACTTGGAGTTGAACCTTGGTTTGTTTATTCGTTTATTTGTTTGAGTAATACCTGTGTCTCATTTTGATGTGACCCCAGCCCCTGGTATGATGGCTGGGCCATAAACGACGTGAGTCGGCTTCGATCCGGCAGTCAGTAACAAGAATGGGAGGAAATTGTTCATTCATGTACACTTTTCTTCTTTTTTGGGAATGCTGTCGCTGTATTTCTTGACAAAGCTTCCTTTCCCTCACTCTTCCATGTAATCAAACAAGCCTCAATAATGTTTTTCCTTTGCTTGATAAAAATATTTCAAAAACCTTAAGAAAGATTGACAAGGTTTTCTGGGAACAGCTGGTCAAAGTTTCTTTCGTAACGCGTCATACTTTAGACCTTTCATTATGAAATGAATTCTTTTCCTATACCGTTCATGTCACAACCTGCACAGTCTTGTGATCCTCTCCAGAAGCACTGTGTAGTCTCCGTAATTTGTCTTTGAGCTTATGACCACTTCATCGAATCTTAATCAGGCAATAAACGGAGTGCAATATTGGGCAAGGCATTTAAAGGGCTGGGATACTGTCGTCTGTCGTCGCAGCCCATCATCTGTTGATTATTGTGATCATCTAGAGAGGAAGAGCAGAAGGAGGAGGAGAGGGAGGAAGGGGGGATAGAGGAGGAGGGGAGATGGGGGAGGAGGAGGAGGAGGAGGAGGAGAAGAAGGACGACGAGGATGTCGACTAGGTCATCAGCCTGATCGTCTGTCTGGGGTCATCAGCAGGCTAGTGGCATGCACACTACTTATTGCCCCCCCTCGTGTAGTATAATCTTCGTGCTTCCGTTGTGCGGCTGTGGGCCCGGGCCTTCCTTCACGTCATCTGAAGACGCCCGATCACCACTATTTCACTGCCTGGAATTGAACGAAAACAATGCGCTCTGCGCCGTCAGTTTGCGGAGAAGGGAGGATGGAGGTCTAAAGAGGTCCTGAAAAAGAGAGAGAGAGAGAGAGAGAGAGAGAGAGAGAGAGAGAGAGAGAGAGAGATAGAGAGAAGGGGGGAAGAGAGGGGGACAGGGGGTGGTAGTAGAGGGTGGAGATGGGGAGGGGTGAGAGGGCAGGGGATGGGGATTGGGGAAGTATGTGTTGAGGAGGGAGCAGGGTAGGGGTGGGGGTAGAGTTGAAAGAAATAACAAGAAGAACAAAAAAGTCTGGCTTCTGTTGGCGGTTTTTTCCCGATTTTTTGTGACTGATGTCGTGGACGTGCAGACTATGATGCTCGAACCCAGGATGCAGAAAAATGGCCAAGTGAATGATGCACTCGTCCAGAAGGTGAGAGAATCCCAGGTCGTGGGTTTGAGCCTCAGCATTGATGCGGTTTGTTATTTGTTATGTTTTTCTTTCACTTTCAACCTGTTGAGTCATGGTCGGGGAGGGGGGGGGGGGGGGGGGTGCAGTCTTCAGGGTTAGGCAATAAACCGAACTTCCGTGTGCAGCATGTTCTTGGGATCCACAAGAGAACTGCCCCTGGCAGAATCCTATTGCGGGGGGGGGGGGGGGGGGGGGGGGGTCACTTACACGGGTACACAAAGAGATACTCGAGCAGAGGGAAAAAAAAAAAAAGATGGCTCTGTACTACGGCGACTTGCTGTCCCGTGCGGAATCATCCTGATTTCACACAGGATGAAGTTCTACTGTGTAGTACGATGCACTACAATACAGTACTTGCTCTGGACAGTCAGTAGGTCGTACTGCGGACTTTTCCGTGCTGAGAGGGTTCTCGGGGACATCATTTTGCTGTACCCCCCCCCCTCCCCCAATCCTCTCCCCTGCTATCCCTGTAGGAAGATCGTCCAATAGTAATTAGCCCCGTGTCACATGAGAATCGCGGGCAACGGTACCTGCCAACGTAAGCCTTCGATCCCAGTCGTCTGACCTACTTTCGTCAGAGACAGGTGTCCGTCCAAGCTGTTTCGCACGTGCTCTCATTTCACGACACGCTCTAGTTTGGCGGCTGGTTTTGAGGATTTGGCCTCATGAAACAATGAACGGCGCTTGTGGTGAGGGACAGGATGAACTGGGTGGGGGGTGGGCTTGAGCTGGGTTCGGAAGGGGGAGGTGGGGGAGGGGGGGGGGGGGGGGCATTTCCTAGCGTGAAGAGACACGCAGACTATGGACATGATCAAACTCCCGTCTTCCTTGCTTTCATCGTTCAGTCTCCCCCCCCCCTCTCTCTCTCTCCCTCTCTCTCTCTCTCTCTCACTCACTCTCTCTCTCTCTGTGTCTGTGTCTGTCTGTCTGTCTGTCTTTGTGATTCTCCTGCTTCTTCTGCTTCCTCCTACTCCTCTGAACATGCGAAAGAGACCTTTTTTTTTTTTCTTTTTTTTTTCTTTTTTTTTTCATTTTTTTTTCTTTTTTTTTTTTTCATTTTTTTTTCCCCACCACATTCCCGGTCTATCAGAGAGACCTACATCGAGATTAGGCTCTATGTTGTAAAGAAGAAATCGTTCGCTTTCTTTGAATTTGGAAGGGAGGGACTTAAACAAGGCAATCACTGGGTTTCAAACATAATATGTGGTGATTTTAATTGTGTGTTAGATAATGATTTAGATATTGTTTCCGGGGAAAAACATACAGATAACGCAGTACAGAGTTTCTGTAACTGGGTAGCAAACCATAACTTGTTTGATGGTTGGCGATTATTCCATCCAAACGAAAAAGAATTTACCTGGAGTAAAAAGTCACCATTTATTGCAAGAAGACGCGATTATATCTTTATGAGTTCCGAAATTTTCGATAAAACGTTGGAATGTAACATTCACTCTATGCCTTCCACTGACCACAGAGCATGCTCTATTACCGTGAAATTTTCTAGTATAGAAAGAGGCCCTGGATTGTGGAAGTTTAATAATTCATTACTAAACGATCTAGAGTTTGTAAATGAAATGAATGCTTTAATAGATGATCACATTTCATACGTAAATGATTATTCAGACTATCAAATGGAATGGGAAGTTCTGAAAATAAAGATTAAAACTTTTTCTATGAACTATAGTAAACACAAAAGTATGGTAAGAAAAAAATACGTTGATAGATTTATATAATAAATTAAACGAGGTAGATGTTCAGCTTTCATCTGAGCCAGACTGTATTCAGGCTCAGAGTGAACGCACACACTTGGCACAGAAAATTGAAATACTGGAAAATCATAAGGCACGTGCTGCACAGGTCAGAGCAAGAGTAAAATGGGTAGAAGAAGGGGAGAAAAATACTAAACATTTTCTCAGTCTTGAAAAATCAAGAGCTAATTCTAAAGTAATGGAAGGTGTTTTAGATAAAAATAATGTATTAAGAACTAATCAGACTGAGGTATTAAAAGTTCAAAAAGATTTCTTTGCTGATCTGTACACAAAGAAACTGTCATATGCTAACATGTCTGAGCAAGTAGATAACTTTTTGGCAGACGCAAGTGTTCCTCATATTTCTGAAATTCAGAAAAAACAGTTGTGAAGGTACGGTGACAGAAGACGAACTCCTTGACGCACTAAAAAATTTAAATAATGGAACATCACCAGGTTGTGACGGTATTACGGTCGAGTTTTTTTAAAGTTTTCTGGCAACACATAAAAACATTGCTCACTCTGTCTTTTAACGCTGCTTTTGATAAAGGATCACTTTCACCTACACAAAGAAAAGCGGTTATTACTTTATTACATAAAGGTAAGGATCTACCGAGGAATGAGTTAAAAAAACTGGAGACCTATATCTCTGACAAATACTGATTATAAACTTTTGGCCAAATGCTTAGCTAACCGTTTGGGGCAGGTAATACAAGATGTCATTGACGAAGATCAAGTGGGGTATATTAAAGGGCGGCGCGTAGGGACATTAGTTAGGCAAATTGATGATGTAATTGAGCAACTGAATACAAATAATAAACCTGGTGTGCTACTCAGTATTGACTACACTCAAGCATTTGATCGTATTTCAAAAGACTTCATGATAACCGCATTTAAAAAATTTGGTTTCGGGATGGATTTTATTAAATGGGTTGAAGTAATAATGAAAAATACTACGAGTTGTGTGAATTACTGTGGCTGGATATCCGAGTATTTTCCGGTAGAAACAGGAATTCGTCAAGGTTGTCCATTTTCACCGTTGGCCTTTGTAACTGCTATAGAAATTTTAGCAATAAAAATAAGAAACTGTCGTAATATTAAAGGGCTTGATTTATGGAGATCTGGTAACAATACTTTGGCTACTTTAATTAAACTTGCACTTTATGCGGATGATATAACTTTATTTCTGAAGGATGAGCATGACATGCTGCATGCACTCAACATATTATTTGATTTTTCGTTGTTTTCAGGATTGGAGATAAATCGTCACAAGACAGTGGCAATGTGGTTAGGAAGTAAAAGACATTGTGAAGATGCATGGTATGGAATTTCTTGGAAAAACAGATTAAAAATTCTTGGAGTTTATTTTGTCAGTGATAGATGTGCTTCTTTGGTAATGGAAAACTGGCTGCAAAGAATCGATAATATAAAAAGAATTATTCATTCTTGGGAAAAACGAAATTTAAGTGTAATGGGGAAAGTACATATTATAAAGACATTTTTGATATCTCAATTAGTCTACGTCATGCAGGCGTTGGTAATTCCAGACAATGTGCTTATAGAAATCAATAGAATACTTTTTAGGTTTCTATGGCGTAAGCAAAACTGTAATAAAAGAGCATATGAAAAAGTTAAGAGAAATGTTATGTGTAAAGATTTTGAACAGGGAGGTTTGAAAATGATAGATGTCAGACAAATGCAGTCAGCGTTTCTCCTGCAATGGGTAATATGTCTGTGGAGAGCCGGAGAAAATGAGAAGTGGTCCTTTATTCCGAAAAAGATTTTTGCTCCGTTTGGCAGTAATTACGTGTGCTTCTATGCAAATGTTAATAGTGGTGTGCTTAAAGGTTTACATTTAGTTAATTCTTTTTTCTGGAAAACAGTGTTAAAAACATGGCTAGATCTTAATAAGCATGATGGATCTTTAGCATGTTCTTCTCTTTTGTGGAACAACTGTGGCATTATATATCGGGGAAATGTTCTTTTCTTTCCCGATTGGATACGAGGTAGTATACTGATAGTTCAGGATATGTTTGGTGCCAATGGAATGTTATCTTTGCCTGAAATATGTATTAGGATTGGAGACTCACCCTCCAGAACACTCGAATATAATGTAGTAAGCGCTGCTGTCCGACACTATGTTTCAAGTACAAGTGAAGAAGATTGGTGTAACAGTGTTTTTTCAGACCCCCCTCTCTTTTGTGGTAAGAAATTGATAACTTGTAAAGAATTTCGGAAAACAATAGGTATGTTGCAAAAATCGGAACCCTGTGCCTTTAGCTTTTGGAAAAATAAATTTGGTATAGAATTAAACAAGAATATTTGGCAGATCCCTCGCTTGAGTACAAAAGAAACACGACTGAGAGTGCTGCAGTGGAAAATTTTGCATAACATTTATCCCACTAATATTATGCTATGCAAGATGAAAATACGTGATGATAAAAAATGTTCTTATTGCACTGACGAAATCGATTTTATCGAGCATTTCTTTTATGAATGTCCAACTGTTAGATACTTCTGGAAATATATTTGCCAATTTATACTAGTACAGTGCGACATTAATATATCCTTATCTCTGGTTGATGTTCTGTTTGGAAAGCAGAAGAGCAACGATATCGATGCAGTGAACCTAAAGAAAATTAATTATATAATTTTGATAGCAAAAATGTGTGTAATTTTGATAGCAAAAATGTGTGTAAGTATTGCCAAAAAGACTGAATCAAAATTACCAATGTCCATGATATTTGAAAATCAGTTAAGATATCGGAAAATTTAGCATAAAATCACATACACGCCCCACGTGCACACAAATACATGTTGGCTCACACGCACTCTCAGAAACATACATGCACACGCTTACACACATGCGAAAGAGACCTAATTCACCCGTCTCCACCAAACACCCACGATGTCCACCACAGTCGATAGCCACCACCGTCACCTCCAACTCCATCACCACCAGAATGGCCATGACAAAAGAAGCATGGTCAAACCATCAGGAAAAGGTTAAAGGGCGAGAACGCGTTGGAGCCATGGGCAGTGTCATGGCGGCCAGCAGCTCAGAATAATGTGGCGCACTTCCATCCAGGCGGAATGAAGGATTACGCAACTCAGCTGGACAACATGGGGTAGAAACCTACCACGATAAAATATACCCTCTTAGGCACCACCATCCCTTCTCCCCCCTTCGCATCTCTCTCTCTCTCTCTCTCTTGTCGAGCCATGCTCTCTCTGTGTGTGTGTCTCTCTCTCCTCTCTCTCTCTCTCTCTTCCTTGTCGAGCCATGCTCTCTCTCTCTCTCTCTCTCTCTCTCTCTCTATCTTGTCGAGCCATGCTCTCTCTCTCTCTCTCTCTCTCTCTCTCTCTCTCTCTTTCTTGTCGAGCCATGCTCTCTCTCTCTCTCTCTCTTTCTTGTCGAGCCATGCTCCTCTCTCTCTCTCTCTCTCTCTCTCCTCTCTTCTCTCTCTCTCTCTCTCTCTTGTCGTGCCATGCTCCTCTCTCTCTCTCTCTCTCTCTCTCTCTCTTGTCGAGCCATGCTCTCTCTTTCTCTCTCTCTCTTGTCGAGCCAAGCTTTCTCTCTCTCTCTCTCTCTCTCTCTCTCTCTCTCTCTCTCTCTCTCTCTCTCTCTCTCTCTCTTGTCGAGCCATGCTCTCTCTTTCTCTCTCTCTCTTGTCGAGCCAAGCTTTCTCTCTCTCTCTCTCTCTCTCTCTCTCTCTCTCTCTCTTGTCGAGCCATGCTCTCTCTTTCTCTCTCTCTCTTGTCGAGCCAAGCTTTCTCTCTCTCTCTCTCTCTCTCTCTCTCTCTCTCTCTCTCTCTCTCTCTCTCTCTTGTCGAGCCATGCTCTCTCTTTCTCTCTCTCTCTTGTCGAGCCAAGCTTTCTCTCTCTCTCTCTCTCTCTCTCTCTCTCTCTCTCTCTCTCTCTCTCTCTCTTGTCGAGCCATGCTCTCTCTTTCTCTCTCTCTCTTGTCGAGCCAAGCTTTCTCTCTCTCTCTCTCTCTCTCTCTCTCTCTCTCTCTCTCTCTCTCTCTCTCTCTCTTGTCGAGCCATGCTCTCTCTTTCTCTCTCTCTCTTGTCGAGCCAAGCTTTCTCTCTCTCTCTCTCTCTCTCTCTCTCTCTCTCTCTCTCTCTCTCTTGTCGAGCCATGCTCTCTCTCTCTCTCTCTCTCTCTCTCTCTCTCTCTCTCTCTCTCTCTCTTGTCGAGCCATGCAAAAAAACCTTGCACAAGTGTTATCAGCTGACAACCCTCTCCCCCGCGTGCCACTGATACGATCTTGTAGGGACGTCGCTGGATTCGTGGTCACTGCACCTCATCAAAGCCTTTGCCCAGCACGGCGCAAAGGAGACGG
>CM065733.1:10713934-10716434 GCA_033310375.1 Conus canariensis | reverse complement strand
GCAAGAAAGAGAGAGAAGAAAGGAGGAAGAAGGAGAGAACGCTTCAGCAGAGCAGTCTGGATGGAGAGCGTCTGGGAGAGCCTGGTGGGAAGGGACGAGTGGCGAATTCACTGAGGGCGAGTGTTGCTGGAGCAAATGCAGGGCAAACAGCGCAGTAATCGAAAGTAAATCGTTCCAGGACGAAACGGTTTAACGCGGAAACCCGCGTGGCGCAAAGACCGATTTTTTCCCTCCTCCCTGGAACCATTCTCCTCGCGCCCCTGTCTTTCGCCTCCTTTTTCCTCCCATCTCCCCATCTCTCCGCCCCCTCCTGTTCGCACACGCAAGGGCCACACACAAAACACACACACACACACACACACACACACACACACACACACACACACACACACAAACACCACACACACACACACACACACACACACAACACACACACACACACACACACACACTCAAACACAAACACACACTCAAACACACACACACACACAACACACACACACACACACACACACACACACACACACACACCTCAAACACTCACACACACACACACACACACACACTCACTCAAACACACACACACGCACGCACGCACGCACGCACGCACGCACGCACGCACGCACGCACGCACACACTTCTTTTTTTTCTTCGTTGGTGCATTCTTTTTCTTACCCCACTCTGCCCTCTCCTCCTCCTCCCCCCTCCCCAACACACACACACACACACGCTTACGCACACACACACACACACGCACACACACACACACACACACACACACACACACACACACACACACACACACACCCCACGCGCGCGCGCGCGCGCGCGCGCATACACACCCATAGACTCACGCGCGCGCATACACACGCACGCACGCGCAAGCGCGCACTAACACACACGCACACACACACACACACACACACGCACACACGCGCGCGCACACACACACACACGCACGCACGCACGCACACACACACACACACACAGAGGCATGAGTGCGGGCGTGAAGTTTGAAGCGAAAGGTTAGAGGGTTGGAGGGACGGAACAGTGTTGGGATCAAATTTGCACAAGAATTGTAGTTCTGTTTTCATAGCTCAGCCGACTTCTGGGGGACCCATTCAAGACTGTCACTAAGTTGGAAGAAGAAGAAGTCCTACTCTGAAAAAGAAAGAAAAGCAAAGATATATTTTCACGCCTTTACTTTCAGTGAATATATACATACATATACTCTTTGAGTGTGTGCGCACGCGCGCGTCTTTCTGCCTGAGCCTCTCACTCACTCTCTCTCTCTCTCTCTCTCTCTCTCTCTCTCTCTCTCCACACACACACCCCACACACACACACACACCACACACACACACACACACACGCGCGCGCGCGCGCGCGCGCCCAGAGAGAGAGAGAGAGAGAGAGAGAGAGATCATAATGTTCAAGAAAATGTGGATTTGATTTTCTCCTTCGTCGAGTTAATTTCCGTCGAGTTCCTGCCTTACGGTAATCTTCATTTGCAGATGTGCAGCACTCTCTACCGCACCTCTGCACATTTTGTATCCATGGATAAAGAGACGGAAGGACCAGTACAGCAGGCACGTTCACGAGTCTTTCTTTCTCCGCCCCCTCCTCGCGTGCTGCTTACAAGTTTTGTCTTCCCGTGAAAGATTAGCATCCACCAAGTAAATAGACACATCTGGGCCTCAGGAGAGATCGGAAGGACGATCAAATTGCGTACCTTTAATTCAAACGTGAAGTCGGTTCTGCTATACGGTTGCGAGACTTGGAGAATGACCGAGGCAACACAGCAAAAAATTCAGACCTTCATCAACACCTGTCTGAGGCGCATCTTCAAAATCAGATGGCCAGAGAAGATCAACAATGAAGATCTATGGAAGCAAGCAGGACAGGAACCAGTGGCCAAGCAGATTCTGCGGAGGAAGTGGGGCTGGATTGGACACACTCTCAGGAAGCCAGCATCCAGCGCGCAGGGGAAAAGGAAAAGAGGCCGACCTCGCAGCAGCTGGAGGCGAGACACTGAGGCAGAGATGAAGAGGCAGGGGACCAACTGGACAGGCAATCAGCGAGCAGCCCAGAACCGAGTGCGATGGCGGAGTGTTGTCAGTGGCCTATGCTCACCCTTGAGCTATGGGCCTAAGTAAGTAAGTAAATATACATAAGCGCACATATCGAGCACGCGCTGCCACCGGAGATACCCTCAAAATCGGCCATCTTTCGCATCAAACACGGATTCCGAGCAGTCCTCTGATCGTCTGCCCTTCCGACACAGAGTGGCCTCCCTTGGCCCGATCTACCCACGTGACCAGACGAGAGCTAAGTGTCCGCCGTAGCTCGGATCGTTTGGCACCCGGGTTGGCCGTGTGTGTGTGTGTGTGTGTGTGTGTGTGTGTGTGTGTGTGTGTGTGTTGTGTGTTTGTGTGTGTGTTTGTGTGTGTGGCGCGCGCGCGCGCGCGCGCGCGGTGTGTGTGTTGTGTGTGTGTGTGTG
>CM065733.1:10706434-10708934 GCA_033310375.1 Conus canariensis | reverse complement strand
CTCCCGAAATATAAAAGCACGACGCAGACCTTCCTCTCGATTATACGTAGCATGTGATGTGTGTTTAATCTTTTTCCCCCCCGAATCTCCTTTTTTTTTATTTTCTTCTTTTCCAAGTTCGGCATGGAGTGTGTGTGTGTGTGTGTGTGTGTGTGTGTGTGTTGTGTGTGTGTGTGTGTGTGTAGGTGTGTGTGTGTGTGTGTGTGTGTGTGTGTGTGTGTTTGTGCGTGTGTGTGTGTGTGTGTGCGTGTGTGTGTGTGTAGTGTTGTGTGTGTGTGTGTGTGTGTGTGTGAGTGTGTGTGTGTGTGTGTGTGTGTGTGTGTGTGTGTGGTGGCGCGCCGCGGTGTTTGTGTATGTGTTGTGTGTGTGTGTGCGTGGGTGTGTGTGTGTTGTGTGTGTGTGTGTGTTGTGTGTGTGTGTGTGTGTGTGTGTGTGTGTGTGTGTGTGGTGCTCTCACTGACAGAAAGTTCTCGGAAACTGCTACAAGATGATTTGTATGGGTCATGGCTGAAACGACGTGGACACACAGACAGGTATAAACCTTCACATCCTGATCAGACACAGGATCGGCTTGATATTTCTATTCATTTGGTCTCAAGAGAGAGAGAGAGAGAGAGAGAGAGAGAGAGAGAGAGGAGAGAGAGAGAGAGAGAGAGAGAGAGAGAGAGAGGTGGGTGTGCATGGATGGGTGTGGGGATTAGTCCTTTTTCTTGCCAAGTCTTCGTCGGTCAATTAATCTCCTTACGAACTCGAGACAAGTTAAAAAAAAAAAAAAAGGATGTGCACACATCAAATTTATGATAAGTACACATACTCCCAAACTTGTGAACAGAGAGAGAGAGAGAGAGAAGAGAGAGAGAGAGAGAGAAGACAGACAGACAGAAGACAGACAGAGAGAGAGAGGAGAGAGAGAGAGAGAGAGAGAGAGAGAGAGGTGGGGTGCATGGATGGGTGTGGGGTTTAGTCCTTTTTCTTGCCAAGTCTTCGTCGGTCAATTAATCTCCTTACGAACTCGAGACAAGTTAAAAAAAAAAAAAGGATGTGCACACATCAAAGTTATGATAAGTACACATACCCCAAACTTGTGAACAGAGAGAGAGAGAGAGAGAGAGAGAGAGAGAGAGAGAGAGAGGAGACGAGGAGAGAGAGAGAGAAAAGAGAGCGACAGAGAGAATGAGAGAGAGAGAGAGAGAAGAGAGAGAGAGAGAGAGAGAGGAGAGAGAGAGCGGGGATGGGGTGGGATGGGAAGGAGGGAGGAATGTGGGTGAGGAGGTTTGATCTTTCTGACAACATTTGCGCCACCACAGCTGGTTGGTTTTAGTGGCCTTAAAAACAACAACAAACCTCCTCCAACGACCACAACCCCGACACTCTCCTCTCCACGCACACACTGACAAACACACAAACACCCTGCGAAAGTTGATCAGCTCACGAACACACACACACACACACACACACACACACACACACACACACACACACACACACACACACGTGCACACATACAGGCACGCGCGCAAGCGCGCCAAGGAAACGACGGTTAGCATGGCAGAGGCAGGAGGAGCGACAGTAGCAGCAGGACACACACAGCAAGGCACGGCATTCAGGAAGACGACAATGTTCGCCCGGGGCTATCTTTGTCCGCCATGATTGGTGCAACATGGCGGCCGGGGCAGAACGAGAGCGAGGCTCCCTGTCCCCATTTCCTGTACAGCGCCACCTCCGGGGGGGGGGGGGGGGGGGGGGGGTCAAAGATGGGCCGCCAGGGGGGTTAACTCGGTCGATTTGGAGCTCCCAAAGGGACCTCGCATGCGTTCCCTTTGCTCACCGGTTTCCGGCGCAATTATTGTGTTTTCTTTCGTGCTTCGTATTATTTAAGAGTGAAGGGGAGGAGGAGAATGGAGGGTGGGAGGTGGGTGGGAGAGGGGGATGGGAGGGGAGAGAGAGAGAGAGAGAGAGGGAGGGAGGGAGGGAGGGAGGGAGGGAGAGAGAAGTGGGTGAAGAGGTAGGGTAGTTTGAAGGTTTAGAAGAATTTGAGTTCGAAAATGCAAGGACAACGTGTGTGTGTGTGTGTGTGTGTGTGTGTGTGTGTGTGTGGTTGTGTGTGTAAATTTTAGCATCAAGATCTTCTAAATTTGGACAGTTGTATTACCATTGATCATGCAACCGAAAAAAAAATTAATATCTTTACTGTTTTGGTTTTGTTTTGTTTTGTATTCAATCAGGTGATTGCATTTCAGATTTTTTTTTCTTGTTGCTCGCTCTCTGTCTCTCTCCCTCCTCTCTCTCTCTCTCTCTCTCTCTCTCTCTCTCTCTCTCTCTCTCCTTTTCTTCATAAGAATAATTATGCACGCGTCCAAGTGTTTTATTGTAAAGGGGACAGTTTGGAAAGAGAGAGGGAAAGTGGAAAAGGGGATCGCCACACACACACACACACGCACACACGCACACACGCGCGCACACACACAAACACACACACGCGCGCGCGCGCACGTGCACA
>CM065733.1:10693934-10698934 GCA_033310375.1 Conus canariensis | reverse complement strand
TCTCTCTCTCTCTCTCTCTCTCTCTCTCTCTCTCTCTTGTTTTGTTTTGTTTTAAGAAATGAGGTTGCGGTTCGAAAGGGATATGCGTTAGTGAGCGGTGCATAGATGGCTCCTAAACCCCAGTGTTTGTGTGTGTGTGTGTGTGTGTGTGTGTGTGTGTGTGTGTGTGTGTGTGTGTGGTGCGTGCGTGCGTGCGTCTGTGTGTGTATGCGCGCGCGCGTGTGCGTGTGTGTTAGTATGTGTGCACAGGACCCCTTACACGGTGCTCCATGCGTCAAAAAGCCAGCCAGACATTATCACTGAAATAGGACCGTTGATGGAGCACCCCGCATGCGACACTGCATAAGTCAGTGCTGCACGTGCAACCCCCTCCCCCTCCCCCGACCCCTCTATCCCTCCGCTGGCGATCGGCTTTCGCTGTGTTTTCCCCACTCTCCAACTCCCGCCGCCTCCCCCCCCCCCCCTTTCAGGCACCCCACCTTCCACTTCTCTCTACCTGTGACTGAATTCAGTCACCAACTCGTGGACTGGGCTGAGATGGTCATCCATGTGAGATTCAACACTGTTTCTGTCTGTGCCTGACTGTCTGTCTGTCTGTCTCTGTCTCTTTCTCTCTCTCTCTGTCCCTGACTGTATGTCTGTCTCTGTCTCTCTCTCTTTCTCTCTCTGTCTCTGTCTGTCTCTCTCTGTCTCTCTGTCTCTCTCCCTCCCTCTCTCTCTCTCTCTCTCTCTCTCTCTCTCTCGCATGCTCATCCGTATCCGTATCTCTCTCTCTCTCTCTCTCTCTCTCTCTCTCTCTCTCTCTCTCTCTCTCTCTCTCTCAACGAGCTCTAGATAACTTCTTCCCTCCCATCCCCCCCCCCCCCCCAGCCTCTCCCTTTCCCTCCTTCACTCCGATCATCAGTACAGTTCTTGGCAGTGTTGTAGAGTGACAGACAGAAAGAGGCCGAATAGGGGAAATGCGGTGCGGGGATGGGGGTGGGGGTGGGGGTGGGGGGTATGGACCGGGTAAAAATGCTAGTAAGAATATAGCCCCCGAGCTGTGTGTTCCTCACAGAAACTTTAGAGAGGGTGGAGGAAGTGCCGCAGCCTGATTGGTCCAAAGGCATTTGGACGGGTTTTTTTTTTGTTTTCTTTTAAGAAAATCAGGCTGTTACGGACGCTTAGGTCTGAGGGAGACGGGGACTTTTTTTTTTTTTGCTTTTCTTTAAAATCAGATATTCGAGTTACTAAGTTGAATTCTGCTTTGGAAGTTTTCAGTCGTCGTCAGTAGGCATACAGTGAATGCAGGTGGTTTTTTTTTTTTTTTTTTTTTTTTTTTTTTTTTTTTTTTTTCCAGAACTGTCTGGACTCCTTCCGTCACTGAATCTGTCTGTTTGATCCGTTTGTCTGCGCTTCTTGCGCTTTCACTCTCTCTGTCTCTGTCTCTCTGTCTCTGCTCTCTGCTCTCTCTCTCTCCTCTCTCTCTTCTCTCTCTCTCTTCTCTCTCCCTCTCTCTGTGTCCTCTCTCCTCCTTTCCCTCCCCTCTCTCTCTCTCTCTCTCTCTCTCTCCTCTCTCTCTCTGTGTGTGTGTGTGTGTGTGTGTGTGTGTGTGTGTGTGTGTGTGTGTGTGTGTGTGGTGTGTTCTCTTTCATTCATACCACCTCTCTCCGTGTCTGTCTTCTCTTTCATTCATACCACCTCTCTCCGTGTCTGTCTTCTTCCCACCCTGCTCTTTCATATGCGTGCAGGCGCACATATATATGCACACACACACACACACACACACACACACACACACACACACACACACAACCACGCACGCACGCACGCACGCACGCACGCACGCACCCCCTTCCCCTCCCCAGACAGATACTGTCACACAGACCACACTGGGGCACGACATGATACGACACGACACGACAGTATACGAATCGACACAACCACGCATTACGTCGTAGTAACATCCAATGCTTCGACAATGACGACCTCACACTTGCCGCCCACTCTGTGGGGACTTCTTGAGAACGCCCTCTTCTCCTCTTCCCCCTCTCCCCCCAAAAAAAAAAGGACCGTTGGATTTCAGTCCCATCACAGCCTCCCCCTCCCCCCTCCCCCCGGCGTCCATACCTCCATCCCCTTTCCACAACTCCCCACTCCCCAGTTCTCCTATCACAGGCCCATTGATCTCCAACGGTCTGAATCGTAGGAACAAGGAAGCGAGAAAAGGGGTGGTGGGAGGGGGGCGGGGGGAGGGGGGGATGGGAAGGAGGAGGAAGAGGGATGGACGGGGTGGAAGACGAGGGTGAGCCCCCAAGAGTCAGGGAGGGAGGGTCTGGGGGACTACACCCCCACCCCCCACCCCCACCCCCCACCCCCCCTGTTCGATGCTTTCAATTCAGCTTCCTCCAGTTTGGTTATGTCCCCTGCCCGCGCTCGGCCTCCCTCAAGCCGTTGTTCAAATCTGTCCCAATCGACGGAAGGTCACTAGGATGCTCCCCACCTCTCTGTCTGTCTGTCTGTCTGTCTGTCTGTCTGTCTGTCTGTCTGTCTCTCTCTCTCTCTCTCTCTCTCTCTTCTCTCTCTTCCAGTATGAGAGAGTATCCTGTTAACAATGATAGTCGTTTGCATCGGGAGGAAGTGGTGATGAAATGGGCGCGGGGTGTATGTCGTTGGGGGTGGGGGTGGGGGGGGGGACGGGATTGAGGAGTGGAGGTGGGACGAGGAGGAAGGAGGGGGATGAACGGGTGGGTGGAGGGGGTGGGTGGGATAGGGGTAGGAGAGGTGGGGAGGGAGTGAGGAGCGTGAGGCAGGGTTCCTACCGATCGCTTGCTTTAGAAACAGGGGGGCATGGCACCGCAGCTCTCAGGGTCTGATCCGTTTTGAAAGAGACAGCGGACCCTTCACCCTAGGGCGTGGGAGAGAGAGACGTATCTGTTCCTCCTCCGCCCCCCTGCACCATGCTTCTCTTCCTTTTTTTCTTTTTCTTTTCTAAAGAGCGTTCGCTGATTTTGTCGATACCATCGCAGCAGCAGTTGTTTCCTTCCTGGTTTACCTTCCCCCTCTTTGCCCTCACTACCCGCCGCCCTACCTCACCCCAACATCCATTCTTCCCCTCCCCCCCACCACCATCACCACCACCCGCCGCTTCTCCTCCCTTGTCCCTTCCCCACCCCCCCCCCTTCCGATCTCTTCGGCCTCTCAGCTGGTTGGTTTTGGTTTAGTTATCCTGCGCGTGGGCACGACGACAGGTATGAAAGAAACGATGTTTTTTTTTTTTTTTTTTTTTTTTTTTTTGGGGGGGATGCTGGGTGTGATGTTCAGTTCAACTTTTGTTCATCCCATCCCACGATTTCCCCCCGTAAACGCTGCAGTTGATTTTATTTATTTATTTATTTATATGTTAATTTATTTTTGAAAGAAATAATCTTTAAATCTGATCTGATTAATGAAAAAAAAAAAAAAGAAAAGAAAGAAACCCTCCTGCGGCTGGTGATAGAGTTCGTTTACGATCCCTCTTTCAAGTGGTGACTGATTTGCTTGTTATAGTTTTAGTCTGTGCATTTAATTTGCACGTGGTAGTTAGGGTTTTCCACATGTCTTTGGCCCTGATGTAGCCTCCGTAGTCGACTGACTGGAAGGTCTGTTGAAAGTGACATTAGAGGAGACGTATGTTCACGACAAGTGACATTAAACAAGTTACCTGCTCACTAACAGTGGAACAAAGGCGAGACGGCTTCTTCACTAAAAGTGACATTAAACGTCTGTTTACATAACATGACATTAGACGTCTTTTCACTAAAAGTGACATTAAACGTCTGTTTACATAACATGACATTAGACGTCTTTTCACTAAAAGTGACATTAAACGTCTGTTTACATAAAATGACGTCAGACGTCTTTTCACTGAAGATGACGTCAGACGACACGTCTGATCACTAGAAAAGACATTAGACAAGACATCTCTTCATTAACAGTGACCTCAGACGTTTGTTGACGAAGAGTGACATGAGATGAAACAGCTGTTCATTTTAAAGTGACATTCGACGTCTGTTCACTAAACAGTGAGATAAGACGAAACGTTTGTTCACCAAAAGTGACGTTAGACAACACGCCTGTTTCCCCAAAAAGCGACATAAGAGGAATTTGTTTTCTTGCTGAAGGTGACATTAGACGAGACGTCAGTGCATAGGAAATGACATGACATGAGACGTCTGTCTCTAAAGGTGACATGAGAGGTCAGTAGATAAGAAATGACATGACATGAGACGTCTGTCTATAAAGGTGACATGAGAAGAAAAGACAGAGGAGTGTGTGTAGTGTGTGTGCGTATGTGTGAGTACATGCGGGCATGGTTGTGTGCCATACGCGCGCGCGCGCATGTGTGTGTGTATATATATGTGTGTGTGTGTGTGTGTGTGTGTGTGTGTGTGTGTGTGTGTGTGTGTGTGTGTGTGTGTGTACACACACGAACGTACGTGCGCCTGCTTGCGAAAGTATGTATGTTTGTGAGCGTGTATGTGCGTTTGCGTGCGTGCGCTTTGCATTACGTTAACGCTCTTTCTTTACTTTCTTTACAAGGAAGTGAAGTAAAAGATTTGGGCTGCAGACTTAAAACAACGCAGCCAGAGAGAGAGAGAGAGAGAGAGAGAGAGAGAGAGAGAGAGAGAGAGAGAGAGAGAGAGAGAGAGAACAGCAAGAAAGGAAAACGTAACGAGGCTATTAATCAAGCTTTGAACTGTTTCAAACGCAAGGAGATTATTGCGCAATGCATGTTACAAAGGAGTGCGTGTGCCATATCTGATACCGAGCTGACATCATTAGGATGCATTTTAATCTCTCTCTCTCTCTCTCTCTCTCTCTCTCTCTCTCTCTCTCTCTCACTGTGTGTGTGTGTGTGTGTGTGTGTGTGTGTGTGTGTGTGTGTGTGTGTGTGTGTTGGCGCGCGCATGCATGCACGTGTGAAGTTCTAAAAATAGTTTTAACAATGATTGCTTTGCAGGGTGAGTTCCCATTTATTT
>CM065733.1:10681434-10686434 GCA_033310375.1 Conus canariensis | reverse complement strand
TCCTCTGTAACGGAGGAGCAGTGTGTAGAGTGAACACAGAGCTGTCCACTCTGGTCCTCTGTGACGGAGGAGCAGTGTGTAGAGTGAACACAGAGCTGTCCACTCTGGTCCTCTGTGACGGAGGAGCAGTGTCTAGAGTGAACACAGAGCTGTCCACTCTGGTCCTCTGTGACAGAGGAGCAGTGTCTAGAGTGAACACAGAGCTGTCCACTCTGGTCCTCTGTGGTGAAGGAGCAGTGTCTAGAGTGAACACAGAGCTGTCCACTCTGGTCCTTTATGATGGAGGAGCAGTGTCTAGAGTGAACACAGAGCTGTCCACTCTGGTCCTCTATGATGGAGGAGCAGTGTCTAGAGTGAACACAGAGCTGTCCACTCTGGTCCTTTATGATGGAGGAGCAGTGTCTAGAG
Organism: Conus canariensis; assembly: GCA_033310375.1. Classification (NCBI taxonomy): domain Eukaryota; kingdom Metazoa; phylum Mollusca; class Gastropoda; order Neogastropoda; family Conidae; genus Conus; species Conus canariensis. The sequence goes on along the minus strand of CM065733.1, from coordinate 10,686,026 downwards.
TGAACACAGAGCTGTCCACTCTGGTCCTCTGTGATGGAGGAGCAGTGTCTAGAGTGAACACAGAGCTGTCCACTCTGGTCCTCTATGACGGAGGAGCAGTGTCTAGAGTGAACACAGAGCTGTCCACTCTGGTCCTCTGTGATGGAGGAGCAGTGTGTAGAGTGAACACAGAGCTGTCCACTGTGGTCCTCTATGACGGGGGAGCAGTGTGTAGAGTGAACACAGAGCTGTCCACTCTGGTCCTCTGTGACGAGGAGGCAGAGTGTCTAGAGTGAACACAGAGCTGTCCACTCTGGTCCTCTATGACGGGGGAGCGGTGTCTAGAGTGAACACAGAGCTGTCCACTGTGGTCCTCTATGACGGGGGAGCGGTGTGTAGAGTGAACACAGAGCTGTCCACTCTGGTCCTCTGTGGCAGAGGAGCGGTGTGTAGAGTGAACACAGAGCTGCTCACTCTGGTCCTCTGTGGCGGAGGAGCAGTGTGTAGAGTGAACACAGAGCTGTCCACTCTGGTCCTCTGTGACAGAGGAGCAGTGTGTAGAGTGAACACAGAGCTGTCCACTCTGGTCCTCTGTGACGGAGGAGCAGTGTGTAGAGTGAACACAGAGCTGTCCACTCTGGTCCTCTGTGACGGAGGAGCAGTGTCTAGAGTGAACACAGAGCTGTCCACTCTGGTCCTCTGTGACAGAGGAGCAGTGTCTAGAGTGAACACAGAGCTGTCCACTCTGGTCCTTGTGGTGAAGGAGCAGTGTCTAGAGTGAACACAGAGCTGTCCACTCTGGTCCTCTTGACGGAGGAGCAGTGTCTAGAGTGAACACAGAGCTGTCCACTCTGGTCCTCTATGATGGAGGAGCAGTGTCTAGAGTGAACACAGAGCTGTCCACTCTGGTCCTTATGATGGAACGGGCATGTGTATAACGATGAACACAGTAGTGTCCACTCTGGTCTCATGTGATGGAGGAGCAGTGTCTAGGAGTGAACAACAGGTGTCCACTCTGGTCCATCTATGAGGGGGGCAGAGTGTGTCTAGAGTGAACACAGAGCTGTCCACTCTCGGTCTCTGTGATGGAGGTAGCAGTGTCTGTAGAGTGAACACACAGTGTCCACTGTGGTCTCTATGAACGGGGAGCAGTGTGTAGAGTGAACACCGAGCTGGCCACTTGGTCCTCTGTGACGGCAGGCGGATGCAGCTCTAGGTTGAACACAGGCCTGCCCATTGGTCCTCTAGACGCGGTAGGCGGTTTGTCCTAGAGTGAACACAGAGCCTGTCACTTGTGGTCTCTTATGACGGGGAGCAACTTCTGTGTGATGTAAGTGAACACGAGCTGTTCACTCTGGTCCTCTGTTGGCAGAGGAGCGGTGGTAGAGTGAACACAGAGCTGCTCACTCTGGTCCTCTGTGCGGAGAGCAGCAGTTGTGTAGATGAACACAGAGCTGTCCACTCTGGTCCTCTATGATGGAGAAGCAGTGTGTAGAGTGAACACAGAGCTGTCCACTCTGGTCCTCTGTGACGGAGGAGCAGTGTGTAGAGTGAACACAGAGCTGTCCACTCTGGTCCTCTGTGGTGGAGGAGCAGTGTGTAGAGTGAACATAGAGCTGTCCACTCTGGTCCTCTGTGGCGGAGGAGCAGTGTGTAGAGTGAACACAGAGCTGTCCACTGTGGTCCTCTATGATGGAGGAGCAGTGTCTAGAGTGAACACAGAGCTGTTCACTCTGGTCCTCTGTGACGGAGGAGCAGTGTATAGAGTGAACACAGAGCTGTCCACTCTGGTCCTCTATGACGGAGGAGCAGTGTCTAGAGTGAACACAGAGCTGTCCACTCTGTGCAGTTTTTTTTCTCTTTGCCTCTTTGGACAAACCTGGCTGTGAATATACGGATGGGATGTGTGTGAATAAATAACATGGGAGGAATGTAATGGGGAGGGAGAAGAGGGGGGAGGGTAATAAAAGGTGAGACACTCAAAAAAAAAAAAAGGGGGGGGAGATGGGGAGGGTGGGGGTCAAGAAGGGGGTTGGTGGTGGGGGATAGAGGGGGAAGGGGGAATGTCACACTCCTCAGGTATTGCTCTAAATGGGGCTGATCCACTGTCAGATAGTGAGAATTACGACATCCGTACGATACACGTGTGTCTTTTAACGGGGCAATCAATGGGAAGTGTCACCGCCATCACCCAGCGGCCTGTGATGTCTGATAACGGGTCCAGGCTGTTGTATTTTGCCGCCCCTCCAAAAGGGTTTTGGAAACGGCCTATCGACACCATTTATCGCAGGACCCCGGCTTACGTGCTGCCTATTTGGTTTCTTTCTCTTTTTTTTCCCCCTTTTTCTTCCTTTCTTTCTTTCTTTCTTTTTTTTTAAGCAACGTTTTCTTCGTGATTGCCCATACTTTCTTTGTGAAAACAGCCATACTACTTTGTTTCCCCATACAACTTGTTATATGCTGTTACTTCAGAAATAGCGGTTTATTTGCTTTTTTTTAGCCAGAGCAAGTGATCGTCGTGAACACAGATAATGGTGACTCATCAACACTAGGCCGTCTTCAGAAAGCAAGCAGTTATGACTCATAAAAAGCAGGTCACTATGATTCACCTACCTTGTGCGGTGATGTGAATGGTATGGAGTGTGAATGCTCCGTCTGCTCTATTTACCAATCACAGGTGGGTGCGGGTGGGTGGGTGGGTGGAGAGGGGGGGGGGGGGGAATGGCCTAATCTGATCAGAAAAATTTCGTTTTTGACATCATGGCCATGAAGACTAAGTTTTATCTTATTTGTATGGAAGAGGAAGTGGATTTCAAACGTAAAGAAACTGACCTAAAAGACAAGATTTCGCCACTGATTTTTCCATCTCTGTCTTGTTTATTTGTTACCATTCTGTATGAATTAAAGACAAAATCTCGTCACTAATTTATTCTCTGTCTCGTTTATTTATTACCATTAGTTATGAATTAAAGACAAGATTGTGTCACTAATTTTTTTTAATTTAATCTCTGTCTCGTTTATTTATTACCATTAGGTATACATGTCGGGCTACGTGACTGCGCCGAAATGTGTAAACTTCTTTCCGATTGGTAGGGAGAGTCGTCGGTATTTCAACATTTGATGCCGCCATAGCGCTTGCAGCGGAAAGACAAATATTGCCGGAAGCCGGAAATGACCTCCATAATTATCGGCTCGTGGCTGACTGGAGTCACAGAAAAGGAGAATGCTGAAGAGGGCTCCACCTACCAGTCACAGGACGTTGTTTGCTTTTTGGTGCGTGGGCACAACGATAATGGCTGAACAGGATTTGGAAAAAAAAGATTTCTTCTCGTCGATCGCTTGCCCTTTCAGGACAATAGCTTTCTTGTTGGTATGGAAGCTGAAGTGGAGTTTTTTTTAAACGGGGAAATAAGCTGAGTTAGACTCTAGTTTACATTGTCATCGTTTGAGTGGTCGGGTGTTTCTGGATGTTTCTTGTTCTTTTGCCTTTTCTTTTTTCTTTCTGTTTGTTTGTTTGTTTTTTTACTGTCCCTTGTCTGTGTCGCTTCAGTGGCACCGCTCCCCACGTCGTTCATTCCCACCCTCGTCCACAGCCACACCCCAACCCCTGCCCTGTAGCTCCGGCATCGCCGCTGGTTCTCGTTTCTGTCTTTTTTTTTTTTTTTTTTACGTGGGAATGGTATTGTACATGGGATATGCGAATCGTCCCGATTCTGATGGGGGCCGGAATAGCTCAGTGGTAGAGCGCCGGACTCGTAGTCTAGGGTTGCGGGTTCGAATCTCCGCCGAGCCGTTTCGGTACAGGGGGATTTTTCCCTCAGAGTTAACTTTGGTTCTGAATCCATTTTCCATACAGTCCTTCGAATGAGACTCTAAACCGAGGTTCCGTGTGTGAATGCACGAATAACATCTTGCACACAGGTGAAATCCCATCACCAACTTTCGGAAGAGAAGGCCAGTTTGGCCGTTGGTATGGATGACACGTTACACATAGCATGCACCTTCCCCGAAGTTGGAATATGGCTGCCTTAATGGCGGGATAAAGAATGGTCGTACACACAAAACTCCACTCCCTTTGTTGGGCAGATGGGATTAATCCTTGCCTGTCTATGCAGGGAGTGTCATGCAGGAGTGTCAGCCTGCGTACGCAGAAAAAGAAGTCCCGATTCTGATAACTTACTATTGATCTAGAGGAAGAGCCACTGTGCTCACCTGTTGCACAAGTGGGTGGTTTTTTTGTTTTTTTTTTGTCTTCTTCTGCCTTTTGTTTCATCACCTGACGTCTTATCAGCTTAAGAAGATGACACTGAGTGTTTTTTTTTTTTTTTTTTTAATGCGATGCGATAAGGCTTGAATGTCGTTTGCCGCCAATGCGTACTTCTGTGAGGGTTTACAGATTTTTTTTCTTTCTCATCTTTGTTAGAATCGTTTCATAGGAATAGAGATTTGTCACAAAAAAAGTTTTTTGCGAGAGAGAGCGAATCTGTGTGGTTTGATGCTGTTCTTTTATTCTTGTAGTCTAATGATGTGCAGTATATACGTTTTAGACCGAGCCATGCCTTCTTGGGAATCCACGGGGTTTTGAAGAAATCGTCCTTGTTTGTTATATTCTC
>CM065733.1:10661434-10663934 GCA_033310375.1 Conus canariensis | reverse complement strand
TGTTGCTGCTTTCAAGATGAGTTCCATTGCCAGCACGAACAGTATTGGGGAAATTGCACAGCCCATTGCAATACCCACTTCCAAGTTGATCCAGTCTGTTGTGTACTCCTTGGTAGAGAACCGCATTGAGAAGCCATTGAAGTACTTCTTGAGCATGTCGCGGATGTTCTTTGGCACATGGTACATCTCAAGAGCCAACTGTATCATCTCATGGGGCACAGATCCATATGCGTTTGCCAGATCAAGCCACACTACGTCCAGGTCTCTCTTTTCTGTTTTTGCTTTTTGGATTGCGTCCCAGATCATTGTGGCGTGTTCTACACAGCCCGCCACGCCTGGGATGCCACCTTTCTGGACTGACACATCCAAGTACTTGTTTTCCATCAGGTACTTGGTCAGCCTTGCTGCCATGACAGAGAAGAAGATTTTCCCTTCGACGTTCAGTAGTGATATTGGCCTGAACTGGCCAATGTCACTTGAGTTTTGCTCTTTGGGAATGTACACACCATCTGCCGTCATCCACTGGCCGCTGATCTTCTGGTTTCTCCAAGCCGATCGCAGCAGCCTGTGGAGCCACTCCAGCACCTTGGGACATTTCTTGTAAAGCTGGTAAGGTATTCCGTTTGGCCCTGGTGATGATTTGGCTCTGGCTTTGTCGACCACCTTCTTGATTTCCGCCAACGTTGGAGGCTTGCCATTGAACTGTTCCTCAGGGTTGGTTGGCCACACCAGACCTTGAATGTCGAGTGGTGCTTTGCTCTGTGGGTCAGAGTATGTTTTCCTCAGATGCTGCTCAAGAACTCCTTTGTCCACACTTAGGGTCCCAGATTTTGGCTGCTCAAACAGTGTTCTGGCAAACTGGAAGGGGTCTCTGAAGAAGCGCTCTTGTGTCTTCTTCTTTTTGCTCTTCCTCTTCCTCGCAGATTCCGCTTTGCTGAGGGCACTGTGTTTTTCTTTCAGGTCTTTCCACAGTTTTTCCAAGCCTTGTTTTTCAGCTGGCAGTGCGGTCTTCATTTGCATCTTGAGGTTTTTCTTTTGGACCCTGATCTTGTCCATCTTTTCTTGGCGTCTGGATTTCTTTGGAGGTGTTTTCTCTTTGGGTAGTTTTGCTCCATAGGCGTCTCTACATGTGGCATACACAATGTCCCCATATGTGGCTAGTTTGTGTTCCAGGGTGCTTTTCCCTATCAGTGCATCGAGTCTTTGGACGATTTTTGCATCCAGTTTCTCCCAATCTTCAGTTTCGTTTGCTCGTGGCAGGTTGAGTTTCAGGCGCCTGGCATCGAGGGCCTGTGCAAATTCCTCATCCGAACCAACAGCGTGGATGTCCTTGGCACTGTGGTTTAAATCCTGGCCTTGGTCTTCCGACGTCTTATCTGCTGATGCAGTGCGCTGCTGCTCATTCAGATGAGTCTTCACACATCCCATCTTTGTTCTGTGGATCTTCATGCCACGGGTGGTAGCGAAACGCTTTCCACAGACACATGGATATTCCATTTGGTCCATGTTCATAGTCCGTTTGGGATTGTCTTCTACCACATTCCTGCTACCAAAAAAAACCATGTCAGGTTGAGCTGGGAATATCATGGCCGTTTTGAAGTGGATGGGCAGGAAAAGGGCGGGGAAGAAGAGGTGGAGGGAGGGAGGGAGGGAGGGGGGAGGTCCAGGGAGACTAGAGGTGGGGTGTGGGGGTGGGTGGGGGGGGGGGGGGGAATGTTTCCGCCAGCGAGGTTCGAACTCGCGAAATCTGTTGACGACCTGCAGCTCTGCCGCTGAGCCAACCTGCCACCCAGCGCATAGAGAGAGGGTATGGAAGGGTTGAGTGATGTTCGGGTGTCACGACTGCACCCATCTGCCTGAAGGGCATAACCCTCCCCGGGGAGTGAGGGGGGAAGGGGAAGGGGGACCTGTCTTACACTGCACATAACGGACCACCAGAACGACAGCACATTAAACGATGATTAAATTCACACAAATGGACAATACTTGAATTGATCGCCCTCGTGATCTGAAGTCGCAACATTTGACTTTTAATTAAGCGAATTCGGGGAGCTAACCCTGCACCCTGAAATGCTGAGAAGGGTCGGTGGGTCGGTGGGTGGGAGAGAGGGTGGGGGAGGTTATACCACAGAGAAGCGAACAGGGAGCGGTAGGGGGGGGGGGGGGGGACAGCTGGGTGTCGCAGCACGAGGCCACAGACGAGGACGGGGGTGACAAGTAAAGGGGAAAATGTTGTGTGTGTGTGTGTGTGTGTGTGTGTGTGTGTGTTGTGTGTGTTGTGTGTGTGTGTGTGAGAGAGAGAGAGAGAGAGAGAGTGTGTGTGTGTGTGTGTGTGTGTAGGCGTGAGAACAAAGCGCGACCACGGGGGAGAGCGGGTGGGTGGGGTGGGTGTTTTTGCCGGACACTAGGGGGCAGCTGGTCCTGAGCGGCCGTGGCCGGGCCGGCAGGGTTAATTATTCCCCCTCTTTTGTCTTGGACCTTCTCCCCTGGTGTGTGTGTG
>CM065733.1:10646434-10656434 GCA_033310375.1 Conus canariensis | reverse complement strand
TTCGTCTGTCCGTTCGTCTCTCTCTCTATCTATATGCTGTCTATCTGTTCATCTCTCTTTCTTTGTCTGTCTGTCTGTCTGTCTGTCTGTCTCTCTCTCTCTCTCTCTCTCTCTCTCTCTCTCTCTGCGTGCGCACGCGCGTGTGTGAACGCGCACGCACGTGCATGCGTTGGCTGGCATGCGCGTACGACTATCTCTAATGGCATTACTCTCACGCCCCTTATTCCTACCCCCCCCCCCCTCCCTGCCCTCACCCAGAGAGAGTAGAGCGAGTTAAAAAAAAGTTTTGAAATTTTGAATATAAAAAATCAAACATTGGTATCATTGAATTAAACCTTTCTTGCGGAAAAAAGGAATGAATGATTTAGCCGTGGGCTTGCTAGCCAATCCAGCACAGTATTGGTGGATAGTTGTGATATTTTGTAATGAGGGTCGGAGTGAACAGAGGGCAAACAACGCCATACAGAAAGGAGAGTCAGTTCATTTGAGATGACGATGCTGTCAGTGTGCTTACGAAAGTATGAACAGCCCACACACCGTTCTTGCATAACAGACAAACAAACCACCCTGAATGATAATACTGTTGTCAAACAGTGATTGATGAACAATTAAAAAAAAAAAAAGTTCCGCCTCTTTGAAAAGCACGTTTTTCTTGGTTGAAAATAAGCAGGGCAAAGAATTTCATTACATGAATTTGTCTACAATGGTAAATATTTCAGTAGCTATTTTGTTAAGTATTTAAAGACTCAGTGAAATTGATTATCTGAAATATCTGCTTGAGTTTTTCTGCTTCGTCTTCAGTAAAGAGGCATTCATATCTATGGCAGATTGAAACTCACTTAACTGTTATTTTCTTCCTGTTACTGTTTTTTTTTTCTATTAAAATTCTACCTTATTTCATGATTCGTATCTGTGAGGACAATGCTTGATGCTATGTCTGTAGTTTTGATATCAGCTTAGCCTTTGCTTTTCTGCTTAGTCTTTTACAACAGGACATTCAGGCCCACGAAAGTCGCTTAATGACTATTTTCAACCAATGAAAAGTGCACTATTGAAAAGTATACTATTTTCTACCTTTGAAAAGTGTACTATTTTCTACCTATGAAAAGTGCACTGTGTTCTACCTGTGTAAAAAGTGTACTGTGTTCTACCTATGAAAAGTGTACTGTTTTCTACCTATGAAAAGTGTACTGTGTTCTACCAGTGAAAAGTGTACTGTGTTCTACCTATGAAAAGTGCACTGTGTTCTACCTATGAAAAGTGTACTGTTTTCTACCTATGAAAAGTGTACTGTTTTTCTACCTATGAAAAAGTGTACTGTTTTCTACCTATGAAAAGTGTATAGTTACTCCATGATTCGATCGTGTGAGGACAGCCTAACATGCTACGTACGTACTTTGGATACCAACATAGAATCCGTCATTTGAGAACTCCCTGTGGCCCTGAGTAATTTACTCTTGTATTTGTGATGTGACGCATTTTCAGGATAAATAATTATGTTGAAACGAAACTAGTAGACTTCCCATCAGCTGTGGGAAAATCAGGACTGGAAGATTTCTCTGTACATGAGACCTGCTTAACCACAAGGCTTTGCAACACCCTCATCTCTACCCCTCCCCCCCCCCTTCCCTGCTTTGTCTCCCCCCCCCCCCCCCCCCCCACCTTCTCGCCGTCACTCCGTTCTCCGGGGCTCCCACTAATAATGCACAGGCAAACTTGATGTATTCACCACAGAGTCCATTATGGTCCGAATGCTAAAATATTGACCGCTTGCTTCTGTGCGCAGCTGATGACCAGGAAGATGACGGCATTGTGTGGCTTTCTGTGGCCGTGAGCGGTCAGGGTTGTCCACACCTTGGACCAGAGCTGCCAGCTCGGCAGCTTTTGCTTTTTTTTTTTTTTCTTTTTTTTTGAGGAGTAGTACTGATCTGATTGAAAGAAAACCCACCCTTCCCTACAGCAGAGAAAAATCTATAGTGTGGCCTTGACAGATGAGGAGGAGGAAGAGGAGAAGAAGGAGGAGGAGAAGAAGAAGAAGAAGAAGAGAGAAACAGAGAGAGAGAGAGAGAGAGAGAGAGAGAGAGAGAGAGAGAGAGAGAGAGAGAGAATGTTATATGTAAAAAGGAGAGAGAGAGAGAGAGAGAGAGAGAGAGAGAGAGAGAGAGAGAGAGAGAATGTTTTATCTAGAAGAAGAGGAGAGAGAGAGAGAGAGAGAGAGAGAGAGAGAGAGAGAGAGGATGTTTTATGTGAGGTTTAAACCTTAGCGGCCTAGGGAAGGTCTGGCGGCGAAGTCATCATCAAGGGCAAAAAGAGACACTGTCACTGCCCTCTGAGAGAAAGGCCTTGATTTCTTTACCCCGGTTGTTTGTTGGGTTGTTTGTCTTGTGATGTTTGTTTGTTTGTAAGTGTTCATTTGAGGGAAAGAAAGAATTCATATCTGTTCTCTCTCTCTCTCTCTCTCTCTCTCTCTCTCTCTCTCTCTCTCTCTCTCTCTCTCTCTCTCTCTCTCTCTGTGTTTATATAACGTCATCGACTAAGAGTACGTCAGGGAAAAAAAAAAAAGCAAACCAACAAACAAGAAGAACAATAGTCATGTCACACGTCCATCATTGTTTGGCATTGGCATAGAACAAGAAGAACGTCTGTTGAACAGGAGAAGGTGGTGTGTAGTGTTGGTGACTGACCATCACCGTTGTGATTCAGCCTGAGAAAAGTTCTCAGTGGTCGGCTTAGCTTGACTCTGTTGCAGGGGGGTAGGTCTTTTCTTCTCTCTCTCTCTCTCTCTCTCTGTTTCTCTCTGTCTCTGTGTCTGTCTCTCTCTCTCCGTTTCTCTCTCTCTCTCTCTCTCTCTCTCTCTCTCTCTCTCTCTGTTTCTCTTTCTCTGTTTCTGTCTCTCTCTCTCTCTCTCTCTCTCTGTTTTTTCTCTTTCTGTTTCTCTCTCTCTCTGTTTCTCTCTCTCTCTCTCTCTCCCTCCCTCCCTCTCTCTCTTCTCCCCACTCCCCTCTCACTTTCGCTCTCTCTCCCTCTCTCCCCTGCCCCTCCCTGTCTTACCCCTCTCCCCCCCCTCTCTTTCTCTATGTCTGTCTGTCTGTCTGTCTCGCTCTCCCTACACCCCTCCCTCCCCAGACCCTCCTACTTACTATTTTCTTTCACATGAATGACTAACGACTGCGTTATCTATGAAGATACGGGTGAGGCGCCGGCAGCCACCGACCGATAGTGGCCGATTGATTCGTCTGATGGAATTCCTCTTTTGTTTCCCTCCCCCTCCCCCTTACCCCCTCCCCCTCCACCCCCCCCCCCCCCCACACACACACTCACACCCACCGTTTCCCAAAACCCCTGCTGCAAGCTCACCCGCCCCCCCCCCCCCCTCCTCCTGGGGTCGCCGTTAGATGGGTAGAGCGAAGCTAATCGGAATGGAATTTGTGAGCCCTTGAATGATTCATAATTCCAGCCGATGGCCCGCCCGTCGGCAGACGGCGATACCGCACGGGTGTGGGAGGGGAGGCGATGGGCAACGGGTCGGAAGACCGTCTTGAAGCGCCCCCAGCTAGAATGGCAGGGCGCGCGGGATCTCTTTGTCTGTCTGTCTGTCTGTCTGTCTCGCTCACGCTCTCTCTCTCTCTCTCTCTCTCTCTCCTCTCTCTCTCTCTCTCTCTCTCTTCTCTCTCTCTCTCCCTGTCTGTCGCTCTTGCTCTCTCTGTCTCTCCCTCACTCTCTTTCTCTCTCTGTGTGTTTATCTGTCTCTCTCTCTCTCTCTCTCTCTCTCTCTCTCTCTCTCTCTCTCTCTCTCTCTCTCTGTTTCTGTTTTGTTGTTTGTTTTTGCTATGAAGACAAGTCAGATGATGTTCTTTGTAGCTAAGCCGACCACGGAGGCCACATCAGGGCTACTTAAAGTTTGTTTAAAAAACAAGAGAGAGAGAGAGAGAGAGAGAGAGAGAGATACAAATTAGAATTGCCAAGAAATTCAAGCGCAAGTCATCAATTTTTTTCTAAAAAAAAAAAAAAAGAAGAAAAAAAATTCTGTTACCAACTACGTAAAGTCACATCAAATATTCAAATTTTGAGTTAAAAAAAAAAAAATCACATCAGCAGAAACATCATTGAGCATCCTAAGAAGAACTATATGTTCTGTGCATGATGATTTAATTGCGTGTGCATCAGTGGAATGCAGTATGCTGTAATGGCATTTTGCTGTTACATCGTCATCTGAAAGGAAAAAAAAATTCTTTGTTAAAAGGGGGAAAAACACTCGTTGAATGTAGGACTCTGAACCTCATTGAGGAATTTTCCGGTTTTTTTTTTTTTAAGTCAAGGGGGCTATATCTTTGCTGAAACCAATTACTGACGGTGAGTTCGTCACAAACCGCTGGGTCAATTCACTCAAACGATCTGTCTGTCGTGTTCATACGAACGAACGCCTTGCATTCGTCGGGATGTAGACTGACTTTTCGGCCATGTTCTGGATTAGTTGTCTTCGTGACAGCAACGAAGCGGTGACAAAAAAAAAAAAAAAAGAAGAAAATCAGCCCTGAAAAAGATACCTTTCCTGTGTCCGGATCTGACGTTGACAGCTGTCCAATGCAACTGCCCCCTGGTGTCGGAATCAACTCGGCATCACTGTCAAATGTCAAGTCTGCTCCTCCAAGTTGCATTTCCATTCTTTGCTGTTGTTTAATTAAAGCGCCTACATAACACACACACACACACACACACACACACACACACACACACACACACAACACACACACACACACCACGCACGCACGCACGCACGCACGCACGCACGCACGCCACGCACGCGCACGCGCGCAGAGAGAGAGAGAGAGAGAGAGAGAGGGTTTTTTTTTTTTTTTATTAAACACAGTCTTTTACCTTTTCACACAGGAAAGTTGTTTTTGCCGAAGCGAAGTTTTTTTTTTTTTTTTTTTTTTTTTTCAAAACCAACATTCTGATAAACCGTCTAGTTTTCTTGTAGCGACCCCTGTCAATGTTTTTCCAACGAGGGGAAGTCACTGGCAATGAACTTGCATCGTCAAGGAGAAAAAATCGAAAAAAAAAACACACCCTTTGTGTGGGCTTAAAAAGACAAAAAGAAGAACTTCTAACAACAGTGGCAAAAGGAAGAAAGCAAGAGCTACAGTCACCACGACATGAACAGACGTCAGAGCCAAGTTAATTAACCCTTTAACTACCAAGACTCACTGAAAGCTGATCGGTGTAATCAGAGCTGGAAAAAGGCAGTTAACCCTTTAACTACCAAGACTCACTGAAAGCAGATCAGTGTAATCCGATCTGAAAAAAACAAAGTCAGTCACACACTGCGTGTGGGGTAGACTTTAAAGTGTAATTGCTTGCCCCCGAGTCCACTTAAAACGCACTGTCTTACGTTAAAGAGGACAATTCAGACAGCGGTACCTGATCTGTCTGCCCCATCTCTCATCACGAGGCTGCTACTTCACCCTCTGGCTGACCATCTGCCATCACACAGTACCAGGATGAAGGAACACAAGTGCAGATGGAATGCAAACCAGGCTGGTACAATTCCAGTTCTTCACAGGGATGAAGGGAAACACAAGTGCAGATGGAATGCAAACCAGGCTGTCATTCTTCACAGGGATGAAGAGAAACACAAGTGCAGATGGAATGCAAACCAGGCTGTCATTCTTCACAGGGATGAAGAGAAACACAAGTGCAGATGGAATGCAAACCAGGCTGTCATTCTTCACAGGGATGAAGGGAAACACAAGTGCAGATGGAATGCAAACCAGGCTGTCATTCTTCACAGGGATGAGAGAAACACAAGTGCAGATGGAATGCAAACCAGGCTGTCAATTCTTCACAGGGATGACGAGAAAACACAAGTGCAGATGGAATGCAAACCAGGCTGTCATTCTTCACAGGGATGACGGAAACACAAGTGCAGATGGAATGCAAACCAGGCTGTCATTCATTCACAGGGATGAAGGGAAACACAAGTGCAGATGGAATGCAAACCAGGCTGTCATTCTTCATCGTCGTATCCGTTTCTCCGACGACATTAGCACCCGAAGAACTAGATGACAAGGAAAACGAACTCAGTGAGATAGCTCGAAGTGCATGAGACCTTTTTTTGGAGTGAGAGAGAGAGAGAGAGAGAGACAGAGAGACAGAGACAGAGTGAGAGAGACAGACAGACAGACAGAACACACACACACACACACACGCACACACACACGCACACACGCACGCACGCACGCTCGGACGCACGCACACACACCCACACCCACACCCACACCCACACCCACACACACGCACACCAAGACGACGACCAAACAAACAAGCAAGCAAAACAAACAAACAAACTAAGAAATGCAGGTTGCAGACGTTGAGTTTTGACTACCTCCCAGCAATGACCTGACTAGTACTGACCAGAAGCTGTCCGTCCGTCAGATGTCGTCGAAACACCCCGAGCCCTGTCACTGACTCGAGAGAAAAGCGACTGCACAATCATCTGCAACAACAGTCAAGAATTGTGCAGACCTTCCCGACGAAGAAACATCTTCCACTGCAGCAGTTCAAACGAAACGTTTAGGACAATGTGTGTTTCTGGTATTTGTTGGTTGGTTTGTTTGTGTTTATTTTTGGCACTGGCCGAGGGAAGATGGATGGTGGCTGCAGCGTCTGCGACCACCTCCAACAAGAACGGCGAAGACACAAACAGTTATGACCGACGCTTAGCTGAATGGATATTGAGAGGCCCATCAATAATCATCGCTCGTAAGGAGATTACCATTGTTTTCTTGACGGTTCTGTGGTGGGCTGGAGAGAGAGAGAGAGAGAGAGAGAGAGAGAGAGAGAGAGAGAGAGAGAGAGAGAGAGAGAGAGAGAGATGTTTACAACTGTCGAGGGAACGTATTCCCACAAGGCTTTTTTTTTCTCTCTCTCTCTCGTTTATCTTCATTTGTATATTTATGTGATTAGATATGTCTCTCTTCTCCTTCATAATCTTAATCATTGTTGCCTGTCCCTTTCAGTTTTCTGATCCTAGATCCTTGATGAATTATTGTCGCTCGCAGTCAGTGCCACAAGGTGTGGGATCTTCTCAAACTCTGTCTGTCTGTCTGTCTGCGTTTGTGTCTGCCAGCCAGTCTGTCTGTCTCTCTCCGTCCGTCCGTCTGTCTGTCTGTCTGTCTCCGTCCCCTCTCTCTCTCTCCCCCCCCCCCCCCTCTGTGTGTGTGTGTGTGTGTGTGTGTGTGTGTGTGTGTGTGTGTGTGTGTGTTGTGTGTGTTGATGGATGGGTGGTCGGTCTCTCCCTTCCCCATACACCCCACCTCCGTCCCTCCCACCCACGCATCGAGTCACAACTACCCCCCCCCCCCCCCCCCCCCCAGTGCTCCAGTGCTTCTCTCCAAGGCCAGTGGTAGTTGGGAAGTGGACTGAAAACACGAGCAGGTCGATCACTGGATAAGAGAGGCGAAAACAGGAAAGAAGAAGGAAGGGAGGAAAGGCGGGGTAGAAGGGGAGGGGGGAGGAGGAGGGAATAGGGGATGGAATGGGATGGGTAAGGGGAGGAGGGGGAGGAGTTTTAGAGAGAGCGATGCGGAGGAAAGAAAGAAACAGTTTGGGGAGAAGGGTGTGTGTGGGGGGTGGGTGTGCATTGACCAGGCTGTTGCGCCGAGATGCCATTTACCTCCCCCCCCCCAAGCCACTCCCCCCCCCCCCCCCCTCCCTGAACGCTTCTGTCGGGACCTCAGGATTATGTCACGTCACGGGTCTGGCGTCACATAAAACGACAGAATATCACCACCCTTACCCTGTCACACACCCTTCTTCCCCCCTCCCCACATCCCCCCACTCCCATCCCAGCCCCCCCCCCCGCCCTTAATCCCCCTCCCTCCCCCCCCCCACTCTTTCCTCCAGCCTAACCGACCGTTGCTGAGTGACTTTAGCAGCAACAGCAGCAGGCACGGCAGCATCACCATCAGCAAGCGAGGGAAGCGGCTTCCTGTCCGATGGTGGTGGTGGTGGTGGTGGTGGCGGAGTGTGTCGTCCGGAGTAGCGTCATCAGTATCCGCATCACGCCGCCCATCACTCTGTCACTGTCTGGCCCACGCCCCAGCCCGCTCTGCCACCGTGTGCAGCAGCAGTCGCCGGATTGACTAACGTCAAGGAAGGAACGGGGTCGAGTCAGGCACAGTTTGGAAGGAAAAAAAAAAAGGAAAAAAAAAAAAAAAAAGAAAGAAAGAAAGAAAAAGAAGGAGAAGAAAACTGTTCGCGAGTAATGGGTTCCAACGACGAACAGGCGGAGGGGAACTTAAACACTTAACAATTTTGTTTAGTTTTTTTTTTTTTAATTTATTATTCTACGGGAATAGAACCCATGACATACTGCTATGGTGCTGAGAATTCGTGCTTTAAAAAAAAATCCGGAAAGTCTGCCTCACAGTCGGCTCTCATCAGGGTGAAAAAAAAAAAAAAAGCCGTGGTAAAAACACGCCAAATAGACTAGGGGGTTAAAAAAAACAACAACAACAGAAGTAAAGTCACGCCGAGGAGAAAACCAGAGGAAAAAAAAGCAACAACAAAAAAGCGCGCCAGATGAAAAAAAAGAGGAAAAAAAATATACCAGACAGAAAAGAGAGGTAAACACACGCGAAACAGAAACACAGAGGTAAAAGCACGCCAAAATAGTAAGTTTGTTATCGATCAGTGAACACTGAAATAGAAAAAAGAAAAAGAAAAGAAAAAAAAAAAGGGGGGGGGGTGTGTGGGGGGGAGGGGGGGGGAAGGGGGCATTCAGGTGATTAAAACGGACTGGAGGGAGGGGATGATGATAATGATGATAGAAAACAAGAAAATCGCCCGTCGAAATAAACATGGGCTAGAAAAGAGGAACTGACAGGAGTATAATGTCAGAAGGCGAGAACACGGATTGGAACTGTCAAAACAGCCCCCCGGCATTCTAAGGATAGTAAAGACGTGGAAACAAACGATGAACGATTTGTGGAATATCAGGTAATAAAGGATCGAGTGTCTGGGTGGCAGAGGCTTGATTGAGATTCACAATGTCGCTTTGAGCTAGTCCTCTGATGCCACAACGACCCATCTCTGTCTGTCTCTCTATCTCTGTCTCTGTCTGTCTGTCTGTCTGTCTGTTTCTCTCTCTCTCTCTCTCTCTCTCTCTCTCTCTCTCTCTCTCTCTCTCTCTCTCCCTCCCTCCCTCCTCCCTCCCTCCCTTGCTCTCTCCATCTCTGTCTCTATCTCTGTCTCTGTCTGTCTGTCTGTCTGTTTCTCTCTCTCTCTCTCTCTCTCTCTCTCTCTCTCTCTCTCTCTCTCTCTGCCTCCTCCCCTCCCTCCCTTGCTCTCGCCCTCTCTCCCTGTCTCCTCTCTCTCTCTCTCTCTCTCCTCTCCTCTCTCTCTCTCTCTCTCCTCTCTCTCGCTCAAAATACAATTGAGACACACTATTCAGTCTCCCACTAGTGCAAACACGTTGGAAAGCTGTTCTTTGCGACGCACACATTGTTGCGGTCACGTGACCCGGGAATTTGTTTTAATTCTTTACCTCGGGGCCTCTTTACCTTATCCTGTGAACGTTTATTTTGTTTATTTTGTTTGTTTGTTTCTTTGTCTGTTTCACGTAACTCAACAAAAAAGGTTCATTTAGTTCTTTGATTTAATAAAGCCAGTCGATCCTTGATCTCTCCTTGTGAGGGAAATGATGGAGTGGAGGAGGGTTGACGAGGGGGAACCCCTAAACTTGAAGGTGTCTGACCTTCCCTGCGCTTAACGGAGGAGGACCAGGTATCCACCCACTGACAGCTGGGTGTCCAGAGGTGGTGTGTTCAACAAGCGAGAACACGAATGCGGTCACCGTGCTCGATTACGTGTCAAATGATCCCAGCTTTTGGGGGGAAGTGTGTTGACTTCAAACAAACAAACAAAAACAAAACAAAACAAAAAAAAAAACAAAAAAAAAAAAAAAAAAAAATCGCTTCTGTGATGCGAACGAACGTTT
>CM065733.1:10631434-10638934 GCA_033310375.1 Conus canariensis | reverse complement strand
GCTGCTGCTGGTGCTATAGGGTGAGAGAAAGGGGGGGGGGGGGGGAGTCTTTATGATGGACGCTTCTCCAGATTCCTGGCAGAGTCTCCATGAAGGTTCCAGAGCTGTCGCGGCGCGGCGCCGAGAGAAAATGAATGGTTGATTCCCAACGAGAAATTACCTGCTTTTTACCTGCTTGAACCTGCCTACTACGTGTGGAACGGGGAGGGGGGGGGGGGGGGGGGGGGGGGGGGGGGGGGGGAGGGGGGACACTAGGGAGAACGCTTGCTTGTCGACAATAGGGAGGACGATTAGGCAGAAATCTCTCTGCTCCGTTCTTTCAAGGTTTCTTTTGTTTCTTTCTTGTCTCTGTCTCTGTCTCTCTCTGTCTCTCTCTCTTCTCACTGTCTGTCTAGCTCTGACTGTCTGTCTCTCCGTCTTTGTCTCTATCTGTGCCTCGTGCTGTATGTGTCTGCGTCTCTTGTCTCTCACTCTGTCTCTGTTTTCTGTCTCTTTGTGTCTCTGCTGTCTGTGTCTGTCGCTTAATCTCTCTCTGTCTCTGTTCTCTTCTCTTTGTGTCTCCGTCTGTCTGTCTGTCTGTCTGTCTCACTCTCTCTCTCTCTCTCTCTCTCTCTCTCTCTCTCTCTCTCCTCCACCCGTAGCCTATTTTTTTCGGTGTGGGGTGTTTCTATTTCTGTCCGTATGTCTGTCTCTGAATATCTGTCTGTCCGTATGTCTGTCTCTGAATATCTGTCTGTCCGTATGTCTGTCTCTGAATATCTGTCTGTCCGTATGTCTGCTCTGAATATCTGTCTTCGTATGTCTCCGAATACGTCCGTATCTGTCTGAATACTCGTCCTATGTCTGTCTAATATCTGAATGTCCGCATGTCTGTCTCTGAATATCTGTCTGTCTGCTTGTCTGTCTCTGAATATCTGAATGTCCGCATGTCAGTGTCTGAATACCTGTCTTTGAGCTCCCTTCTCGCTTTCCCTTTCCTCTTCGTTTCTGTACTCCCCCCCCCCCCCCCCCCCCCCGCTCTCCTCCCCCTACCCCCTTCCCCCAGTTCAGCCTCTCTCCCTTTGTGTCCGTCTTGGTGTCTTTGTCTCTCCGTGTCTTTCTCACTAATTGTGTGCATTATTTACACCCCACCCCCCACCCCCACCCCCACACACTTCTCCCTCTGTCCCCGCTCTTTCTTTCTATCCTTCTTTCAACTTCCTGGTTGTGTGTGTGTGTGTGTGTGTGTGTGTGTGTGTGTGTGTGTGTGTGTGTGTGTGTGTGTGTGTGGTGTGTGAGCGTGCGCGGGCGTTGTTGTTGTTGTTGTTGTTGTGTGTTTGTTTTAATTTGTCCAGTTTTCGTCAGTCTCGCCCCTTTATTGTCCCATCACACTTTCTTATTGTTTTAGTTCATTTGTTCACAAATTCATCCATTCATTTTGCCTTTCTATCTTCTTCTTCCTCTTCTCTTCTTCTTCTTCTTCTTCTTCTTCTTCTTCTCTTCTTCTCCTCTCTCTCTCTCTCTCTCTCTCTCTCTGTGCTCTCTCTCTCTCCCCTTCTCTCTGTCTGTCTGTCTGTCTCTTCCTCTCTGCCTGTCTCTCTGCCTGCCTGTCTTCTGTCCTGTCTGTCTGTCTGTGTGCTGTCTGTCTGTCTGTCTCTCTTCTCTGTCTCTCTCTCTCTCTCTCTCTCCTCTCTCTCTCTCTCTCTCTCTCCTCTCTCGTCCCCCTATCTCTCAGTCTGTCGGTCGGTCTGTCTTTCTTTAATTCCCCTCCTTCCTTCCTCTGTTTCTCTCTCTGGCTTTTCCCCTGTCGTGTTTCTCTCCCCCTTGCATTACTGTTGTTCAGACTGGATACATTCCAAGCATGCTCCGTGGAAAATTGCCGATCATTTCGCTTCATTGCCAAGCGGCCAGCGGGTCATGAAAATACTCAGGGGTTTTTAGACCCCCCTCGTCTTCCTGACGGGTTTTTACGCCCTTGTTTCTGGTGGCGTTGTACCTTCTCGCACCACTTGTTTGCATCTGCAGTTGGAGACTAAGGGCAGAGCATACACACACACACACACACACACACACACACACACACACACACACACACACACACACACATACACGCACAGAGAGAGAGAGAGAGAGAGAGGAGAGAGAGAGAGAGAGAGAGAGAGAAGAGAGAGAGAGAGAGAAACTGTCTCGTGTTGATTAATTCATTTTTTACCGTTAAAAGCTGAGATCCAAAATTTCACTCCCTCTTTCTGCCCGTCTTTCCGTGTCAGTATGTTTTCAGTTTAGTTTTTTGTTTGTTTGTTTTTTCTGTGGCTGTCAGTCGCTCCCTCCCCCCCCCCTGCCCCCCCTCTCTCTCTCTCTCTCTCTCTCTCTTTTAAATGAATATTGATTTGTCGATTCCTTCGTTCATGGTCTGTCTGTCTGTCTTTCTGTCTGTCTGTACGACTCTGTCTGTCTGTCTGTCTGTCTCTCCCTCCCCCCCCCTCTCCTCTCTCTCTCTTTCCTAACCCCTCTCTGCCCCCCTCTTTCTCTCTCCCTTCATTCTTATTCTCATAGCGTGGCAACATGTTTTCACGGCAACACGTTTCTCTGCTTAGCTCTTTGAAAATAGAATCATGAATCTCATTTGATAATCCATGGACACAGACACTAAGGCATCATAGTAGTAGTAATAGTAGTAGTAGTAGTAGTAGTAGTAGTTGCAGCAGCAGTCGCAGCAGCAGCAGCAGGAGCACTACACTACTACTACTACTACTACTACTACTACTACTACTACTATACCACTACTACTACTACTACTGATAGTAATGGTGATGATAATAATCATAATTATAATACTAGCAATTGTAGTAATAATAGTGATGATTATAATCGTAATGATAAGAGAAGTAACTTTCATGTATGAAGCGACTGGACCTATAGGTTTCTTGGCGCACACATTGGTTCCAGGTGCACACACGCATCTTCAAAGACAAGCTTCTTTTTCTTCTTCTTCAGCGTCTAGTATCTGGTAGCGTGTGAACTCGTTTTATCCTGTTGTGATACTCACACTATACTCGAGAGTATAGTCAGTTCACTCTGAGTTCGTTGAGTGCAGAAATTTGTGGGAAGAGGTTGTGGAAAAAGATAGATAAAAGATATGGTAGACAGAAAGGACAGTAGACGACAGTACAGCAAAGGAGGAGACAGAGTTACTGAGAGCGAAAGGAAAAGGGGACGTTACTAGCACAGAATGTCCAGAAGGAGGGGGAACTATTTGTGAAAAAGACCCCCCCCCCCCCCCCCGGTATCTCCACGGGGATCAAAGACAAGCATTCATTGATGTGTTACGTCCACATAGTCAGCACATGTGCAGCATGACATTTATACACGGGTACACAAATGTGTGAATAACCACATTTGGTAAGAGGTCTTTTTTTTTCTTTCTTTTTCAAAGGATAACAGTATCTTCAGTACAATACCCCATAAATAAATGAAAGCATCAGATGTGTTGTTGTTTTGGTATGCATCTACTAAGCATCGTATTCTTTCGAAAGTAAAGGAAATGAAAATAATCACCGTTCATTTTGAAGGGGAAAAACCAACAAACAAACAAAGCGAAAGACATGATCAGGGCGTAGTGTGTCTGCCTGATTGCTAGCGGGGTGTAACATGTCACCCTTCGTCGAGCCGCCTTTGATCTGGTGACGTATCTGTCAATACTGATCGCCCCACCCAGACATTGACATCAACAGGTCTTTGAGTGACATGGACCAGCACTGCCACCACCACCACCACCACCACCACCACCACCACCACCACCTACACACCACACACACACACACACACACACACACACACACACACACACACACACACACACACACACACACACACGCACACACGCTCCCATGCTCTCCAAATGAGAAAGATCAGTATGTTAATCCAGACTGTTGGCGGGACTGTACTTCCTCCTTCAGACAAGCGGTATAGTGGCGCCAGAGCTTTGAACCCGTCTAGAACGGAATCCTTTCAAGGTCCAGGACTCTGAGAGTTGGCTCGTGGTAGAAAGGCAGACCCTCAGCTCAGCCCTGACGATCGTGAGGGCGGCCAGTCACCATGAGGGCACCACCCAGTGTAGTGGGTGACCGCTGGGCCGTATTCTGTCAACACCGTCCGGAACCGGGCGGACCTTCTGTCTTTTATCGATGGGAAGAGTGCCCCACACATTGCGCTTACAGTTTATCATTGGTCTTTTTTTTTTTTTTTTTTTTTTTGATGTAAGGTATGATGGGTTATGGTTGGATTAGGGTCAGGATGATGGCTAAGGTTGGGTTAGGATAGGACAGAGTGCGGTTGGGAAGGTTTAAGGTTAGGGCGTGAGTGTGATGCGTGCGCTTTGGAGCGGAGAGTCTTCCGGGTGAAATGGAAAAAAAAAGTCTCCATCTCAAATGCACAGACTCGCTGCCGTTTGGACAGTCACCTAGACAACAAACGGAGACATCATTTCAACAAGAAAGATGCAAAAAAAACAAACAACAAAAACCCACACAAACAAACAAGAAAAAAGAAAGAGCAAAACAACACACACACACACACACACACACACACACACACACACACACACACACACACACACACACACACACACACACACACATTACTCTATGTGCTGTGTCCCCTACCTCTCCACCCCTCCCACACTTTCAGCCACATTACTCTCTGTGCTGTGCCCCCCCCCCCTCCTCCCCACCTCCACCCTCTCCCAGTCAGCAGGCAGCCGTCCTCCATTCGTGCTGTGCGCAGACAAGTCCTGGAGAAGAAAGACCGCCATTAAAGGGGGGAAGAAAGGAACTCCGAGAGTCACTGCATGGTGTGTTTGATGTCGGCTTCTTCTACAGCTGCTGAGTTGGGGACTTTCTTTCTGGTTTGTCCCGTCCTTTCTCTGGTTACCATTTCAGGGAGCACTTCAAAAAAAAAACAAAAACGCTTTTGTCCTGACCGGAGTTTCGTCATCGGAATGGTGCCTTTAGTCTGGCGGGTCCGCGTGGGGACGGCGGGGGCTCTTTCACTGCAAGCAGCTGCCCCGCCTTCTGCAAGTTCTCTGCTGGTAGCTTCCTGATTTTCTACCTTCTCTCTCTCCCTCCCTCCTCTCTCTCTCTCTGTCTCTCTCTCTCTCTCCCTCCCTCTCTCTCTCTCTCTCTCTCTCTCTCTCTCTCTCTCTCTCTCTCTTTTCGTCGCTTTCTTTTTCTTTTTATTATTATCTTTATACCTTTTCTGTCGTCGTCTCTCTGCCTTTGTGGGCCTGTCTTTGTGCTGGAATTTTTTTTTTTACACTCACTGTTTTTTTGTTTTGTTTTTGTTTTTTGCCAAACGTTTCTTCTTGCCAGCTTTTTTGTTTTTCCAAGTCTGGAGACTGGGTTATGAACATTGTACATACTGTCCCGAATGGACACTAGCCTCCCAATCTGTGGTCTGTTTGCCTATATGGTCTATTTCATATATCTTTTGTTATATGTAAACGTTTCTAATTCTTTTTTTAACGTTTTTTTTTTTTCAACCAGGGAGTACAAAAAAAATCATGGGATTCCTGACGCTGTCAGCACAGTATCGTTTAACCCGCCTTACAGTATGGCTGCCAAGTTGTTAACGGTTTGAATGGTTCGTTGATGGTGTTTGTCACTGTTTCAAGAAGTGCCCTTTCTGCCTCGCGTGTTGATATCCTTGAAGAGGTTGTGTGTGATAGGATGGGTTATGATGATAACAGATTAAAAAAAAAGACTTCCAGCGGCCAGGTTTGCTAGTTTTTCCCTCATTCCAGGACACACCAAAGACACTTCCGTTGACTGTAGATCACACCCATCCAAACAAGAGTCCCATCTAATCCCGTTTTGAGACCTCATCAAATGCTTTACAATCCACACTCGTTTACACAACGGCCTGCCTACCTGGGTAGTGCCGACTGAAGAGCTGCCAGCGGGCGCTTCATTCAGTCGTTTCCCGTGTCATCCAGTCAATATCGTTCAGTTTCCTTACTTCCTTCATTCTTTCCATTTCTCGCGCAGGGTGGATGCTATGTGTAACGTGTCATCCATACCAACGGCCAAACTGGCCTACTCTTCCGAACGTTGGTGATGGGATTTTACGTGTGTGAATCAGCATCTATGATATTTTAAATTTTGTGCCTTCAGTGACCAAGCCCTGCCTAACCCTCCGCTAGTCCCACCGTTCCTTTAGCAGCGCTTACCTCCCCTGTAGCTGTCAACCTCCGTCAAGCGAAGGCGCCGAACTGGTCGTGGAAGTCAATGTGCCAGTCAATACGTCAGGGATGGACGGGTTATGGGGGATCGTCTCCTTCTCAGACGTGAACCATAAATGCCTTGGTGCCAGAGCCATGGCCTGAGCAGTCTGGAGAAATGGCTGGGACCCCCCAGAGGTCTTCACGGCGCTGAGCCACGTGTTTTCACCATCCAGCCAGCCCTCGCTCTGTCTGTCCACTCCCTATCCACAGGAGTTACATGGAGACACGAGAGAGCGGGGGTAATGGAAATCAACAGACATTTCATCCGTTTTCATGTGGACGTCTGATGTTCAGCTTGCTTCGCTGTCTTGTGTTGTGTCTTTACATTTACCATTCTAGAGTTTTTTTCCCCTTTGTCGTCAAGTCGGTTTCGTAATCCTATCTGTGTGTGTGTGTGTGTGTGTGTGTGTGTGTGTGTGTGTGTGTGTGTGTGTGTGTGTGTGTGTGTGTGTGTGTGTGTGTGTGTGTGTGTGTGTGTGTGTGTGTGTGTGTTTTAACTGGCTGGCTTTTGTTGATCGTTGGATGGGGACGGGTGATATAAAGTTTGTTGCTGCCAGAACCGTTCTCTGAGCTTTTCAGAGAATTGCGCAGACCCCTTGGTCTCCACAGCGCGGGAGTGCTTTTGTTGGGCTAGGTATTGAGACAGGCCTGGGCAGCTATAAAACCGCCTCAGCAGCCGTCCAGTGTCTGAGCAGACCAGCCGGCCAGTCATGAAGGAAGGGGAGGGTGACCTGGTTTAGAGAGGAAGAAAGGAAATGGGAGGAAGAGAGAAGCCTTGGATTTGCCGTGCGTTTTTCTTATGGTCTCGTACTTGATACTGTGCGGCCTGTCATCTTTGGCCGACCCTTGACATTTTCTGTAATGACTAAGACTGGCGCAATATTTTTAGCTTTTCGTTCTGGCTACGTTTTGTGGCCCAGTCTGGATCTTTCCACTAACCCGCTCTGGTCCTGCGCCGTTCCAGAAGGACGCAGAGGGGCAGGAGGACTCGCCAGGCGACCGGAGCCTCCGGATGTCCGGATCAGGCTCCTCTCTGCCATCACATAGATTCATATCGGCCTCACCCTACACCTACCCAAAGGACACGTCAGGGGTGTGATTAAAGCCATTCTTGAAGAACCCCTTAAACTAGTAACGCCATGGCCATCAAGAAAAGCATGTCCTGTCATGGCTTGGAATCTGTGATACTTTATGTCCACATCTTCAGACTGCCGGAGCTTACTTAATCAACTCTTTGTGGC
>CM065733.1:10623934-10626434 GCA_033310375.1 Conus canariensis | reverse complement strand
GTTGTTGTTGTTGCTTATGCTGATCGATGAGGATAAGGATGATAAAGATAATGTTTTTTGTAGCTCCACTCTCAGACCGCATGACAAGACTGTTGAGGCAAGCTTACTTTCATAGCCTATCCAACCAGACTCAAGAAATACAGGATCCTGGCTATATTGGTTAGTTTGGAAAATGTGGGCAACACGCCCCCCCCTCCCCCCCCCCCCCCCCCCCCCCACCACCACCACCAGAGACGCAGCCATGACGTGGATGAAACTCGCTCGTGGAGATCCTGTCTTCCCCAGTTAAAGCATACGGGAAACTCAGCTCTGGGGAAGAGCCGCCCATGGGCCGAACAAATCCCACCAAGTATAAATGACTCTGATGGGATTCGACCCCATGACCCCTCCAGCTCGGTAGCCGCGACACTAACTATAGCGCCGGGGCGGCTGGTAACAAATATATGTACTGCACACCAGAGAGAGAGAGAGAGAGAGAGAGAGAGAGAGAGAGAGAGAGAGAGAAGTATGTCAGGGAGGGGTAGCTGACGGGGAGGGGAGACCATCAGTCAAGGGTGGTTATCCGCAAGAGAGACGACCGGCACGGAGCCGGGAGGAAACTGCAGTTGGAGGGAGAATGGAGTGTTGGGCCAGCATCGGCACTCTGCTGCGTCAGTATAACCCATCCATCGCCTTCCAAGACACAAGTCGTTGAGGACAGGGGCATACTGCTAGCTTGAAAAGGCCATTGCTACTGCGTTCGTTCACACAGATTCCTCTTGGTAACAGTCTGTTTCTTGAAAAGGCATTGCATCTTCACACGATTCTCTTGTACAGTCTTCTTGAAAGCATGTACGTTCACACAGATTCCTCTTGGTAACAGTCTGTTTCTTGAAAAGGCCATTGTTACTGCGTTCACACAGATTCCTCTTGGTAACAGTCTGTTTCTTGAAAAGGCCATTGTTACTGCGTTCACACAGATTCCTCTTGGTAACAGTCTGTTTCTTGAAAAGGCCATTGTTACTGCGTTCACACAGATTCCTCTTGGTAACAGTCTGTTTCTTGAAAAGGCCATTGCTACTGCGTCATTACACAGATTCCTCTTGGTAACAGTCTGTTTATTTGAAAAGGCCATTGTACTGCGTTCATTTACACAGATTCCTCTTGGTAACAGTCTGTTTATTTGAAAAGGCCATTGCTAGCGTTCATGTCACAATTCCTCTGGTAACAGTCGTTATTTAAGCATTGTTACTGCGTTCATTTACACAGATTCCTCTTGGTAACAGTCTGTTTATTTGAAAAGGCCATTGTTACTGCGTTCATTTACACAGATTCCTCTTGGTAACAGTCTGTTTATTTGAAAAGGCCATTGTTACTGCATTCATTTACACAGATTCCTCTTGGTAACAGTCTGTTTATTTGAAAAGGCCATGTACTGCTCACACAGATTCTCTTGTAACAGCGTTATTTGAAAGCATTTACTGTTCACACAGATTCCTCTTGGTAACAGTCTGTTTATTTGAAAAGGCCATTGTTACTGCGTTCACACAGATTCCTCTTGGTAACAGTCTGTTTATTTGAAAAGGCCATTGTACTGCGTTCGTTTCACACAGATTCCTCTTGGTAACAGTCTGTTTATTTGAAAAGGCCATTGCTACTGCGTTCGTTCACACAGATTCCTCTTGGTAACAGTCTGTTTTTTGAAAAGGCCATTGTTACTGCGTTCACACAGATTCCTCTTGGTAACAGTCTGTTTCTTGAAAAGGCCATTGTTACTGCGTTCGTTCACACAGATTCCTCTTGGTAACAGTCTGTTTTTGAAAAGGCCATTGTTACTGCGTTCACACAGATTCCTCTTGGTAACAGTCTGTTTCTTGAAAAGGCCATTGTTACTGCGTTCACACAGATTCCTCTTGGTAACAGTCTGTTATCTTGAAAAGGCCATTGTTACTGCGTTCACACAGATTCCTCTTGGTAACAGTCTGTTTCTTGAAAAGGCCATTGTTACTGCGTTCACACAGATTCCTCTTGGTAACAGTCTGTTTTTTGAAAAGGCCATTGTTACTGCGTTCACACAGATTCCTCTTGGTAACAGTCTGTTTCTTGAAAAGGCCATTGTTACTGCGTTCACACAGATTCCTCTTGGTAACAGTCTGTTTTTGAAAAGGCCATTGTTACTGCGTTCACACAGATTCCTCTTGGTAACAGTCTGTTTCTTGAAAAGGCCATTGTTACTGCGTTCACACAGATTCCTCTTGGTAACAGTCTGTTTCTTGAAAAGGCCATTGTTACTGCGTTCACACAGATTCCTCTTGGTAACAGTTGTTCTTGAAAAGGCCATTGTTACTGCGTTCACACAGATTCCTCTTGGTAACAGTCTGTTTCTTTGAAAAGGCCATTGTTACTGCGTTCACACAAATTCCTCTGGGAATCAGTCTGTTTCGTGAAAAAAAAAGTCATCGGTGCTTACATGGCAGAAGAAAACGGGTTTATGACGTGAAGACAGTCGACTAGACGTCAC
>CM065733.1:10613934-10618934 GCA_033310375.1 Conus canariensis | reverse complement strand
GTGTGTGTGTGTGTGTGTGTATGCGCGCGCTTGTGTGTGTGTGTGTGTGTGTGTGTGTGTGTGTGTGTGTGTGTGTGTGTGTGTGTGTGTGTGTGTGTGTGAATTAACATCAAATTGACGTGACTTAATCAGGAAACGAAGATAGAAACAGCTGAGGAGAAAATTTGAAAAGAACGATCTAAAGGAGTTATTAATAGGCACAGGGTGATCATCAGTCCAAAGACAGAACTGGATAGAACGGTTGATGATGACGTTTGGTCAAAATGTGCCCCCGACTGCTTGGAAAATATCAGTTGCTCAAAGAGTGTATGCGTTAGTTAACGAGACATTTGTGAATTCCGTTTCAGAGCTTCATTTCGGCAAAGATGCGACGGTAGTTTTGTTGCATGGAAGTTTTCAGATTTTTATATTGAGAGCCTGGGTGATTTGGCTTGGAGAATATGATGAAAAGGCAACGGGAGGGGGTGGAAGGAGAAGAGAGAGCATTTTGAACGGGAAGAGGGGGTTGGGAAGGGATTGAGGGGAGGGAGGTGGTTGCCGCAGAGCACATTTGAAAAAAGTAGTTCATGGAACACAATAATGATGCATACATGATAAGAGAGAGGCAGAGAAGGTGGAGGTGGGAGTGAGGGAGGGAGAGAGAGAGACAGGGAAGGTGGAGGTGGGAGTGAGGGAGAGAGAGGGAGACAGGGAAGGTGGAGGTGGGAGTGAGGGAGAGAGAGGGAGACAGGGAAGGGGATAGTAAAAAGGGAACGTGGGAGTTTGGAGGGGGGGGGGGGGAGGGGGGGATGGTGAGAGACACAAGAGTGTACTTTAGAGGAGAGAAAGAGAGGAAGAAAGATAGAGGTAGCGAAAAACAAAAGAACAGAGATGAGAGGGACTGGAATAGCCGCGAAAGACGAAGGGAGGGGGGGGGGGGGGGGAAGAGAGAGAGAGAGAGAGAGAGAGAGAGAGAGAGAGAGAGAGAGAGGGGAGAGAGAGAGGAATGGGGAAGGGGAGGTGGGATGGAAGGTGTAGGGAAGGAAGCAACACTTAGATGAGTTTTACATAACAATCCCTCCACCCCCACCCCCACCCACCCCCCACCTCACCCCACCCCACCCCCACCTGCAAAGCCGACAAACAGACAGTTAAAAAAAAAAGGGCTGACTCGGGCCCGTTTAGAAGACTGAGGACCCAGACTCCAGTCTGGGACGAAAAGCAGAACAAGAGAAGACAACCCCCGTTCCGGAACTAAGCCCAAGACTCATGCCCCGTCGACCAGACCTGCCACCATTTTAAAAAGCCACAGACTTCGGTCTGTAGGGAGACCTGGTTCCTAGGGGCCTCGGCCAGTAGGACGTAGAACTCTACCATCGACCGACCCGTTTCGCCGGACGGAGTCCTTCACCTCGAGCCATTGCACTGTCGCGCCCACTGTAGGCCTTCTCCTTCCCCTCTGGAACCACATCTAGCCCGGGCAGACGAAGGGAGCAGGTCTATGTTCCCCAGGTCTATGTTCCCCCAGGTCTATATTCGTCCAGGTCTGTATTCCCCCAGGTCTATGTTCCCCAGGTCTATGTTCCCCCAGGTCTATATTCCCCCAGGAGCATGTCTATGTTCCCCCAGGTCTATGTTCCCCCAGGTCTATATTCCCCCAGGAGCATGTCTATGTTCCCCCATTTCCCCCAGGAGCATGTCTATGTTCCCCCAGGTCTATATTCCCCCAGGTCTATGTTCCCCCAGGTCTATATTCCCCCAGGAGCATGTCTATGTTCCCCCAGGTCTATATTCCCCCAGGTCTATGTTCGCCCAAGGCTATTGACGTGTCACGCTCGTCTGAACTGCAAATGTTACACACAGCACAGAGGTAATGATAACAAGGATTGAACCCCAGGTAACATAAAGGGAGGCACCTGATCCCGCATTAAAGTCTCACATATACATAGGCAATGCGCTGCAAGGTTACTTCCCCATTGCCAAGCGAACGAAAGAAATGAGTGCAGGATTAGAACCCAAGATAAAGCGTTTTCCAATCACGCTATCGAAACAAAAACAAACAAACAAACAAACAAACAAAAAAACCCCGGTGAACAAAGGTCTGGGGGGAAGATAGCCTTGGGGGAATATAGACCTGGGTAAACAGAGACCTGGGGGAATATAGACCTGGGGGAACATAGACCTGGGGGAATATAGACCTGGGGGAATATAGACCTGGGGGAACATACACCTGGGGGAATATAGACCTGGGGAAACATAGACCTGGGGGAATATAGACCTGGGAGAATATAGACCTGGGGGAACATAAACCTGGGGGAATATAGACCTAGGGGAACATAGACCTGGGGGAAGATAGACCTGGAGGAACATAGACCTGGGGGAATATAGACCTGGGGGAACATAGACCTGGGGGAATATAGACCTGGGAGAACATAGACCTGGGGGAATATAGACCCGGAGGAATACAGACCTGGGGAAACATAAACCTGGGGGAATATAGACCTGGGAGAATATAGACCTGGGGGAACATAGACCTGGGGTAACATAGACCTGGGGTAACATAGACCTGGGGGTATATAGACCTGGAGGAATACAGACCTGGGTAAACATAGACCTGGGGGAATATAAACCTGGAGGAATATAGACCTGGGGAAACATAGACCTGGGGGAATATAGACCTGGGGGAGTATAGACCTGGGGAAACATAGACCTGGGGGAATATAGACCTGGGGGAATATAGACCTGGAGGAATACAGACCTGGGGAAACATAGACCTGGGGGAACATAGACCTGGAGGAATACAGACCTGGGAAAACATAGACCTGGGGGAATACAGACCTGGGGGAACATAGACCTGGGGGAATATAGACCTGGAGGAATACAGACCAGGGAAACATAGACCTGGGGGAATATAGACCTGGGGAAATATAGGCCTGGGAAAACATAGACCTGGGGAACATAGACCTGGGGAAACATAGACCTGGGGAATATAGACCTGGGAAAACATAGACCTGGGGGAACATAGACCTGGGGGATCATAGACCTGGGGGAATGTAGACCTGGGGGAACATAGGGTGCCTCCCGACGAGCGCCAGCAACAGCCGTGGAACAAGGAGGGGGGGGGGGGGGGAGGAGGGGGAGAGAGTGGGTCGCGGAGTAAGTGGAGGGCTTGGAAACTGACTGACTGACTAGCACCTCTGTCGGCTGCCATGGCGTAAACCAATCAGATTTCGACCGGAAATGACACTCTTTGTGAATCGGAGTGATTTCCCTTTTGGGGCATCAGGCCTCGGTGTGTCCGGTAATCGTGGCTTCGGCGGCTTTTAAGATGGGGAGGACAGGGGACGGTCCGACCGTTAGGCCCGAGAGAACTTTGGAGTGGAGCTGAGGCTGGGGGTGGAACGGACGCGTTTTTTACAGTTTGAACCTGCGTGCCACAGCCCTTCTCTCTCTCTCTCTCTCTCTCTGTCTCACTCTGTCTCTGTCTCTGTTCTCTCTCTCTGTCTCTCTCTGTCTCTCTCTGTCTCTCTCTGTCTCTCTCTTCTCTCTCTCTCTCTCTCTCTCTCTCTTCTCTCTCTCTCTCTCTCTCTCTCTCTCGCGTTAATCCGTTGTGACTGAGGTATGATCGGTTAGCGTGTGGGGCAATGTTTTCCTGAGTGAGTCACCGTCGGGTTTGGTTTGGGGACGTTCTGCTGGTCGTGCCGGAAACCCAAGCTCAGTGTGTTTTTGAAACCCGTTCCGCGAGTTGCATGCTTCCTGTTCTGGCATGTCCGCCAGAGCCAGAAAGCGAGATATGATGGGAGAGGAGGGTGAGGGATGTTGTGTGAGTGTGTGTGTGTGTGGGGGGGGGGGGGGGAGGGGGGGCGACAGAGATTGGGAAAGGATGACGACAGAAAAAACCAGATTGGGGCATAGGCAACAGTATGTGCGTGGAGAAGAGGCGAGGGGGTGGAAGGGTGGTGATGGGATTCTGATGAGAGCGAGCGAGACAGAGAGAGAGAGATTGAGAGGGAGAGAGAGGGAGGGAGGGAGAGGGAGAGAGGGAGGGGGTTCTTAAAGCCATCCATCCACAGTTTACCTATGACAGATTAGAGAAAGAGAGGGAGAGAGAGAGGCAGACAGACAGACAGACAGACAGAGAGAGAGACAGGCAGACAGACAGACAGACAGACAGACAGACAGAGAGTCTCTCCAAAAGTGACCAACTCAACAGCAGCTTTGAAAAGAACCGAACGTTGGCCTTGACGGGTGTCCCACACCACACCGCACCAGGGACAGGAGAAGGAACCACCAACGCTAGGCAGACAGACGACAGCAACAACCGCTAGAGGGGGGTTGGAACGGCCTGCTGGAGGAGGCGGACTGGGGGTGGAGCGGGCGAGGGACAACTGGCACCTTTGTTGCCTGTCATTGCGTGATGCGGTAACCCGGTAACCAATCAGATCTCGACCCGGAAGTGACGATTTTTGGGGTGGGGTGGGGGGGTGGAGTGAAAGCGGTGATTTCCCACTGGGACCGCGCGCTTCCGAGCTGTGCCGTGTGGTGTAATTGTTGCTGCGCCGGCTTTTAACTTTTGGGGTGGGAGGGCGAGTGAGGGACAATCAGACTTTCATCTCTAAAAGCTCTTGGAAGCGGTCCGTGGAAGAAAGCGCTCTGTTTATGCGCCTGTTTACGTGTTTTATGGACATGACTGCGCATGAGCGCCTCCCCCTCTCCCCCCCCCTCCCATCCCATCCCTCTAACTCTCGCACCAGAGCCACGCCCCTTTCATATCAGTTCTATTCCTCCCCCCCTCCCCCTTTCCTCCTTCCCTGAGGTTCTCTGCCCTCCCCCCCCCCCCCTCTCTCTCTCAACACGTACACACACACACGCACAGACGCAAACACGCACGCGCGCACAGAGAGAGAGAGAGAGAGAGAGGAGAGAGAGAGAGAGAGAGAGAGAGAGAGAAGAAGGCCAAGCGAGAGAGAGAGGGGGTGGGTGGGAGAGAGAAGGCCAAGAGAGAGGAGAGAGAGAAGGCC
>CM065733.1:10593934-10608934 GCA_033310375.1 Conus canariensis | reverse complement strand
ATGTTATGCTGCATGCCAGTGTCTGGTGCGGGCTTGCTGGAAACGTGTTTCGATGTCTTCTGGTGTGTGTGGGGGGGGGGGGGGGGGGGGCGAGCGCGGGCGAGCGCGTGCGTGCTCATGCGTGTGGTTTGGCAGTTGGGACGGGTGAGGGTAGGGGAGCAGAGGACAGCGGTGGAACAGGCATCATGGAGTGTGTGTGTGGGTGTATCATCCCCATCTCTGTCAGCTAAGATCAGATAATGGAGAGACGGATCGATGTGATCAATATCCCCATCCCTCCCCTCCTCTCCCTATCTCCTTGCTGTTTTTAGTCAGTAAGTCTTTTAATGACTCTTTCTCCCTCTCTCTCTCCCTCCCTCCCTCCCTCTCTCTCTCCACCTCTCTCTCCCTCTCTCTCTCTTTCTCGGTCAGTCTGCCTGTCTGTGTCTTTTGTGTGTGTATTTGTCTGTCTGTCTGTCTGTATGTATGTCTGTCTTTCCCTCCCACCTCCCTCTTTCTCTCTTTCTGTCCATCTCTCTGTCTGTCTGTCTGTCTGTCTGTCTCTCTCTCTCTCTGTCTCTCTCATTGCAGTGATAAAAGAAGGATCAACTGAAACGCGTGAGAAAAAAGAAAGACATGAAAAGACAGGGTGAAGCGGATGGGGTTGGGGTGGAATGCATCTGGCTGAGAATATCTAACCCAGTTAAAAAAGGCACAGTCAGCTATTTTAGGTAACCGATGAACAGCGAGAGACGCAACGTGTTTATGGCATGCTGTGACTGACATTATTACTGGAAGGCTAAAAACAGTCAGCTATCAAATTTAGCAACTGTTTTCTAAAATAAGCCGAACCAGCATAAAAAATAAATAGGAAAGAAAAGAAAGAAAGGAAGCTGATGATTTTCCATCAGACTCCAGCAGCCCTCCGTTAGTATGGGACCTCACTGGCCTCAAAAAGTCGTAATCAGTGTGTTCATTATGAAGACAGTGATTTTGACCAAAGGAAGAGTAACGACGACTGTTTTCACGGGGAAAACAGTGGTTATGATCGGTTAGGGAAACGGTGGTTGGCATCGTTAAGACATCCATAATGAGTGAAAAGAAAGAACATCACCTGATGACGCTAGGAAGACGTCAACACTGGAAATAGTGAAACATGGCTGCTTTCTCTGGCTTCCGACACCAGGCGTCTTTGCGAAGCAGTCTTTTAAAGGCCGATGGTTCGCGCAATGATTCCAGTGCCTATACACATGGGTCATAGTTATCTGCTTTCATGAGTCATAGTCATTATTTTGTGCGTAATCTTATTTCACTGCTTTATTAGGTTGAAAAAAAAAATCGAGAAAACGAGTACTTCAAGTTACTGCGCGTCAGTATGAACCATAATTACTGTTTTCATGTGAGAAGAGCATTTGTCACTGCTACCTTGAAAAAGCTTGCCGTGTTCACGACGAAAATGGTTACTATGGACTTTCGACGCTTTAACGCTCCTCTACCGCGGTATTATCATGAAATGTTACATTATCATGAAATGTTACAGGCTACGGGTTTGTTTACCATTCCCATGCATGCCGTGGGTGAACTTGGTTCCGTCATTACGCCAATAAAGAGGAGAAGAAAGAAAGAATGGGGCCCAGACGTAAAACATATTCTGTTACATGCAATTTACGATGTACTCATCGACAAAGATGCTGTCCCTGCTGTTCCACATTCAGCGAAAGTTGATTCCATTAGTCGGACCCATAGACTTCGCGGATGGGAACAAGTTCAAGGTAATAAGCTGGAACCAGAGCTTTTTAGACACGTGCTCACAAACACCTGTCTGAAGGGGAGAGAGTAGGGATGGTAGAAGAGAGGTAGGAATGAGATAAAAAAAAAAAAAAAAAAAAAAAACTGGAGACGCGTAAAACGAACAAATCAAAACAACACAAAGGACAAAATCTCCTGCTATTTCGTTTCCGTGTACAGAGGCGAAATTGTTTAATGGAACAGTTCGAAGTTTACTATAGGATAAAACTAAAACTCACTTGTGTTTTTTAGTTTCCTTTCCTCTCTCTCTCTCTCTCTCTCTCTCTCTCTCTCTCTCCCTCTCTCTCTCTCTCTCTCTCTCTCCTTTTTTTGTGCGTGTCGGAAGAGACGGACGGATACAACCGAAGAAACAAAATCTGCAGATACTGTCTGTTATCAGCGTCAGTGAATCTTTTCCCCAAAGCGGAAAGAAGAATTACTTGGTTCGAGTTAATATAATAGGACTATGCTGCGAAGCGTACAAATGTGACTCTTACCCCCCCCCCCCCCCCCCCCCCCCCCCCCCCCCAAGTGAGGGATTCTCATGAACGATGAAAGTAAATGGACTGATCAGCAATCTGTCCTCCTCTGCTGCACAGTACATCAAAGGGTTTCTTCTCCTGTTGTTCCCTAAATGGCATATAGGTCTTTCCCCTCTGTTGCTGTCTGGCGCTTTGTCGTCTTTGACCAACGTCATGTGCCAGTTTTAAAAAAGAAAGTCGGAACGTTCTCATGCCATGCATTGTCTAAAGCTGAGGTTCTCTGTCGGGACTTCATCACGGTGTGATCATATTCTGCCAGAGCTGACAGCCGTTCGGGGAGAGAGAGAGAGAGAGAGGAGAGAGAGAGAGAGAGAGAGAGAGAGAGAGAGAGAGACAGACAGACAGACAGACAGAAGACAGACAGACAGACAGACAGAAGACAGATAGACAGACAGACAGTCAGACAGAGTCAGAGAGAGAGAGAGAGAGAGAGGAGTGGGGTGGGGCAGAGAGGGATAGGGACAGAGACAGAGTGGGCTGAGAGAGAGCGAGAGAGAGAGAGAGAAAAAAAAGAGAGAAAGACAGAGAGAGTGGGGTGGGGCAGAAACGGAGACAGACAGGGGGTGGGGTGGGGGAGAGAGAGAGTTAGAGAGAGAGGGGAGTGGGGTGGGAGAGAGAGAGGGAGAGAGAGAGATGTGGGTGGTGAGGGGGGGGGAGATGGAGGGATGATGGATGAAGGGCAGGCCAGTGCAAACAGTGGTCAGATGGCAGACAGAGGACGCACTGACCATGGACCCGCACACTGTCAATACAGTCACACTTCTCATATCATGCTGTTGCCCATCACCCCCTCCACCCCCACCCCCTCATCCCCCACACCGCCCTGCCTCAGGGAGGGGCAGGAAGCGGGAGTGAAGGGTGGAGGGGTGGGGAAGGGGTGGAGAGACCGTTGCACGGTGTGGCACAGTCGGAAGACCCACCCCCTCAAGATGGACATACTACCCCGGTACGCGTGATTTCGACGTGTTCCTTCTTTGCAAATGTTGAAGTTTAGGGTGACTGTTGCATTGCTTGGGTGACTTGAACGGCTGTTGTATTGACTGATTTAAGAGAGACGGTTGTACTGTCGGGATGATGTGGAAGACAGCTGCGTTGATTGACGTCTGGAGTGACGGTTGTACTGTGAGGATGACATGGATGACTGTTGCATTGATTGATGTCTGGAGTGACGGTTGTACTGTAGGGATGACTTTGATGATTGTTGTATTGATTGATGTCTTGGTGACGGTTGTACTGTAGGGATGATGTGGATGATTGTTGTATTGATTGATGTCTAGAGTGATAATTGTGCTGTGAGGATGACGTGGATGCTTTTTGTATTGATTGATATCTGGAGTGACAGTTGTACTGTAGTGGATGACGTGGATGATTGTTGTATTGAATTCAGACCTGCCAACCATTACGCATTTCGCGTAATTTATTACGCCCAAATGATAATTCTTACGCCCTTACGCATTTAGCCAATAAATTACGCATTGAAAGTTTTCAAAAAAAAAAAACAAAAAAAAACAACAACCAAAAAACGGACGAAAAAATCGGCTTATGTACAGACACACACGGCTCCGTGCATATAACCAGTAATCTTCAAGAAGTGTTTCCGGTCATGCGCAGTTCGTTTCACCATCTTTACCATTCAGCGAAGTTGGCGTCCTTTTGAAGTTTTAGCTACGAAAATGTCGTAACGTGGAGTAGAAAGTTCTGGACAAGATGCGAAAAGGAAAAAACTTGGTCAAAAGTTCCGAAAAGAATACTCGGAAAAGTTCCCCTGCATACGACCTTCGGCTAAAGGTGTGAATTGTGCACGGTGTACCACTTGCGAGTCGGACTTCACAATTTCCCATGGCGGGATGGTGGATGTGAAGCGTCACCTTGAGTCAATCAAGCACATCGATTCCTCTAACGCGCCGAATTCTTCCAGCATCACACAGTTTTTTCAGACTGTAGACACCTCAAAAGAGGATGAAATGAGGAAAAGGGTAATTCGGGCTGAAGCATTGGTGGCCGATTTTTCGTCGAGCACAGCATCGCTCTTAGCGCAGCCGACCATGCATCCCAGCTTTTTAAAGAAGCGTTCTCAGATTCGGAGATCGCCAAACTGTTCAAGAGCGGTCGAACAAAGACAACACACATTGTGAGGACTCTTGCCATGGAAGCCTAAACTGCTGCTGCAACTCGACTGCAGAATGGACCGTTTGTGTTGGGGACTGATGGAAGTCAGGAAGGGGGGGACAAATTCTTTCCTGGGGTGGTGCGATACTTAAAAAATGACACAATTGCCACTGAGCTGATAGCCAACCCCACATGCACAGAGTCAGCAACAGGGGAGAACATTTTTGAGGTTGTTTCTGGCGCACTATCAAGCCTTGGTGTGCCATGCCATGATGGTGTAGGGGATTTGTGTGTGTTTCCAGTGTATTCTACATTTTCATAATTTGTAAAGATTTCTTGTGACACTTTAACGAAAAGCTTGTTTTTGAAGAAAAGTAAAGTTCACAAAAATGGTGCGAACAATTTCATCGCATCGTGTTTGTTTGAAAAAAGGTAAGTGTCGCGCTTGATTACTCTTAGCTCTCAGAAATTACACATTTCTGCCTCACTGAGCTTCAATTCTTACTCATTGGTCTCTTAGGGGGTTGGCAGATCTGATTGATTGATGTCTGGAGTGACGGTGGTACTGTAGGGATGACGTAGATGATTGTTTTATTGATTGATGTCTTTGTGACGGTTGTACTGTAAGGATGACGTGGATGGTTGTTGTATTGATTGATTTCTTTGTGACGGTTGTACTGCAGGGAAGACGTGGATGATTGCTGTATTGATTGATGTATTTGTGACGGTTGTACTGTAGGGATGACGTGGATGATTGTTGTATTGATTGATGTCTGGAGTGACGCTTGCACTGCAGGGAAGACGTGGATGATTATTGTATTGATTGATGTCTTTGTGACGGTTGTACTGTAGGGATGACGTGGATGATTGTTGTATTGATTGATGTCTCGGTGACGGTTGTACTGTAGGGATACCATGGGTGGTTGTTGTGTTGATTGATGTCTCGGTGACTGTTGTACTGTAGGGATAACATGGGTGGTTGGTGTGTTGATTGATAGACGTCTCGAGTTACAGCTGTACTGTAGGGTGATGTGGGAGACAGCCAATGAACTAAATCCAGTACGGACAATTCCTGCGGTGGTCTTGTAACAGCTATGGAAGCATACTAGCTGTAAAAGACTGTAATTCGCGTTTTCAAAGAAAAAGTCATTAGGACAGCTTTCAAACAAGAGACTAGAAGATATTACGATTAATGTTTTCATTAGCAAACGGCTAACTGTCGCGTCAAAACGGCTATTTGGCACCGTGAAAACTGCGAGTTATGACGTGAATACATTCGTTTTTCGTTTGATGAACACTCTTTGGGTGAATTTTCCCCCTATGGGCTGTTACGTTTTTGAACGCAGACGCTAGGAGTTGGTTTCACGTCAAACTAACTGTTCTAAGCAGCCAACCGTTACATGAAATGAGCTCATTATCACGCGATGATAACTGTTATCGTGTGACAGTAACTCATGTGAAATTAACTTCTTCTTTTCTTTTTTTTTTTACACGTGAGAATTAGCTGTTTTCACGCGAAAATCCTTCATGCGATGATAGCCGTTCCCGTCCGTGAAATGTTACCCAACAGCCGCTGAAATCTGGGGTGGTGCGGGATCTCCTTAGACTTGTAACCACATGGTGTTCCGACCTTGTTCTGTCCATGTGGTCTGCCGATACTGGCACTTCGGCAGTAGGAAGCTGGGTGTGTGCAGTTCAAGACGAGAGTTACGCAGACGATAAGCCGGGGGCTGGGGAGTGGAGATGGTATTACTTTGGAGGAGAGAGAGAGAGAGAGAGAGAGAGAGAGAGAGAGAGAGAGAGAGAGAACCAGTTTTTGGAAATGTCAGAGAAAAAAAAAGTAGGAATGACGCGCATATTGGCGTGAAACGATCGAGTGATGATAGCACAGGGTGTGGGTGGCGGTCATATTGTATATTTGCCCGACGTTAATGTGAAACGATGTAACGATAGCATAAGGTGTGGGTGGCAGTAATATTGTATATTTGCCCGACGTTAATGTGAAACAATGTAACGATAGCAGAAGGTGTGGGTGGCGGTAATATTGTATATTTGCCCGACGTTAATGTGAAACGATATAACGATAGCATAAGGTGTGGGTGGCTGTGGTACCGGGCCGCTTTACAAGAGGCCATGTATGAACGCAGTGAATTCGTTGACACTTTAAAACCTGGAGGGGAAACGCCACTTTCATAGGGATGTAACAAAACACACAAAATTCATAAACTTGAAAATAGCCATTCGTCGATTAACAGACAGGTCAGCATTCCAGAACGGTAGCGCACTTGAAAATCCAAAAGTGATAAACAATTGGAGAACGGTTAGGGGAGAGAGGTGGTCCACCAACTGGAAGGACACCGGCTCGGGACAGCGAGAAGTCCTCACCCCAGGCAGGGCGAAAGAGGAGGAGGAGGGACAGGGAATGGTGAATGAGGGAAGGGAACGGGGGTGGGGGGGGGGGGGTGGGGGGGGTCCGGCATCAGTCCTTCAGCGAAGAATTTGATTAAGGAATGGAGTGAACGGCCATCTTCCAGCTCAAAGGCCCGCCATCCATTGTTTTCTCTGGCCGAGGAGACGTCACCGGCAATGAGTGAATGAGTGGTCAGACTGGCACGAAACTGACAAGCTGGACGCACGGTGGGGATTCTGGCCGCAATGAAGAGAGAGAGAGAGAGAGAGAGAGAGAGAGAGAGAGAGAGGAGAGAGAGAGAGAGAGAGAGAGATGTTCGTAATTATATGCCGAGTCAATCTGTGGCGCATCCCAATGTCAAGGAGAGTCCTTACGTCCAGATTCTTTTGACGGTAGAAAAAATGACACTTTAGTTGATCATGACTGTCGGTTTAAACTTTAACTCTTTGATATTCAAACATGTACATCTTCCTTGTTCAGATCAACATTATCCGTGGCTGTGAAAGTTCTTTGTGCGCCATGTTTTTCGTTGCAGAGAACAATGTCACCGGTTTCTATATTCCCTCATCACTGCAATGGGTTAGCTTGAAGTCAAATCAGGAGAAAAATCATTTGTGGTCCAATCGATAATCGTAGACAAACGATTTTCTGATGGTACATGTGAAATGTTTTTAACAACAAATCGTTATCGTTAACTGACGTAATCACTCGCGTCAGAGACTTTCAACAAAGTAAATATTCACGCGAAAATTTTTGTTGGATTGAACTTTTAGTCTCGAAGTTTGCAATGAAAACATCGTTGTCAGTGTATCGGTGGAGATCAATGGTTTGCGCTGGATTGTCTGTTATTTTTTCTCTCTCATCATAGCATCATGGAAGGATCATGTTTTTTTCCCCTTTTTTGTGTTATTGAAGACGGGTTGTTTTTTTTATTCACAAGCGACAATACAGAAGTGGTTGTGACTTTCACTGAAAGCAGAGACAAGAGGAAAGCGAAGTGGAGAAATGGAGACAAGGAAGAAGCCAAGAGACTGATTGGCCGACAAGAAGAGGAAGAGGGGATCCATTGTGACTCGTCGTCACACACTGACTGTCTGTGGGCTCAGAAGCTCCGCGGTTTACGGCTGACCAGCTGCTGCTGTTGATCAGTATCGGGTGATTGTCTCCCGCCAACACGACTGCCCACCAAACCATTCAATTACTCTGTGAGAACGAGAAACAGGGGAGGGGAGGTGGGGAGGGGTAGAGGATGGGGCGGCTGGAGGAGGCGAGGGATGTAGCCAGCCAGACCTGGGCACTCGCCCCCCGTTGGCCTCCTCCCCGTTCCGACCTGTCACTGCACGTGCAATATGGCGGGCCGAGACGTGTCACAATCCGTAATTAGTTGTCGTAATTGTCACCCCCAGTGCCGATTCCTTGCCCCGGGCTGATCGGGGCCAGGCGGGTGTCGAAGCTGTCACAGACTACCCCGACATCCAGACTGAAGCTTTCCAGGGGTGGGTCAGAGAGAGGGGAAGGTTTGGGTGGTGGTGGTGGTGGTGGTCAAGAGAT
Source organism: Conus canariensis (assembly GCA_033310375.1). NCBI lineage: Eukaryota > Metazoa > Mollusca > Gastropoda > Neogastropoda > Conidae > Conus > Conus canariensis. Next base: position 10,600,555 of record CM065733.1, on the reverse strand, counting down.
GAGTTCAGCGTTGATTGTCTCCCTCCGTTGCAGCGGAAGGGCAGCTGGAGCGGAGAGTGGTGGGATGGAAGTAGGGGTAGCGGGTAGTGGATCATAGTTTCCAGGTTCGTCTCCTGCCGAGACCTGGTTATGTTTATTTCTTAGGTCAGCGAGTTCTCAGCACCTTGTGGTGGTGGTGGTGGTGGTGGTGGTGGTGGTGGTGGGGTGATCGTTTGGGTGTTCGGAGTTCTGATTGTGGAGGGACCTCAGGCAGATTCAGACTCTCAGGAAGACGGCATTCGCAAATGATGCGGTCGATGGAGACTGAGGAAAGCCACGGTGATTGTGATCTCAAGGAAATGCCAGTGCGTGCAGATGAATTGGCACACGCTGTATCATCACGGCAGCTCAGACAAAAGGGCCGCAGATACTCAGGCCAGACGCAGACAGACAGACAGACAGACAGACAGACAGACAACAACCACACACACACACACACACACACACACACCAACCACACACACACACACCACCACACACACACACACACACACACACACCACACACACACACACACACAAAGAGGCATAGAGAGAGGTGGGGTGAGCGAGTGGAGGGGGAGGGGTCTGAGATATCATCTACATAGAGTGCAGAGAGAAAGAGGGGGAGGGAAGGCGGGTGAGTGGAGGGGGTGTGAGGTATCATCTCCATAGGTGGGGGGGGGGGGGGGGACAGACAGACAGAGACAGAGAGGCACAGGGACAGGTGGGGGTGAGTGAGTGGAAGGAGGGGGGGGTCTGACATATAATCTACAGAGGAAAGAGAGAAAGAGGGGGAGGGAAGGCGGGTGAGTGGAGGGGGTGTGAGATATCTCCATAGGTGAGAGAGAGAGGAAGAGAGAGAGAGAGAGAGAGAGAAGAGAGAGAAGACAGACAGACAGACAGATAGTCAGACAGATCAGACAGACAGACAGACAGACAGACAGACAGAGAGAGAGAGAGAGAGAGAGAGAGAGAGAGAGAGAAGGTTGTAGGTGAGGGTGGTGGTGGTGGTGATGATACAATACAATCCCCACAGTCCGAACCCGCACAGTATACATTTGTCAGGCCCAGGGTAAAGGCCGGCGGTGTGATTCCGATCTGTGTTGACACTGGCCGCAGAAGACACGGCATTTGGGAGCGCTGTCGGATGGACGTGCTGGCGCCCTCCTAGAGGCCCGCTGTGGCCGGCTCTGCAGCCACGCGATTGTTGTCTCCAACAAGGAGCTCTCTCGGTGGACCTGCCGGCGACCGTGACAACGACAGGACGAGCTTGCGTGTGGTTGTGTATGGGGTGGTGTGTGTGTGTGTGTGTGTGTGGGGGGGGGGGGGGGGGGTGAAGGAGAGGGAGGGGGAATGAGAGGCGTGAGAGTTGTGCCTATTTCAGGGTATGGAGGACGAGACTGGAATCTCTGACATAGCTTGCCATCGGTTTAGACTTAGTGTTTTGAATGAAAATGGACTGATACTTATGTCAGTTATGTTAACAGGCCAAGGAAGATGAAATGCATTTTTTTTTATTTTGCTGTCCTGCTCTCAATGACCTTCGAGTGAAATTTATTAAGTCAAAGTATTATTTTGATTCGTGTAGTTTTAGAGTCAACTTACTATCAGCAACAAGAAATGAGCGTGTCCTCTTTGATCTTGCCAGGTACATATACGAAGCACAAAAGCGACTACGAGCGATGTATTCATAATAGTTTTCCATAGTATATATGTGAAACCGCTTTTTTTCCCATTTCTTTTTGTGAGAATCCTTCTTTATTCGTAAATAAATGTTAGTGAACCGCCCAGAGAAACGTGGACAAACGAGTCACAAGGCAAAACATACGTTTTTAGTCGTGTACGTGCGATCGCAATCAGGCACTCCTAACTCTGAAGCGATCAAAGCTAAGTGAGTTTTCGTTATGTTATTCGTTTGTTTCTCACCTGAAGAAGACCTAAGAGGTCGAAACGCGTTGTGTTTTGTCTTGTGACTCGTTTGTCCACGTTTCTCTGGGCGGTTCGCTAACATTTATTTAAGATTTGTTTAGATTTCCGCCTGCAGTCGTCTCACTTTGCAACTAGACCTTCTCTATTCGTGTGTTGCGGGGGGTCACCCCTTCAGTACGGGTTATGGCCTTAATCTGAAGAAATTATTCGTATTCGTATTCGAAGACGAGACTGGGGGAAAAATACATTGAGTGTAGAAAGAGGTGGGAACAGATTCAACGAACAGGGTTGAAGGTGGGGGCTATTAAGGAAGGGGGGGGGGTAGGGGGGGGGGGGGAGCGGGGGATTAGGATGGATAGTGAGGGGGCAAGTATAACAATGCACACAACGCGAAGGAGCGCGGCCTGAGAAGCGCATAATTTGTGTTGTTTATGCACTCCTGTTCATATATATGATGATAGAGGTTTTTTTTTCTTTTTGTTTGTTTATTTATTTATTTATTTTTATCTATTTATTTTCTTATTTTTCAGTAGAGCAGTGGTATGCGCGCTGTTGTCAGATTAGAAAATGCGAGCTAGTGGTACTTGATTGAAAGAAGAGGGTAGGGTACGGAGGTGGGTTTTTTTGTTTGTTTGTTGTTTGTTTTCTTCGTTTTGTTTTTTCTTTGCACAGATCGATGTATCCTTAACTGCTTCCCACTACCGGCATCTTCTTCTCCCCCCCCCCTCCCCCCTCCCCCACCCGCCGCCCCGCGCCCCTCCATCCTGAGCTCGTTTGCTTTGTGAATGCAATATTTCTCCGTGTCACCTTTATAACTATAAGTTCCTTTTTTTCTTCCTTTTTTTTTCTTCTTTTTTGTTTGTTTTGAGTCTGTCTTTCTACGTCTTCCTTGTGTAAAAACAAAGACTAACGTCGAGGAACTTTCAAGACCTGTCAGCCTGTTTGTTTTTTTATGCCTCAGTTGCATGCACCTTTCTTTTCTTTCTCTTTTTTTAAATTTTTTTTTTATCAGTGCTTCGCATGCCTCTCTTCACTGGCATTTTTCTCGCCCCCCCCCCCCCCCCCTTCCTTTTTAATTTTTTTTTCTCATTTGTCTGTCTGGTTGTTTCTCCCGCTCTCCTTCCCCCTTAGCCCCTCTTCATTCTCTCTCTCTCTCTCTCTCTCTCTCCTCCTCCTCGCTCGCTCGCTCGCTCGCTCGCTCTCTGTCTGTCTGTCTGTCTCCCCTCTCTGTCTTTCACTGTGTTTTTCTCTCGCAGTGTCTGTTGTTGGGGAGAAATTGAAAGGTTGCATCGGTCCCTATTGAGTAGCAGAGATAGGGTAGGGAAGCGGAAGAGGCGGAGGCAGGGTTTGGAGGAAGGGGGGGTGGAAGAGAGGGGAGGATGGTGTGTCGAAACAAATGGGGAGAACGTGGGGGTGGATGGAAGAGGGAGAGGCGGGGGGTGGGGGGGGGGGGGTAGGGTGTTGGGTCAGGGGAAGGGATTGAGTCAACTCCTTCAATTATTCATAAGCGTCCCTGCGCCTTTGATCTCTGTCTCGCGCCGCATCCATCCTCGCTCTGACCGCCCCCCCCCCCCCTTCCTCCTCCTCCCTCTCTCTTTCTTCCCCCCTTCCACCCATCCCACCCCACCCCTGTCTTTGTCTTCCTCACCCGTCTTCCGTACGTACCCCCGCCTCCCCGTCCTCATTCATACTTACCCGTTCTTCTCTGTCTCTTGTCTCCAGATTTTTGTCTGTCTGTCTGTCTGTCTCTCTTTGTCTGTCTGTCTGTCTGTCTCTCAACTTTATAGCCCTTATTTCTATTGTCAGCGGCAACTAAGCCTGATGCAGAATGGTTCTCTGCTCATCGTTGACGCTAATTGACATTCCAGAAACCCCATGTTCACTCAACTTCCTGATCCTGTATTACAGTTAGAGGATTGTCATCAGTAAGATTTATTCTAACTGACGGAAACAAATGTAGGTGAGCTCTTACTTACAACCAGAGAACGGCGATAGAACATCTGGTGTCTTTCAGACTTTTCCACTCCCTCTGAGATCGTTGCCTGTAGGACTGATTCTACAGGCAAACTGGCGGGCTGATTTTCCTTATCGCGGGGAAGTTGGGAAGTTTTAAGGGTGTACAATAGAGCAGTGCGATGTATTCGATTTTTTTGTGAAAAGAAATTGTCAACCCTTACCGTCCGATGTGTGTTATGTCCTTAATCGTGTCCACTGCCTAAACAGAAAGATCACATTTTGATTGACACAGAACGAGTGTGATACATCATTCCACCAAAATGATAGCGAAACGGTGACCTAACGTCTCAGCACCCTGGCTCCGTTTGGGATTGACAACATCAATAAGGCCTTGGCGCATTTGGCTTTGACATCATGGCTAGAATGAAATATCATCAATGTTACGCCTGCGTAAGGACTTGTGCTTCTCTGAACTCTTAACCAAGTCATTTTACTTATAAGTTTTTACATCAGTATTCTAACAAGAATGGAATGGGTTTTCGTCACTCATAACATACTCTCCTCTCCATGTGTGTGTGAGTGTGTGTGTGTGTGTGTGTGTGTGTGTGTGTTGTGTGTGTGTGTGTGTGTGTGTGTGTGTGTGTTTGGAAGGGAAGCTTAGGAATCCTGTCGAAAGACTTTCGAGCAGTGGTGTGTGTGTGTGTGTGTTGTGTTGTGTGTGTGTGTGTGTGTGTGTGTGTGTTGTGTGTGTGTGTGTGTGTGTGTGTGTGTGTTGTGTGTGTGTGTTTTGAGAGGGAAGCTTAGGAATCCTGTCGAAAGACTTTCGAGCAGTGGTGCGTGTGCGTGTGTGTGTGTGTGTGTGTGTGTGTTGTGTGTGTGTGTGTGTGTGTGTGTGTGTGTGTGTGTGTGTTTGAGAGGGAAGCTTAGCAATCCTGTCGAAAGACTTTCAAGCAGCGGTGGGATGAAGGTGATTTTCACTGTCTCCAGAGTGCTCGCTATTCTGTTTTCGCCAGCAACAAACTTTAACAAAGCCAGTCAAGTTTTAGCCAGCAACATTCAAAATGCAAATCTGGGGAGTGGAAGGGAGTGAGGAGGGGGAAGTAACGATTCGTCACGAATTCTCTCTTCCAGAGAGTCTTCGGTGTTCTGTGGAAGTCTTTGGTCCGATCTTTGTCCCTTTCCATTTGGCAGGAAGGGGACGGAAGAGAGAGCAGTGGGGTGGGGGAGGGGCAGATTTTTCCTCGGGGCCCAGGACATAGTACAGAAACAGATCCAAAACGCTGATTTCCCTTTTCTTCAGAGAAACGAAGCCGCCAGAGCCTTTCAATCTTGCATTTGTTTGACTCTTCGACGTGAAAGGTCTGTCGGTACCACCAGCATACTAAAAGAGAAAGAGAGTCACATGGCCGGAAGATGGTGGGGGGGGGGGGGGGGGGGGGGGGGGGAGTGGAGGCGCCGAGGACCGAGTATTCGTTGTTTGGCATCACTTGAGAGATCAGGCAAGCTCTGCTGAATATGTATGATCCGTCATTTCTCTGCTTCTTTGAGGAAGCGGCCTATACATAGTAAGAAGGGGCAGGAATGGGAGGTTGAAGGATGGGGCGGAGGAAGTTGGCGGGTGGGGGTGGGGGGGGGGGACGTGTGATGACAAAAAGTCCAAGCTACCCTCCAGCCTGTGAGTGTGGGTTGAGGTGGAGTAATCAATCAATCCATGCCAGAGCAGTCTGATTTCTGTGCCCTCGCCTCCCAGGCCGCTGCCACGGGGGTGGGAACCACACCCAGCGGTCCACCGTCTGCCGGTCAGGAAGACATAACCCCCCCCTCTCCCCCCATACCCTCCGGCACAACCCCCCTCCCTCCCGCCCAATGCTCCTCCCTCTCTACACCAGAGCACAGTTTTGGAACTTGATCAGAAATTTCGTTCAGACCATTCTCAAAGGTTGTGTAAGTTCGGGCCTTGAATCGAAGGCCCTTCACCCCAACTCTGTCATTTTCATGGACGATATCTCCGTTGGTTTCAAACTTTAACAGCCTTCTCGACCACCCCCACCGACCCTCCGGTTATCCTTCACCCGCCCCTCTTCTTCTGTCGATTTCAATGGTTCATGTTTGTCATCCACTGGTGTAGGCAAATCTTCCCTGTTCGGGTTTCACTGTCGGTGTCTGGTTCTTCTGTCTTGAAGTATGGAGTCCCCGATTCCTCTCCCACAACCTCTCCCCCCGCTGCTTATCGGAGCAGGCATTGGAGGGGATGAAGGCATTGGGGGGGGGGGGGGGGGGGATGAGGACACGGGGCGGCTTACGTCGGTCTGACTATTGTGTACCTAGCACCACTTGAGGTCTGTCTCGGCACTGGGAAGCAAATGGGCGGCGGTTGGAACGATGGGAAGACCCGGAGAACGGGAGGGAGACTGGAGGCTGGATGGACAGGTCACTTACGACTTGAAATGACAGTTGAGAAAGGTCGAGGTTTGAGGATGTGGGTGGGGGGAGATGGACACGGGTGTTGGGTGTCGTACAGACAGGCCTCTGTTGGCCGAAGCCAGAAGCTGTGGGTAGGAATTGATTGTTTGAGGACGGGCGATCTTTTTGTTTGGGGGTCCTATAATTCATTTAAACGTGTTGTTCGTGTACAAGGCCTTGAGGGTTACGTGTATTGACTGTTACAATAATCATGGTGCTGCAGACTTGTTATTTTCATGTTGGTTTTCCTCCC
>CM065733.1:10578934-10588934 GCA_033310375.1 Conus canariensis | reverse complement strand
TCACAATCCTCCTCCTCCCCACACCCTACTTTCCCATCCCTTCTCGTTTTTCAAGCTATCCATTTCAAAATTTATCTCCAAGTTACCTTTCTCGGCATTTCCTTCGCGACCTTCGCTGAGATCTTATCCTATTCCCTCACTTTCCACCTTTAAACCAAAGCGCCAGTCCTTGACCTTCCTTATCTTTTTTTTTTTTTTACCTTCTCTAATTTCTCTTCTTTTTTTTTCGCCTTCTAGTCTTCCCTGAGATCTTATCATCACCGGCCTTCCCTTTCCAGGTTTCGCAGATGTCTCTTCCCTTTTCTGGTCTTCACTGAAGTCTCTTTTCCGAGGCCTTCGCTTTCCAACCTTCCCTGGGGTCTTTCATTCGTTGCCTTCCCTTTCCAACCTTCCCTGGGGTCTGTCATTCGTTGTTTTCCCTTTCAAACCTTCCCTGAGGTGTCTGTTCTCTAGCCTTCCCTTATCAAACTTCCATGAAGCCTCTGTTCACTGGCCACCCCTTTCCAACCTTCCCTGCGGTCTCTCTTCTCTGGTCATCCCTTTCCAACCTTCTCTGATGTCTCTCTTCTCTGGCCATTTCTTTCCAACCTTCTTTGATGTCTCTTATCTCTGGCCATCCCTTTCCAACCTTCACTGTGGTCTCTCTTCTCTGGTCATCCCTTTCCAGCCTTCTCTGATGTCTCTCTTCTCTGGCCATCCCTTTCCAACCTTCTCTGATGTCTCTCTTTCTCCTGGCCATCCCTTTCCAACCTTCTCTGATGTCTCTCTTCTCTGTGCCATCCCTTTCCAACCTTCTCTGATGTCTCTCTTCTCTGGCCATTCCTTTCCAACCTTCTCTGATGTCTCTCTTTTCCTTTGCCATCCCTTTCCAACCTTCTCTGATGTCTCTCTTCTCTGGCCATCCCTTTCCACCTTCTCTGATGTCTCTCTTCTCCTTGCCATCCCTTTCCATCCTTCTCTGATGTCTCTCTTTTCCTTGCCATCCCTTTCCAATCCTTCTCTGATGTCTCTCTTCTCTGGCCATTCCTTTCCATCCTTCTCTGATGTCCTCTTTTCTTGGCCATTCCTTTCCAACCTTCTCTGATGTCTCTCTTCTCTGGCCATTCCTTTCCACCTTCTCTGATGTCTTCTTCTCTGGCCATCCTTTCCACCTTCTCTGATGTCTTCTTCTCTGGCCATTCCTTTCCATCCTTCTCTGATGTCTCTCTTCTCTGGCCATTCCTTTCCAATCCTTCTCTGATGTCTCTCTTCTCTGGCATTCCCTTTCCATCCTTCTCTGATGTCTCTCTTCTCTGGCCATTCCTTTCCAACCTTCTCTGAGTCTCTCTTTTCCTTTCCATCCTTTCCAACCTTCCCTGAGTCCTCTCTCCTTGGTCCTTCCTTTCCATCCTTCCAGAGTCTGTCTTTCTCCTGGTCCTTCCCTTTCCACCTTCCCAGAGGTCTGTCTTCCCTGGTCTTCCTTTCCCACCTTCCCAGAGTGTCTCTTCCTGGTCTTCCCTTTCCAACCTTCCCAGAGGTCTTTCATCCTGGTCTTCCCTTTCCAACCTTCCCAGAGGTCTGTCTTCCCTGGTCTTCCCTTTCCAACCTTCCCAGAGGTCTGTCTTCCCTGGTCTTCCCTTTCCAACCTTCCCAGAGGTCTGTCTTCCCTGGTCTTCCCTTTCCAACCTTCCCAGAGGTCTGTCTTCCCTGGCCTTCCCTTTCCAAAACTTCCCAGAGGTCTGTCTTCCCTGGCCTTCCCTTTCCAAAACTTCCCAGAGGTCTGTCTTCCCTGGCCTTCCCTTTCCAACCTTCCCAGAGGTCTGTCTTCCCTGGCCTTCCCTTTCCAACCTTCCCAGAGGTCTGTCTTCCTGGCTTCCTTTCCAACCTTCCAGAGGTCTGTCTTCCCTGCCTTCCCTTTCCAACCTTCCCAGAGGTCTGTCTTCCCTGGCCTTCCCTTTCCAACCTTCCCAGAGGTCTGTCTTCCCTGGCCTTCCCTTTCCAACCTTCCCAGAGGTCTGTCTTCCCTGGCCTTCCCTTTCCAACCTTCCCAGAGGTCTGTCTTCCCTGGCCTTCCCTTTCCAAACTTCCCAGAGGTCTGTCTTCCCTGGCCTTCCCTTTCCAAAACTTCCCAGAGGTCTGTCTTCCCTGGCCTTCCCTTTCCAAAACTTCCCAGAGGTCTGTCTTCCCTGGCCTTCCCTTTCCAAAACTTCCCAGAGGTCTGTCTTCCCTGGCCTTCCCTTTCCAAAACTTCCCAGAGGTCTGTCTTCCCTGGCCTTCCCTTTCCAACCTTCCCAGAGGTCTGTCTTCCCTGGCCTTCTTCCCTTTCCAAAACTTCCCAGAGGTCTGTCTTCCCTAGCCTTCCCTTTCCAACCTTCCCTTGCTTTCTTCCAACCTTCCTTTCCTTCTTTTCGCCTTCCCTACGCAACCTTTTACCTAGCTCCCTTCGTTGGGCTTCTTTTTTTTTTTTTTTTTCGATCTTCCTGGAGTTCCCTTCTTCGGCCTTCACTCTCCGAACCATCTTTTATATTTCCTCCGTTTCCCATTTCCCCCCGCAGCTTTATTCATTGGCCTTCCTTTCCCAAACCCTCCACCGCGGCCACGCTCTCCACCCACCCCCATCCCCAACCCCATCCCTCCTCCACGCCACCGCTCCTCCCCCCGCCCCCAATTCCCCCTCCTCCGAGAAAGTATCATATGAAGACATAAAAGTTGCGCGCAGAGGGGAAGAAAGGACGATGACGATCTTTGTTCAGAAAGAAGAATTGCAAAAGAGCAGAAATGTCATCGTTTCTGTGGTAATCGCTCCACAGTTAAACTGCGTCCAGGGACCAGGAGAAATTGATCGGACCTTTGGGGGCGATGGAGATGAGAAAGAGAGCTGAGAAGTGGTGGGAGATATTTTGGGGACGGAGGGAAGAAGGGTGGAGGTGGGTGAGTGAGTTGGATGGAAGTGGAGAAGGGTGGGGGAAAGGGGTTATTTCGCTGCAAACGACAGTTTCGGTCATTGAAGAACAGGCGAAACTTAATCTTCTGTTTGACTGTCCGTATTCTCAAGACCGTTGTGGTGTGTGTGTGTGTGGATGTTGTGTGTGTGTGTGTGTGTGTGTGTGTGTGTGTGTGTGTGTGTGTGTGTGTGTTTGTGTGTGTGTGTGTGTGTGTGTGTGTGTGTGTGCGCGTGCGTGCGTGCGTGCGTACGTGCGAGTGTGTGTGTGTGTGCGTGCGTGTGCGTGCGGCGCGCGCGCGCGCGCGCGCGTGTGTGTGTGTGTGTGTGTGTGTGTGTGTGTGCGCGCGTGAGTGTGCGTTTACTCGAGCGCGCGTGCAGAGGTGGTTAGATTGTGTTTTTAAATTTTGTGTAACCAATTTTGTCAACTTCAAGCTGTTCTCTTTAAAGACTAATTGCACGTGCGTGTGAAACACACACACACACACACACACACACACACACACACAACACACACCACGCACGCACGCACGCACGCACGCACGCACGCACGCACACACAGAAGGTGGGGGGGGGGGGGGTAGTTGAACTGGTTATCCATACTTTTTTCTGCTATAATCTGTTTACTCCATGTTTATTTTCATTCTGGGCAGTCAGACCAGAAGTTCTCTTTGCCTCCTCTTCGCCCTGCGTGATGGGCGGAAGCTGGAGAGGGCCAGGTACAGGTGGCATTCTCAGGGATAAGGGGGGGGGGGGGACAAAGGATTGAGGAGGGTGAGAGTGTTTGGGGAGGGGTGGAAGATGTTATCATGCTGATTTCATTTCTGTTTCTTCCTTGTTTCTTTATTCACCTTGGATCCAATAGTTGTTTGTTTGAAAGCACCAAACTTCACAGTGTGTGCAAACGGAAGATGGCGCGGGCACGCTGGTCATTCCAGGGAGGAAACGCCCGTGCAGATCAAGGGTGTTAACACATGCGCACCAGCTGCCATCCGCTTCGTGAGGGTGTTTAGGGGGTCGTGTCAGACACCAGTCGAATCATGTAGCGGGGGACACATAATTATTAATGTATGGAAGAAACACAGATGAAAAACCAACCTAGTCTCTGATTCAGTTTGTTTTTTTTTTCCTTTTGAAATCCGCTCAATCTTCTATACAAAGTAAAAGTTGTCTATAAAGGTAACAGACCGAGAAGGAGTTCCTTGTTAATTATCTTCAGCCATTAATTAATCTCCCCCCCCCCCCCCCCTCCCCTAGGTACCAGAAAGACTAACGTCCCCTGATTGGTAGACGAAGCTGTCTGAATTCCTCACTCTCCTCCAGAAAGGAAACGCCCATGGAGATCAAAGGCCTCCGCTCATGCGCACCAGCTGCTATCCGCTTTATGAGGGCGTGGAAGGGGAGAATGCCGTTTCCGTGTTGACGTGTTTTGTGAAGGGTGGTGGTTTGCCTTGGGTTGTTGGGCCTGCAGTGTACCTATAATTCTATTTTACTTTTTTCTTTCCTCCCCCCCCCCCCCCCCCCCCCCCCCCCGAAAAAACAAACAAACAAAAAAAAAACAAACTTTTATTCCTGTATTGGATACACATACAGGATGGCGCTGTACTGTTACAACGCTTTCTTCTAGTAGAGAGCTTCTCGAATTTCACCCAGAAGTGATTGATGATGGAGTTATAGAATATTATAAACACTTGATATCCTGTTATTGTATTGTATTTCATTTGCATCTTAACTAACCCCACCCTCCTCTCTCTCTCTCTCTCTACTCTTACCGCAATCGTGTCTGTTTCTCCTAACCCCTCCTCTCTTGCCTTCCCCCTTCATCTCCTCTCTTTTATTTACCATTCGTTTCACCTGAACCCCCCCCCCCCTCCTACACCCCCCCCTCCCCCACCCCCCACTCCACTTCCTCCCCGCATGATTTGTCTCTGACCTTCCCCACGCCGCTCCACTCTTTCATTCACGTGTTCACGTTTGAATAACCATGGGAGATAAATTGCCTTTGTCATGGGTGTGTTCACAGTTATTTCCCTTAACCATACCTGAAATTCCGTTAAGGCTTTGCTTTGCAATACTGTCGCATTGCAAATTGTGACCAGTGCAACTATTGAGCTCAAAGCTGATTCGTTGTTGATCTGCCTAATAGGCTGATGAGCCACCATGCCATCTTTGGAGATCAGATGAAAACTGCGAACCTGTATGAGCAGCAAGAACACACACACACACACACACACACACACACACACACACACACACACACACACACAACAGATTGCGCTGTACATAGGCATGTGAGATAACTGTAATGTCCTCTTCACAGATCTTGGGTTGCTCTCTCCTGAAAGAGCAGCTCGCCGGAACCCCCCCCCCCCCCTCCTCCTTCCCGCCCCGCCGTTCCCTTTCTTCACACAGAGCTACCTTTCACCCTCCCCTACTTTATTTTTCGGCCTTTCCTTCTTTCTTTCTTTTTTTTTTTAACACACATATGTTTGTGTTTCCGGATTTTTTTCCTCCATAAATTTTTTTTAGGGGAATGTTTTCTTTCCCCCCCCCCCCCTCCTCTCCTCCTCTCGCTCGCACCTACCCTACCTCTTTCCCCCTTCTTTATCGCCTTGGGTTCTTTACCACGCCTAAAATGCAGGCTGTACACGGGGACCGCCGGGCCAACTGTCGTGTCCTGTCATCATTGTCGTCAGAAAACAAGGGCCGCATTCATGTTTTTTGTTCTTTTCGTTAAAGCTTATTGGAATTTTCTGGTGTTGTGTTGTTAATGTTGTTTTCTTGTGTGTGTGGTTTTATTTCAAATGTCGCGACAACCAGGGAGATGAAAGTAAACATTACGATGTTGGTGATAGGCAGTAGCAACGGATTGCGAAAGCTAATAATGTTTATTTATTTATTTATTTTTGTATTTGAATTGGAAACCAAAAAAAAAGGAAAAAGAATCCCTGAGAGAAGAAAGACATGTGTTGATAAAACGTGAGCCTTGTGATAATATTGTCAGAAGAAAATGCAGTGCCTTCTGGCTGTTGTGCGAATCAGTCGCCCACATCTATCATCTTTTTCTCCTTCTTTGTCTTGGAAAACAGTTTTTGTGGATTTATTTTATTTATATCTATTTTTCCCTCCTGTATCTTTCATTATTTATTTAACCCTATAATCTCCGTAGGGGCAATAGCAAAATCTAGATCCCAATCATTTTTCGGCACAGAGGGGGAGAGAGAGAGAGAGAGAGAGAGAGAGAGAGAGAGAGAGAGAGAGAGAGAGAGAGGGGGGGGGGGGGGGAGAGAGAGATCCTGTCTTTTCCTCTGAAATTCCATACCTTTTTTCCTGATCTTTTTCTTTTCGGTACCTAGCTGGCTTCGTGGAGACTGCGAAGAGCTCGGAGTTTGCATGCAGATGTTGCGGGTTTGAATCCGATCGGCCCTTCACATAAAACATGGCCCATTTTCCAACTGCTCTTCTCAACGGTGTTGTCGTTCTGGAGGTGATGGTTGAGTGTTAGATTAGGTCTCTTCGACGTCCCCCATCCCCACCTCTCGATTCTCGTGGGGTGTGATTCCTCCACACCCTTCCCCCGTTTTGCCATGTCAGGTTTGATGGGAGTGGACGTGAGACGTGTGTGAGCCTGAGTATATATAGTACCATCTGGGTACAGGTACCATGCATAATTCCTGAAGAGGTTCCCATGTGGAGACTGAGGGATCGTTCCAATAGATGTAGCCCACCCCCCACCCCCCCACCCCCCACCGTCCCTCTTCCGCCTTCTGGAAGGTCTTTGCAAGTAATTTTTTTTTATGTTCTGTCACTCTCTTTGGACTCTGTGAGAGAGAGAGAGAGAGAGAGAGAGAGAGAGAGAGAGAGAGAGAGAGAGAGAGTGTGTGTGTGTGTGTGTGTGTGTGTGTGTGTGTGCGTGCGTGCGTGCGTGCGTGCGTGCGGGTGGGCGTGCGTGCGTGCGTGCGTGGTGTGTGTGTGTGTGTGTGTGTGTGTGTGTGTGTGTGTGTGTGTGTGTGTGCGGGCGGGCGTGGCGTGCGTGCGTGCGTGCGTGCGTGTGTGTGTGTGTGTGTGTGTGTGTGTGTGTGTGTGTGTGTGTTTCTTTACTATCAGCTTGTTTTTTTCCTCTCAGGAACATTCTCCTGTCTTTTGTTCTGGATCCCCCCCCCCCCTCCCCCCACTCCGTCTACCTTTCCTCACGAAGTAAACATTGAACACGCTGTCCAGAGTGGTCATTAGCTACCCCTTCAACTGTGTCTGTTTGTGCATATGTTTTGTTATTATTGTTGTTGGAATTTTGTTTGGGGGGGGGGGGGGGGCGAGGGGTGCTACATGATTGTGAATAGATTTTATTTATTCATTTTTTTAAACTGGGAGTGAAAAATTAAGGGAAATAGCTGGCGCTCTCAGCACGACCTGGTCTTCTTCGTTGGAATGATTTCAATAGTGTAGCAGCAACGACGTTATGAAGGAAAAGAAAGACACCCCGGGAGGTGGCAATGGGACCCAGAGAAGCACTGTCCCCGACTGCCGAACCAACCAGCCGGGAGCAGTCCTGAACCACCCTTGGAAGCCCGCGCTGTGTTGACAAAGGCTACAGGCATGCACAGGGCATTTCGATAAGATGTCGAGAGTTGTAACTCGTCCCTGGTAGAGACCATTGTGTGATGGTCACTGGACGCGACACAACAGAACCCCCCCCCCCCCCCCCCCCCACACACACACACACCCAAGGAAGCGTTCCCCAGGGTGTACCAGCCCGTATGTCATGACTGCAGAACCCACCGGCAAAAGACACCATCACCCAGCAAACAGATTCTCGCTGTTTTGATCATACGTTTGTGTTCTATTTTGCTTTTTTCCCCTTCTTTTCACAACGCGATCTGTTATTTTCCTCTGCGTGATGATAACCCGGTGTGGGCCCCTTGTGGTCAGCCAGGCTGTCATAATGAACGACTCCCAACGTCTTGGGATTGCTGGAACGGTTCGACGCCAGAGATCCTTCGTCTTTCCTGCGCTGGGCTGATCGAGGCTTGCACTTCCTCCTGTGTCTCTTGCGCGTTTCACTTTCCTCAATTCGACGGAAGGCGGAGACACTCAAAAATGCGTGAAGGGCTTAAAAATCTAGGTCCAGAAGCGCAAAATTTACACCAGAAAAGCGCGAATGAAAGATGAAAAAGGCGGGAACTTCCAGTTATGAAAAAGGCGGGAACTTCCATTTATGAAAAAGGCGGGAACTTCCAGTTATTAAAAAGGCGGGAACTTCCAGTTATTAAAAAGGCGGGAACTTCCAGTTATTAAAAAGGCGGGAACTTCCAATTATTAAAAAGGCGGAACTTCCAGTTATTAAAAAGGCGGGAACTTCCAGTTATTAAAAAGGCGGGAACTTCCAGTTATTAAAAAGGCGGGAACTTCCAGTTATTAAAAAGGCGGGAACTTCCAGTTATTAAAAAGGCGGGAACTTCCAGTTATTAAAAAGGCGGGAACTTCCAGTTATTAAAAAGGCGGGAACTTCCAGTTATTAAAAAGGCGGGAACTTCCAGTTATTAAAAAGGCGGGAACTTCCAGTTATGAAAAAGGCGGGAACTTCCAGTTATGAAAAAGGCGGGAACTTCCAGTTATCAAAAAGGCGGGAACTTCCAGTTATGAAAAAGGCGGGAACTTCCAGTTATCAAAAAGGCGGGAACTTCCAGTTATGAAAAAGGCGGGAACTTCCAGTTATCAAAAAGGCGGGAACTTCCAGTTATTAAAAAGGCGGGAACTTCCAGTTATTAAAAAGGCGGGAACTTCCAGTTATTAAAAAGGCGGGAACTTCCAGTTATGAAAAAGGCGGGAACTTCCAGTTATTAAAAAGGCGGGAACTTCCAGTTATTAAAAAGGCGGGAACTTCCAGTTATGAAAAAGGCGGGAACTTCCAGTTATGAAAAAGGCGGGAACTTCCAGTTATTAAAAAGGCGGGAACTTCCAGTTATGAAAAAGGCGGGAACTTCCAGTTATGAAAAAGGCGGGAACTTCCAGTTATGAAAAAGGCGGGAACTTCCAGTTATTAAAAAGGCGGGAACTTCCAGTTATGAAAAAGGCGGGAACTTCCAGTTATGAAAAAGGCGGGAACTTCCAGTTATGAAAAAGGCGGGAACTTCCAGTTATGAAAAAGGCGGGAACTTCCAGTTATTAAAAAGAAAAGAGAACCGAATATGTTTTTCAGCACTGCCCGTTGCTCTGTGTCACAGAAAAAGCCTTCTGTCTGTCTGTCTGTCTGTCTGTCTGTCTTCTTGCTCCAGACACAAATCCAGCTTCCAAAGGGACGGAAGGGAAGAGGGCTTGAGGGAGGACGGCGGGAGGACAAGAGAAAGGGAGTGGGGAAAGAGATGGGGGTGTGGGGAGGAAGAAGAGAATAGGAGGGGAGACGGCTACTTCCTTACAAGATCCCCGACGCTGATAGATTTCCTTTCGTGTCCCCTCCTGTTCCTTTCCGTCAGAAGACTGAAGCCGACTGACTGAAAATGTAGCGGGTTGTGTGTTCCGTCAGAAGACTGAAGCCGACTGACTGAAATGTAGCGGGGTTGTGTGTTCCGTCAGAAGACTGAAGCCGACTGACTGAAATGTAGCGGGGTTGTGTGTTCCGTCAGAAGACTGAAGCCGACTGACTGAAATGTAGCGGGGTTGTGTGTTCCGTCAGAAGACTGAAGCCGACTGACTGAAATGTAGCGGGGTTGTGTGTTCCGTCAGAAGACTGAAGCCGACTGACTGAAATGTAGCGGGGTTGTGTGTTCCGTCAGAAGACTGAAGCCGACTGACTGAAATGTAGCGGGGTTTGTGTGTTTTAGTGTCCTCTTAGAGCGTTCGGACTATTTTCCGTGACCAGGCTGTCCTTGATGTTTGACGGGGGAAAAGCGTTTGTACGAAAGAGGAGCCTGGCGCGAAAGGAACACAGTGAAGAACACACCGCAACAACGACTCTTGTATGCCACACGCTTTGAATTACGTAGGGACTTGGGGGGGGGGGGGGGGGGGGGGGAAGGGAAATGTACAGATACTCGTATTGATGTTGAAATTCGCGCTTTTATACGATTTCTCACGCTAATC
>CM065733.1:10566434-10568934 GCA_033310375.1 Conus canariensis | reverse complement strand
GCGTTTTATGTATGTATGTATGTATGCATGTATGTATGTATGTATGTATGTATGTATGTCGTTGTTTAAAACTTTTTGTCGTTTTATGAATTACTAGGTTGTTTACTAATTTGCGTACTTACTTGGCTAATTACAATTAATCACAGATTCCTGTTGTAAGGTTAGATTCGGCAGCTGTGGTCCATCCTTTTTTGCCATTGCAGGGCAAATAAATCCGTGGTTCAGCATCGCCACGAAGGATGGCAGACTGACTCGGCGACATACCAGTCTATTTTTGTGCCTACCTACGTACCTACCTATCCATTTAGCTGTTTACATACCTATTTGCTTGCTTACTTATTGACTTCCGACAGGAAGTTGAGGTGGGGCGGTTTGATCGATTGCTAAAAGAAGAACGTTGACACCTGCATTAGCAGTTCATCATATTCTGGGCTGTCTATCTGTCTGTCTGTCTGTCTGTCTGTCTGTGTGTGTGTGTGGTGTGTGTGTGTGGGTGGTGTGTGTGTGTGTGTGTGTGTGTGTTTCAATCTTGTGTGTTTTGCAAAATTTCGCTGAGGTATGGGTTCTTCGGTCGGTGCAAACAGCGAACATGGTTTTAGACTGCTCTGAGACACACACAGAGAAAGAGAGAGAGAGAGAGAGAGAGAGAGAGAGAGAGAGAGAGAGAGATGGGGGAGCGGTGCATTTCAATCCGGCCATCATGCTTGTTTGTCCTCGCCAGAGTGTTTGCTCGCACCGGGCTACTTTCATCGCGGGGTGTGCGAATCATATTTACCACGAACAGAGTATCGTGGCTTGCGGGGAAGGGGAAAGCTACTAAGCCGTGTTCCTATTGACCCAGGTCTAATGGGGCAACTGTCAAGAGCTGGTGTTTGTTTGCAGGCACGCGACGACACCCCGTGCGGCTTTTTAAGTTCTTCGTGCCCCGAAAATAGTAGCCTTGGGGTGGTGACATGGGGGGCGAGGTGGGAGATGGAAGAAGGCGTGAAGGGGAAGGGGGGGGGGGGGGGGGCGACTGCGACGTGTCCTTAAGGGCCTCGGGCCGTTTGGAGTTAAACTCACCCCATCCTGGAAAGGAGGGGTCTCCATTAGCGCCTGGTAGGGGTCAGCTGGGTAGAAACACTAGAGTTGGCAGTCAGAGGGTTGGAGTTCGAATCGCGCCGCACCCTGCGTGAAAGCTGCCCCTTTTCGCTACCCGTCTTCGTGTGTAGTGTTGGTGGCAGAGCTGTGCAGTGTAAGAGAGGCCCCTTCTGTCTTTCTTCTGGGATGGTGTTCGCCGTCTGCCATGTCATCGTCGGTGAGTGTGGACGTTAGACCTCAACGTACGTAAGGGCAGGGCTGGGTGTTGCGGAAGCGAGGGGGGGGGGGGGGGGTTGTGGGGATGAGGAGGGGAGAGGGAGAAGGGAGGGATATCCCGCGAACATTACAGACAATCATTGGGCTATGTTGTTGATGGCGGACTGGAAAGTGAAACATGTGGTGGGGAAGGGGGGTTACATGGATTCTGTCAACCAACACCTCTGCCTCCATCCCGCCCATTCCCCAAAAATGAAGAAATGAACTGAATTTATCGGTCGGGGGAAAAAATCAAGAATAAAGAAAAATGAAGTATCATAACGTTGGGTGGAAAAACACAAAAGCAAAACGAAATTCGTCATAGAGTCATTGATTCACTTGGTGACTTCGCAAACATTGTACAGGCTCATCTCATTGGCTGTCAATCAGCAAGGTCGCCATACAAAGCCAATCAGAAGAAAGTTAACCAGCTGTGTGAGCCAGTCAGAGAACAGTCCCACTGCTAGGTGCAATCAAACAACTTTGTGTTTAAGAGCAGTGAGAAAACACTTCAGCTGTATGGAAAAGCTACTGAACAAAGAAAACAAACAAACAAACTTCAGAAAAAAGCAACAGCAATCAAACAAACAAAAGTGAGCTGTAAGCTCCAATCAGAAAACACTGCAGCTGTAATGCCCAAATGAAAAAAAAAATGATTCTATAAACCCACGAGAAAACACTTCGGCTGTTTAAGTTAAAGAAAAAAACCACACATCAGATGTATAAACCAGTCAGAAAATACTTGGGTTGTACGAATATGCCAATTAGAAAACAAACGTCTCCGTTATGATCGTTTGCCTGATTCATTTGCACAAACTGTGCGGCCGCACCTGGTTAGATCATTGCCAGTGCTGGACTCGCGAAAATATGGATTATTTATCACACTGGGCTTGGTTCCGTTTGTCGTTGTTTGTTTCTTCGTTTGTTTTCTAACTCTGTAGTGGAGCCTGGTTGACTTGTTCTCCGACATAAAGATGTCTGCTGGCCTGTCCGACTTGGATTGAATCAAATGAGATCAGATCAGACCAAATCACATGGAATGAGTTGATCACAGATATCGTAAGCGCGCGCTACAGGGAAAAAAAAAGCATCAGTTATACAATTTCCACTGCTGCCATGACATGAAGCATTTGATTAAGCATCAACAGTAACAAGACTAACAATG
>CM065733.1:10561434-10563934 GCA_033310375.1 Conus canariensis | reverse complement strand
GTGGGTAGTGGTGACGGCATACCAGTATGTTTTGACCACCATAGGACAAGAAAGCTGACAGAGGGAGAATGTTGGCAGTGGTAATGGCATACCAGTATGTTTTGACCCCCTAAGACAAGAAAGCTGACAGAGGGAGAATGCTGGCAGTGGTGATGGCATACCAGTATGTTTTGACCCCCTAAGACAAGAAAGCTGACCGAGGGAGAATGAATGCTGGTAGTGGTGACGGCATACCAGTATGTTTTGACCACCATAGGACAAGAAAACTGACAGAGGAAGAATGCTCGCAGTGGTGACGGCATACCAGTATGTTTTGACACCATAGGACAAGAAAGCTGACAGAGGGAGAATGTTGGCAGTGGTGACGGCATACCAGTATGTTTTGACCCCCTAAGACAAGAAAGCTGACGGAGGGAGAATGCCGGTAGTGGTGACGGCATAGCAGTATGTTTTGACCCCCTAAGACAAGAAAGCTGACCGAGGGAGAATGCCGGTAGTGGTGACGGCATAGCAGTATGTTTTAACCCCCTAAGACAAGAAAGCTGACGGAGGGAGAATGCCGGTAGTGGTGACAGCATAGCAGTATGTTTTGACCCCCTAAGACAAGAAAGCTGACGGAGGGAGAATGCCGGTAGTGGTGACGGCATAGCAGTATGTTTTGACCCCCTAAGACAAGAAAGCTGACGGAGGGAGAATGCCGGTAGTGGTGACGGCATAGCAGTATGTTTTGACCCCCTAAGACAAGAAAGCTGACGGAGGGAGAATGCCGGTAGTGGTGACGGCATAGCAGTATGTTTTGACCCCCTAAGACAAGAAAGCTGACGGAGGGAGAATGCCGGTAGTGGTGACGGCATAGCAGTATGTTTTGACCCCCTAAGACAAGAAAGCTGACGGAGGGAGAATGCCGGTAGTGGTGACGGCATAGCAGTATGTTTTGACCCCCTAAGACAAGAAAGCTGACGGAGGGAGAATGCCGGTAGTGGTGACGGCATAGCAGTATGTTTTAACCCCCTAAGACAAGAAAGCTGACGGAGGGAGAATGCCGGTAGTGGTGACAGCACACTAGCTGCAAAAGGCCATAACTGCTGTTTACATGGGAAATTAGTCCTTACATTTTTGTGTGGGGAGGAAATTTGCAAGGCAATATTTTTTTTCCTTTTCAAAAGTTACTTTCTTGTGGTTAGCAGCTGATTATCAAGGGGAAAACAGGTATTTTTGCCCCACAATAGCTAATAAGTAGGGGAGGGGGGTAACTTTAACGTAACAAACAAACAAACAAACCAACCAAAACAAGCGAAATTAATTGTTATCATGTATGTGGAAACTGATTTCCCGTGATCAGTAACTGCTCTCACAGGACCCTCCCCCCTCCTCCTCCTCTTCCCCCCCCCCCCCCCAAAAAAAAAAATCAAGAAAAAGGGGGAAAAAAAGTGTTTGAGAGATCTGCTTTCACGCAAAAATAACTGCTTTCAGTGGTAGCAGATCAGCTGATAGCAGCATAAAAATCAATTTTCATTCAAAATTAACTTTTTGGGGTTTTTTTTGGCAATGTCAAATTAAGTGTTTTCCCCGTAGGTGGACAGCTGTTTTCAGGCGAAAATGGCTGTGTTCATGCGACAAATACCTGTTTTCCGGTGAAATGAGTATTCCTGTTTCCTGAATGAGAATCACTATATTTGTGTGACAATAGTCATCAAGACTTTTTGTTTTGAAGTTTGTACGGCAGTTTGTCTGCTTCCCAAAGTGGCAGTGGCAAGGGTGGTGGTGGTAGTCGTTTTGACACCACGGGCACCAGGTCAAGAGGCCGCATCAGGTACGGGTATAGGAAGGTCCTTCCGGGCATCAGAGGGGAGGGGAGAGGGAGAAGGGGGACAGAGTTGTCGTGCGACGTGGCATGTTTTCACGCCGCAAACGATGTTCTCTGCAAAGTACTCTGACGTCTAGATCGCCTGCGAGAAACGTTGTTTGGATGCAGGCACGGGATATATAGGGCCGAGCTTTAAGCTTTGAGGTGGTGTTGGGAAATGCGGAATATATGAATGATTAATGCTTGCAAGCGTTGTTCTTCTTTTGTTTGTTCGTTTGCTCTTTAGAAACTGTTTTTGTTTCTGAGGATGTTGTTGCACTTGCACACTCACACACACACACACACAACACACACACACACACACACACACACACACACACACACACACTGTCTCGGGCGGACCGTTAATAGATTCCCCGGGCGTCTACCTAAAGGAAAACAGTTCATTCTTGTTGTGTCACCCCCCAGGTTGTCAAATATCTGAGCAGTTTGCACACACTGTGTAGCACTCGCCCGCGCGCCTGCTGGCTCGCCACAAGACATGCACGCGCGTAGGCACGCAAGCACGTGCACACACACACACACACACACACACACACACACACACACACACACACAACACACACACACCTGCAGGGAGATCGATAGCGCACTGATCCACGGGTCTTGGAAAGTGTTTGTGTTAGCAGGGTC
>CM065733.1:10551434-10553934 GCA_033310375.1 Conus canariensis | reverse complement strand
ATCTCAACAGCTGTCAACAGAGTGTGTATAGCCATATGTTTTGCACAGTCCACAATACACACATCTTAACAGCTGTCAACAGAGTGTGTATAGCCATATGTTTTGCACAGTCCACAATACACAGACCTCAACAGCTGTCCACAGAGTGTCTATAGCCAGGTAAGGAGTGACAGAGGAAAAAAACCCCAGTGGACTGTGGACTTGAAGAGAGAGAAACGCTGGGAAGTGATCGATCACGACACTGAGGGTGTTCTGCTTCATTTGGGGTCCTCCCCAAACAGTGAGAGAGGGACAGTGTGTGATGACGCCTCCCACCCTCCCGGATCTAAACAATTATTCGACGCGATCGCATCTAGAAAGAAATGCGCGCGTATGTGTGTGTGTGTGTGTGTGTGTGTGTGTGTGTGTGTGTGCGTGTGCGTGTGTGTGTGAGACAGAGACAGAGACAGAAAGATGTTGAATACGTTCTTCGAAACTCTCCTCTCTCTCTCTCTCTCTCTCTCTCTCTCTCTCTCTCTCTCTCTCTCTGTTGTGTGTGTGTGTGTGTGTGTGTGTGTGTGTGTGTGTGTGTGTGTGTGTGTGTGTGTGCGACAGACACGGAGAACCCCTCCACTTTTACAAAACAGGAGGACTGGGGGGAAAAATAGGAAAAAAAAGAGGGAGTAAGGAGGGGGGGGGGGGGGGGGGGCGGGCGGAGAGACCTGAAAGTTGACGTGATGAAATTCGTTTCTTTCACGGTCTGTGGTCCAGTTTCCCGTCGGAAACATAAGCCATCGCTGTCTCCCCCCCCCCCCCCCCCCTTGACAAATCGGTTGGACAATGAAAAAAATATGACGAAGAGAGAGAGAGAGAGAGAGGTGGAGAGAACTGGCGGTTCCCCCTAGACAACTTCAAAAAGCCGCGTCACCCTCTATAACAGCCCTGTCCCCCCCTCCCCAACGGGATTTAAGCATGTCTTGAATTCCGGTTGTTTGGTCAGCTGGTCTCGTTACCGGGATTACCCAGGGGAAGACTGGAGATCCCCGGCCCTGCTGCAGCCTCAGGATCTTGAGGACAAGCTCTTCACAAATGGGGAACCCTAGATGCAGTTAGTGGTTGGCGTGGTCGCCCTTCTTTAGCGCGGAAAGTCGGGAGAAGGGAGGAAAGAAGAGGTTGATGATCATAGATGTCGTGAAGACTGGATGAACACCAGGGGAGGAGGGTTGGGAGGGGCATGATGGATGGGAAGGGGGGTGGGGGGGGAGGGAGGGGATAACATAGCCCACGAGTGTTGTCACCCAGAGTTACAACCCTTGAACTTCCGGTGGTTTGAAGCTCTCGGCGGGCATGTCGTCAGAGTTACCACCCCTGCACATCCGGGTCTAATTAGCGGAGGGCTGTCACCAGAGACGCCAGTTCCGGGAGGGGGGGGGGGGGGGGGAGGGAGGAGAGAGAGAGAGAGAGAGAGAGAGAGAGAGAAGAGGATGGATCCGCCGCCTGTCACAGGCGAGTTGCTTCCGGCAGATGACGGCCGCTGGTTAGCACGGTGAGCCGGAGGCGTTGTGCGCGGGGTGACGGGGACGGCTTCAGATTGAGGGAACCGCGGGTGGCGGCAAGCAGAACGAGTCCAGGTGATAATCACTGCGGCATGGGAGGAAACCTTGACAGGGTCTTGACCGTGTTCAAGCCAGCAGGTGAAATGGTCACGGCCTCAGGTCTACCCGCTGGAACTACCTACCTGTTGGAGGTCTAGCAGAAAGGAGAAAGAAGACTCGACAAAAACAAGCCAACAAACAAGAAAACAAGCAAACAAAAAAAGAGGAGGAGGAGGAGAAGAAGAAGGAGGAGGAGGAGGAGAAGAAGAAGGAGGAGGAGGAGGAGGAAGAGAAGAAGGAGGAGGAGGAAGAGAAGAAGAAGGAGGAGGAGGAGGAGAAGAAGAAGGAGGAGGAGAAGAAGAAGGAGGGAGGAGGAGGAGGAGAAGAAGAAGAAGGAGGAGGAGAAGAAGAAGAAGGAGGACGAGGACGAGGACGAGGGAGAGAAAGAAAGCAAGTGAAAGCAGAAATAGGTTTCCATGAGAGGGATGTTTTTTTTGTTTTTTTTGTTTTTTTTTCAGCGACTGGCGACAGCACGGTTTTACAGATTTTTTTTTTTTTTTTTAGTAAACGTCGATACTCTCATCAGGATGAGCCGCGGACGTAATGACTTACAAAACATTTAATGTAACTTTTCGCTTGCCATTTCTCCTAAATGTTTTTGTCGAATCTTCTTTTTCCTTTCTGCTAGGCCTCCAGCAGGTTGTTTCATGCGTTGTGTGGTCTCAAAACTTAGCGGATGTGGTGTAGCGTATATGGACTAGTCCGCACGCAGTGACGCCTCCTTGATGAAACTGAAACTGAAACCTAAACGAAAAACTGTAAAGGGACCAGCACTGGCAACACAGTGTGACAGGCTGGCTGGGTACCGTCCACGTGTTTAGGGCTTTATAGTACTTCCACCTGGGCCGTACATACATATCGTGGGT
>CM065733.1:10541434-10546434 GCA_033310375.1 Conus canariensis | reverse complement strand
TGCAACATCAATGCCATACTAATGTTTAGGATTCTACAAACATAAATAATCTCAACATTACCAATAACTATCAAAGAAAAATACCAACAGAACTTGAATGCAAAGTTTCTGAAAACAACTGTGTGTGTGCGTGCGTGCGTGCGTGCGTGCGTGCGTGCGTGTGTGTGTGTGTGTGCAGAGCCTCGCCCCTCCCCTCCCCCCCCCCTTCCCCTTTCTTGTTTCAGGATAGAAAATTCAATTTTCTTTTTTTTTTTTTTTTTTTTTGTATAGTGTAACCTGACTGTTAAGTAGTGAGGCTGTGCACATTTTCTAAGTTCGATAGTAACTGGACATTCTGTTTTGTCCGTTTTACCATTATGAACTTTTTTTTTCCATTTTTAGTCATTCTTTTTCCAGTTTATGTATGTACTTTTGTATTTTTATTTCATTTGTATTTATTAATGTATTTATCTTTTCTAAAAATATTTATTGATTTAGATTTCATTCGAACTCTGTGTGAAACATCAAGAGGAATACCAACAGGGCCTAGGTCTATCTGCCCCAAAGGTGCCAGTTGATTAGCCGTCATGACACAAATAAAGTGTGTGTTGTTTCTGAATAGCTGGATTGTGTTCAGTATTGTTGTTGTTGTTGGTGGTGGTGGTGTCGTCGTCGTCGTCGTCATCGTCGTCGTCGTCGTTGTTGTTTTTTTGGAACACGACCTTTCCTTCCCTGTATGCTGGACAGCCCTCAAAAGCCCCCCAAGTAGCCGGCTGGGCAGTAGTACCATGTTGACACTAAGGCTAAAAAAAAAAAAAAAAATAATAATAAATAAATAAAACAAGACGAGCAAAGAAACTTTGATGCCCACCACGCTCACAGTTTGAAGACTCGGCCCCCGACTCCTCCTCCGTCCCCATCCACTAACCTCCCCCCCACCTCCATCCCCCCCCCCACCCCACCCCCGTTCTCTTCCCACCCTCAAACCCCCTCCTGCGTCTTCTCCCCCCACCCACTCCACCCCACCCCCCTCACCTTCCTCTTCCCCCCCATCCGGATATTATCCGGCCATCTCCAATGGGCAGCATGGAGACGCTCATGGCGGGCAGACGGGGAATTGTAGGGGACTTAATTAGACATCCGAGTGTACCTCCCCCACCACCCATACACGCACTCCAAACCTCTGCCCCCCCCCCCCCCACCCCATCCGTCCGTTCCCTGCTCCATACTCCTATCCCCCCCTTCCCCCCTTCCCCCCTTCCCCTCTTCTTGTTATTTCCTTGATCATTGACATTGGGATCTGGGGTCTTGTTTGCCCTTTTAACGCGTGCGTGCGTGCGTGCGCACGTGTGTGTGTGTGTGTGTGTGTGTGTGTGTGTGTGTGTGTGTGTGTGTGTGTGTGTGTGATGTATGTGTGTGCGTGTGTGTGTGTGCGTGTGTGTGTGTGTGTGTGTGTGTGTGTGTGTGTGTGTGTGTGTGTAGGCTGTGGTGTTACATTCGAGAGGGCTGTTCTATTAATTCACCTTTTTCTTCTCCCCCCCCCCCCCCCCCTTTTTTTCTTTCTTTTTTCTTTTTTTTTTTTTTCTTTTTGTTTTGTTTTGAGAGGGTGGTGGGGAGCAGTGAGTGAATTTAGCAGGGGAGATGAAGGGGGTGGGTATGGTTTTGTTGTCGAAGATGTGCACGCATTGAAACTCGGTTTAAACGTGACAGATCTTTCCCCCTAATTGTTTGTTTTCCATTAATTTGTTTGCTTGCTCCTTTATTTACATGTCATTAACTTAACATCCCTTCTTTCCTTTCTTTCTCCGCCGAAATCAAGTGTTGGTGTTTTGCGCAATGAATTCAATTCCAGGTATGAGAGCCAAAGAACACGCAAACACACACACACACACACACACACACACACACACACACACACACACACACACACACACACGCACACACACACACACACACACACACACGCACACACACACGTACGCACGCACGTAAGCACGCGCGCGCACCCACACGCACACACACACACACACACACACACACACACACTCATACACATACACGCACGCATGCACGCTCGCACGCGCTCGCCGGACACACACACACATACACACATGCGCGCGCACACACATACAAACACGCGCGCGCGCGCGCGCGTACGTGTAGGCACACGGAGACACACAACACATTCATTGCGCACGCGAGTTACAAGTTTCTTCCAGTTCAGTTCCTTTCATGTTGCTTGAAGCCCAGCCGACCGCAAAGGGCTATATCAAGGCTGTCACCTCGTCGAAGTCACATCACAACACAGATTTTGTTTTTTATCCATATACACAACTCATTAAAACAGATGCTCTAAAAACACGCAGAGAGTGCTTTAAGATATTTCTTCCGTCAACTCTTCGATCAGATGAAGAATGTTGATCTCTTTCAGACAGACAAAAATCACGTCAGGTGAGGCATCTCTGAACAAGGTTTTCCTGGGGTCCGCTGCTAAGTGTTTATGTCTCACATCACATCATGTAAGTCCCAACACAAATACGTTTGATAGTGAGTGGTACATTACATGGAACGTACTAACGGAACTTCTTCGCTTTTTGAAAGATACGACTGAATTTAAGAGTACAATCGACACAAAGCTGTTTCTTCTTTACGGACTCTGGTGGCACATAGTAGAGATCTCTCTAACGATTGGACGGATTTGAAAGAGCTTGTTAGTGTTTTCTGCGCGTTTCTGTCCTTTCTGCGCGCTTCTGTCCTTTCCGCGCGCTTCTCTCCTCTTGCCAAAGGTCTTTGACTAAGTACGAGCTTTAGGTTTCAAACAGTGTGAGGGAGAGAGGACCTGCCCATCTCTTGATGTTGCAGCATTCTGTGCAGGCTTTCTTTCTTTTCTTTCTGCGTACGCAGGCTGATACTCCTGTGGACAGTGCCTGTATAGACAGGCAGTGAGAGTTTTGTATGTATGACCATTTTTTTATCCTGCCATTGAGGCAGCCATACTCCATCTCCGGGGAAGGTGCATGCTATGTGTAACGTGTCATCCGTACCAACGGCCAAACTGGCCTTCTCTTCCGAAAGTTGGTGATGGGATTTGACGTGTGTGCAAGATGGTGTACATGCGTTCACGCACGGAACCTCGGTTTATAGTCTCATTGGAAGGACTGTATGGGGAATGGAGTCAGAACCAATGTTACCTCCGAGGGAAAAATCCCCTGTGCCGAAATTCGAACCCGCAACCCCAGGATCACGAGTCCGGCGCTCTATCAACTGAGCTATTCCGGCCCCTGAGCTGATTCACCCACCTCGTTGCCTCCGACGCCGAAGTGACCATGGTACAGAAACCCGAGCACAAACTGTGTTGTGTCCATCAGGTATCAGCGATGTGTGCGTGCTAGTTCAAAGAAAGCAAACGATAACTGAAAATACGTTCAATGTTTGGTGAAAGCTGCTTTTAACTCCATGTACTCTTCTGCTGGAAGTATGGAAAAACCACTTTCCTCAAAGTGGCATACCCAAGAATACACGCAAGTTGGAGAAAATTAATGTTCCATACTTAGAGCAGAAAAGGAGTGCAGAGGGGCGACTGGGGGTGGGGGTGGGGGTAGGGGGGAGGTAGGTAGGGTTAAATGTAGTTACTGCCCTTGAAGTTCAGTTCACTTCATGCTATTTACAGGCTATTCCCGTCGCCAGGGGCCTTACCAGGGCTGACATTCACGAAAGTTAGCAAAGATGATAAATTGACACACAGACGAAAATACTGCTCTGTTTTACACCCATGAGTATTGTCTTGAAACGCTGTCACAATTGCCAATTGTATCACTGAAAGACATAATATTATATTCTGGGGAAGACATTTGACAAGTCCTGCATCTTTGTTCTGCAAAATACGGCTGTTTGTGAATGATACGGAGACCATCACCAACCCCCCCCCCCCAGACACACACACACACACACACTCTCTCTCTCTCTCTCTCTCTCTCTCTCTCTCTCTCTCTCTCTCTCTCTCTCAAAAATAGCAATACAAAAGAAAAGAAAAGAAAAAGAAATGCAGGCAGCCAGCATGTGGCCTTGAAGAGGACACACAGGAGAAGAAGTTACGAAAGAAGACATCAGACAAGAAGTTACGGGGGGAGGGGAGGGAGGGGGGTTCGACTGCAGGATTCTCACACATCCCAGCCTTTTTGCCCCCCCCCCCCCCCCCCCTCTCTCTCTCTCTCGCGCTCCCCTCGTCGCCTCGTCCCTGAGTCCTGCTTTCTGACAGCGTTGGCAGGGGAAGTGACTGTCGGGTGTCATCCACGGTGTTTTCCCAGGCCGGCGGGGCTTGCTGGGAGCAGCGGCTTGTGTCAGCCACCTTGCCCACCACCCCCACCCCGTCCAAGTGTTGGACCTGGCGACTTTTAATTGACCGCGAGCTGCTGGCAGCCCAATGGTGGCCACGATTGCTTGGCACTTCTGGATGTCACTTCACCAGGAGTTGGGGGGGAGGAGGTGAGAGTGGGTGGGGATGGATGGCGGTGGGTTGGGGGTGGGATGGGGTTGGGGCTCTTCTGTCGTCTCGCTTGCACAAACTGCCGTCCTTTCTCTCAGAAACTGTCAGTCTTTCATTCTTGTATCCTTCCCTTCTCTCCACGCACGCACGCACGCGCACACACTACTCTAGGTCTGTTCATATGTTTGTCTCTCTGTCACTGTCGATGAGTCGGTATGTCGCTGTCACTATCTGCTGTAAAGGCTCTTTATATGTTTGTCTCTCTGTCACTGTGAGTGAGTCGGTATGTCGCTGTCACTATCTGCTGTAAAGGCTCTTTATATGTTTGTCTCTCTGTCACTGTGAGTGAGTCGGTATGTCGCTGTCACTATCTGCTGTAAAGGCTCTTTATATGTTTGTCTCTCTGTCACTTTGAGTCAGTATGAGGCTGTCACTAACTGCTGTAAAGGCTCTTTATATGTTTGTCTCTCTGTCACTGTGAGTGAGTCGGTATGTCGCTGTCACTATCTGCTGTAAAGGCTCTTTATATGTTTGT
>CM065733.1:10506434-10533934 GCA_033310375.1 Conus canariensis | reverse complement strand
CTTTGCTGTGAGTGTTTTTGTTTTCTCTCTCCTCTACACTGCCTGTCCCTCCTCCCCTCCCTCCTCTCTCTCTCTCTCTCTCTCTCTCTCTCTCTCTCTCTCTCTCTCTCTCTCTCTCTCTCGCCCTCGCTGTCGCTCTGTCTCTTTATCCTCTTTTTGGTTCAGTTTGTTTTTGTGTGGTTTTACCCTATCTTTTCAGCGCTTTTCTTTGCTTTGTGTATTTTTTTGATGCTCTCTCTCTCTCTCTCTCTCTCTCTCTCTCTCTCTCTCTCTCTCCTCTCTGCCCTCGCTGTCGCTCTGTCTCTTTATCCTCTTTTTGGTTCAGTTGTTTTTGTGTGGTTTACCCTATCTTTTCAGCGCTTTTCTTTGCTTTGTGTATTTTTTTGATGCTCTCTCTCTCTCTCTCTCTCTTCTCTCTCTCTCTCCTCTCTCTCTCTCTCGTCTGTATTTAGAAATCATTTGATGTCGCGCGTGCGCGCGCGCGTGTTTATGTGTCCATGCATGCGTGCGTGCGTGTGTGCAAACATGCCTGCACGCGTGCGTGCGTGCGAGCCTGCATGAACGCGCGCATGTGTTGTGTGTTGTGTGTGTGTGTGTGTCTGTGTCTGTGTCTGTGTGTCTGTGTGTTCCATTTCTTCTTCATCTTTCCCTTCTTATATAAAAAAAAAAAAAAAGCTTTGTTTTTTCCCCCTTGGCTTTGTGTCTGCTTTTGTTTTCCACTCCCTTCATCGCTCACAGCCCCTCCACCCCCACCACCCCCGCCACCCCCACCACCTCACCTTCATGTTTTGTGGAGGGAACCAGGGTCCAGAGAGGGAAGGGGATGGGATGGGGGGGGGGGGGCGGGAGGGGGGGGCTGTGGTTTGTGTTGAACGGTGCGTTCTTTGTTTTGCAGAATTTCTTCTCTGTCTCTTGGTTTTCATTGCATGTCCTTCTTGTTTCCCTTTCGCTCTTAGAATGTTTTGATTACCTTCCCCTGTTCTTTTGTGTGTAACCCCACCTCCCCCTCCACACCCCCCCCCCCCTTCCGCTCTTATATGTTTTGATTTTCTTTCTTGTTCTTGGTGTCAGGTTTTCCTTCCTGTTCTTTGTGTTAGTTTTCCCTTTCCTGTTCTTTGTGTTAGGGTTTCCTTTCCTGTTCTTTGTGTTAGTTTTCCCTTTCCTGTTCTTTGTGTTAGGTTTTCCTTTCCTGTTCTTTGTGTTAGTTTCCTTTCCTGTTCTTTGTAGTTTTGTTTTCCCTTTCCTGTTCTTTGTGTTAGGTTTCCTTTCCTGTTCTTTGTGTTAGTTTTCCCTTTCCTGTTCTTTGTGTTAGGGTTTCCTTTCCTGTTCTTTGTGTTATTTTCCCTTTCCTGTTCTTTGTGTTAGGGTTTCCTTTCCTGTTCTTTGTGTTAGTTTTTCCTTCTATTTCCTTCTGTTCTTTGTGTTAGGTTTCCTTTCCTGTTCTTTGTGTTAGTTTTTCCTTTTTCTTGTTCCTTTCTTTCTTGTGTTAGTTTTTCCTTTCCTGTTCTTTGTGTTAGGTTTTCCTTTCCTGTTCTTTGTGTTAGGGTTTCCTTTCCTGTTCTTTGTGTTAGGGTTTCCTTTCCTGTTCTTTGTGTTAGGTTTTCCCTTTCCTGTTCTTTCTGTTAGTTTCCCTTTCCTGTTCTTTGTGTTAGTTTTTTTTTGTGTTTTTTTTTCCCTGTTCCTGTTCTTTGTGTTAGTTTTCCTTTCCTGTTCTTTGTGTTAGGGTTTCCTTTCCTGTTCTTTGTGTTAGGTTTCCTTTCCTGTTCTTTGTGTTAGGTTTCTTTCCTGTTCTTTGTAGTTTCTTTTCCTGTTCTTTGTGTTAGGGTTTCCTTTCCTGTTCTTTGTGTAGTTTCTTCCTGTCTTTGTGTTTGGTTTTCCCTTTCTTTCTGTAGTTCCTCTGTTCTTTGTGTTAGTTTTTTTCCCTTTCCTGTTCTTTGTGTTAGTTTTCCTTTCCTGTTCTTTGTGTTAGGGTTTCCTTTCCTGTTCTTTGTGTTAGTTTTCCTTCCTTCTTTTTTAGTTTCCTTTCCTGTTCTTTGTGTTAGGGTTTCCTTTCCTTTCTTGTGTAGTTTTTCTTTCCTTCTTTGTGTTAGTTTTTTCCTTTCTTTTTGTTTCTTTCCTGTTCTTTGTGTTAGGGTTTCCTTTCCTGTTCTTTGTGTGTTGGTTTCCTTTCCTGTTTCTTGTGTTAGTTTTTTTTTTCCTTTCTTTCTTGTGTTAGGTTTTTTCCCTTTCCTGTTCTTTGTGTTAGGTTTTTTCTCCTTTCTTTGTGTTAGTTTCCTTTCCTGTTCTTTGTGTAGTTTTTCCTTTCCTGTTCTTTGTGTTAGTTTTTTCCTTTCCTGTTCTTTGTGTTAGGTTTTCCTTTCCTGTTCTTTGTGTTAGTTTTCCTTTCCTGTTCTTTGTGTTAGGGTTTCCTTTCCCGTTCTTTGTGTTAGGTTTTCCTTTCCTGTTCTTTGTGTTAGGTTTCCTTCCTGTTCTTTGTGTTTTTTTTCCTTTCCTGTTCTTTGTGTTAGTTTTTTCCTTTCCTGTTCTTTGTGTTAGTTTTCCTTTCCTGTTCTTTGTGTTAGTTTTTCCTTTCCTGTTCTTTGTGTTAGTTTTTCTGTTTTTGTTTTTTCCTTTCCTGTTCTTTGCGTAGTTTTCCTGTCATGCCTTCTTGTTTTCCCTTCCGCTCTTATATGTTATTGATGTCCTTTCCTGTCCTTTGTGTTTGCGTGCTGTTGCTGGTGCTGTGTGGTGTGTGTGTGTGTGTGTGTGTGTCGTGTGTTCTGTTCTTGTGTGTTGTTGTTTACCCCTTTCCGTTGTTTTTCTTTAATGGTTTGTCTTTCCTGTTTCTTGTGGTTTTTTTTTCACCTGTCCTCTCTCTCTTGCTGTTAGCGCGCATTTGTCTCTGCCGTCGTCTTTTGTGTGTTAGTGTGTTCTGTGTGTGTGTTGTGCTTTTCTCGTTCTTTGTTAGTTTTTCCTGTTCTTTTCTTTCCTTTTTACGTTTTTCATGTTCTTCCTGTCTCTGTGTGTTCTTTCCTTTCCTGTCTTTACGTTTTTCATGTTCTTTCCTGGTCTCTTGTTGTTTCTTCTTCCTTCTCCTGTTCTCTTGTGTTGTTTTTTCCTTTGTTTCGTTTCTGGTCTCTGTGTGTTGCTTTCCTTTCCTGTCCTTTACGTTTTCAGTTCTTTCCTGGTCTCTGTTGGTTGCTTTCCTTTCTGTCCTTTACGTTTTTCAGTTCTTTCCTGGTCTCATGTGTTGTTGCTGTCCTTTCCTGTCCTTTACGTTTTTCAGTTCTTTCCTGGTCTCATGTGTGTGTTGCTGTCCTTCTGTCCTTTACGTTTTTCAGTTTTTTCCTGGTCTCATGTGTGTTGCTTTCCTTCCCTTTACGTTTTTCAGTTCTTTCTGTCTCTGGTATGTGTTGCTTTCCTTTCTGTCCTTTACGTTTTTCATCGTTCTTTCCTGGTCTCATGTTTGTGGTTGCTTTCCTTTCCTGTCCTTTACGTTTTTCAGTTCTTTCCTGGTCTCTGTGGTTGCTTTCCTTTCCTGTCCTTTACGTTTTCAGTTCTTTCCTGTCTCTTTGTTGCTTTCCTTTCCTGTCCTTTACGTTTTTCATGTTCTTTCCTGGTCTCATGTGTTGTTGCTTTCCTTTCCTGTCCTTTACGTTTTTCATGTTCTTTCCTGGTCTCATGTGTGGTTGCTTTCCTTTCCTGTCCTTTACGTTTTTCACGTTCTTTCCTGGTCTCATGTGTGGTTGCTTTCCTTTCCTGTCCTTACGTTTTCACGTTCTTTCCTGGTCTCATGTGTGGTTGCTTTCCTTTCCTGTCCTTTACGTTTTTCACGTTCTTTCCTGGTCTCATGTGTGGTTGCTTTCCTTTTCTGTCCTTTACGTTTTTCATGTTCTTTCCTGTCTCAGTGTGTTGCTTCCTTCCTGTCCTTACGTTTTTCACGTTCTTTCCTGGTCTCTGTATGGTTGCTTTCCTTTCCTGTCCTTTACGTTTTTCACGTTCTTTCCTGGTCTCTGTATGGTTGCTTTCCTTTCCTGTCCTTTACGTTTTTCACGTTCTTTTCCTGGTCTCATGTGTGGTTGCTTTCCTTTCCTGTCCTTTACGTTTTTCATGTTCTTTCCTGGTCTCATGTGTGTTGCTTTCCTTTCCTGTCCTTTACGTTTTTCATGTTCTTTCCTGTCTCTGTATGGTTGCTTTCCTTTCCTGTCCTTTACGTTTTTCATGTTCTTCTTGGTCTCATGTGTGTTTGCTTTCCTTTCCTGTCCTTTACGTTTTTCATGTTCTTTCCTGGTCTCTGTATGGTTGCTTTCTTTCTGTCCTTTGTGCCGTATTTCCACTTTTCTTGCGATTTTTCTGCCGTTTTCGTCAGCGTTTTTATGCGTTATTTCTCGTCATCTACTCGTTCAGCGTTATTTCATATCATACCACTGTCTCTCTCTGTCTGTTTGTCTGCTTTTCTGTGTGTCGTCTTTCTGTTGTGTCTTCGGTCTCGCTTCGTCGTCTGTCTCTTCTTTCTGCCTTCTCCCCTCTCGCCTCTCGTCTCTCCTTCTCTCTCTCTCTCTCTCTCTCTCTCTCCCTCTCTCTGGGAAATATGGGAGAGTACATATACCCTACATATGCCTTTTTTGTTTTTTAAGTTCTCTTGCGTGTGTCTGGTGTTGCTTTCCACTGAAAAGAAAACAGTTAAAAAAAAAAAAAAGTTCGCGCATGCAAATCCTTTCAGGTATTTCCTTTGTATTTGTTCTGTGCTTTGTCGCCATTTCTTTTGCTTACTTTTGTACGTTTTCTTTCATTTTGTTTATTTCGTCATTTAGCCGTGTGTGCGTGCTGTGTGTGTGTGTGTGTGTGTGTGTGTGTGTGTGGTGTTGTTGTGTGTGTGTGTGTGTGTGTGTGTGTGTGTGTGTGTGTGTGTGACTTTGCATTCATTTGATAGGCCTCTGAACAATACCACTCTTCGGGAGAGGGCACAAAGAAAGAAAGAAAGAAAGAAAGAAAGAAGAAAAGCTTCAGCCGGAACGCAACGATGGCCAGCTATGTACAGAGCAAAAACATGACAGTTGTAATTACGCTTGGGGAACAAAAACAGAACTTTCCCAACAACCTATAGCTGTTGTAATTGGGATCGGAGACGCTGTTCAGTCTTCCAAGTGTGTCTCCCAAATAAAAACAATATTTTACAGAAAGTGTAAAGAAAAAAAAAAGGAAAGAAAACAAAATATTTTACCGCTTTCGATGCATTCCTTTCAGACTTATTTGCTTCCTCGTGTTTGCTGCCTGTCCTGTTCTCCCGTCCTCCCCCCCCCCCCCCCCCCCCACTTCTTTTTTTTCTTTCCTTCTGCATTCACTTCCCCCACCTCTCAGTCTCACCCTCCTTTTCATCCTCCCCGTCCCTGTCCCCACACCCCACATGCCTATGTATCTAATTATGCAGAATGGATAAACAAAGAAGCACGATCGATGCTGCAGGCGTACAAATCACTTTTTTTTGGGGGGAAAGAAATCAACAAAGTAGAACAAATATGTATGCATTGTTGATGCTAGGAGGGAAATAAATAAAGCAGTTGGCTTCAATAGGATTTGAACAACGACAACAAAGCCAACAACAGCAACAATAACAATAAACAGCAAATACAGAAAAACATGTTTGTGGGGATTTGCAGCCCAACGTCCCCATCCCCTTCCTCCCAAAAATAAAAACAATATGCACAGCCGGTGCTCGAGGCCAAATAACTTTAATCTGAGCGCGCGCGCGCACACACATGCACAAACACGCGCGCGCGCGCACACAGACACATACACACACACGAGAGAGAGAGAAGACAGACAGACAGACAGACAGACAGACAGACAGACAGCACAGACAGACAGACAGACAACAATAGACTGAAAGACAGATAGAGGCAGATGCATTGTTATTCCATTCAAGTTTAACGTCCACATCCACTGACGGGGGTACAGCAGGCGGGAGGGGGGGGGGTAACAATCCCTGGAGAGTGGAACTGGGAGGATGGGGTGGGGGTAACCTCACACCACACTGACGTCACCAGAACGATAGCACGTGAAGTTGGTCAATTGGGGGCGGGGGGGGGGGGGGGGGGGTGGGGTCGGGTGTGTGAGAAGAAACAAAGGCCTGTTTTTTCGTTGGACTCGTTGGAGTGGAACTCGCTGCTCCAACACTGGGCAAACACACACACGCACGCACGCACGCACGCACACACGCACGCACGCACACGCGCACACACACACACCACATATATGCACACACACACACACACACACACACACACACACACACACACACACCAGCATTCACACCACCAACCGCTAGTTCACACGAAGAGAAGAGAGAGAGAGAGAGAGAGAGAGAGAGAGAGAGTTAGTCGTGAATGCTGGATTCGTGTAACTTTGATGAATCGTTGAGATTTGCCTATTCTCCGAAGGGGTATGGAGGGAACTGGCAGCTTGATCTTGTCATAGCGGCCAGTGCACCTTGGTTCTCTCTCTCTCTCTCTCTCTCTCTCTCTCTCTCTTTGTTTCTGTCTCTGTCTCTGTCTCTCTCTCTCTCTCTCTCTCTCTCTCTCTCTCTCTCTCTCTCTCTCTCTCTCTCTCTCTCTCGCTGTCTCTGTGACCAGTTCACAAGCACCGACCCCTGTCAGACTTGCCTTTCCGACGAGATTTGTGTGACAGCTATCACGGACAACTGTGTTGTTCCTTCACTGCTGGGCTAAGCTTCTTTATCTCAGAGGATTACAAGTGAATTCCTCTTTAAGCTAATAGATGTGTTCTCATGTTTTGCCTAAAGATCACAAGTGTGTTCCCATTTTCCCCAAGGAAAACAGCTATTAACGTGTAATGTTTCCCCTATGAGTCACACAACTGCGTTCCCCATTTTCTTGAAGAAAACAGGTTTGTTTTTTTTTATCCAGAGGGAAAGCAGCGAAAGTAGGACAACAGTTGTGAACCTCGGGATCATAACTATTTCCCCCCCTATTTTGCCCACTTCATTTTGAGCTTGAACGACAACGGCTTCAGACTGGGCACCGTGTGTTTAAGCAGATCTTTTGGACTGCCAGTAGTTTTGTTGATAATATGGTTGCGCAGCAGCCTACATCCACATCTTTTCAGCGCGAGAATTTTGGCATGAACCGCAAGCAAGAAACTGTTCAAGATTACTCGCACTCTCCTGGTCCACTCCGCTTCCTGTGTTTATCCCTCTGCCTGAACTTCCCCAGCATTGTCAGATTCTACAAGACGGCTTTCTTCTTTTTTCTTCTTCTACGTTTACTATTCTAACCCCCACCCCACCCTCACCCATCCCTCTTCCTACTTCTTTCTGTCTCTCTCTGTCTGTCTGTCTCTCTGTCTGTCTGTCTGTCTGTCTGTCTGTCCTGTCCTCTCTCTCTCTCTCTCTCTCTCTCTCTTTCTGTCGTGCCTCTCTCTCTCTCGTCTCGTCCTCTTCTCTCTCTCTCTCTCCCCCTCTCTCTCTCTCTCTCTCTCTCTCTCTCTCTCTCACCACCTTACTCTCACCGCGCGTGCGTATGTGTTAGGTGGGTGTGCAAGAGTTTAGAACAATAGATTAAGCGCCCTAAGTATTATAATAATACCATCATCATCATCATCATCATCATCATCATCATCATTATCATTATTATTATTATCATCATCATCTTCATTATTATTATTGTTATCATCATCATCATCATTATCATTATTATTGTTGTTGTTGTAAACAGCGATCATGTCTGTTTTCCCTGCTATCGAGGTTTTTCCGCGCGGTAGTACCTGTTCCCTCAGAAAAACAAGGGTAACAGTTTTCTTCCCAAGGAAAATACGGAAAGCAGATTGATGCTAAAGAAAACAGTATGATCACCGGGAGAACAGAGAGAACAGTTGTGATGCTAAAGAAAACAGTATTATCGTCAGGAGAACAGAGAGAACAGTTGTGATGCTAAAGAAAACAGTATGATCACCAGGAGAACAGAGAGAACAGTTGTGATGCTAAGGAAAGCAGTATTATCATCAGGAGAACAGAGAGAACAGTTTGTGATCCCAAGGAAAATAGTTTTGATCCTATTTTCCCTCTTTTCGCAACTTTCCTCCAGACATTAGTTGTTTTTTCCGAAGAAAACAGTATCTCCTTCAGATGGTACTGTGCTTCCACACTTAGCTGCTGTCGTCATCTCTTTCAGTAACTGACAGGGATGGCTGTATGCTTCTCGTCATGGCAGACTGCTTTGGCCTGCTGTTGCACTGTGATCTGCAAGGAGAGAGAGAGAGAGAGAGAGAGAGAGAGAGAGAGAATAGAGAGAGAGACAGACAGACAGACAGACAGACAGACAGACAACAGACAGACAGATAGAGAGAGTCTTAATCATTTTTACCAAAGATAAACGGGGACACCCTCCGTCTCTTACTCGCTTGTTAACGAAAGCGCTCGCGCATACGCGCGCGCGCGCGCGCGAGAAAGAGAAAGAGACAGACAGACAGAACAGATAGATTCCTGTCTTACTCATTCTTGCTAAAGATAAAAGGGGACATACTCCCCTCTTACTCCTTCATTAACGAGAGCGCACGCACGCACCAGCACGCACGCACGCACGCACCCACCCACCCACCCACGCACGCACGCACGCATACGTGATCGCGCGCGCGCGCGCACGCGCACGCACACACACACACACACACACACACCACACACAACGAGAGACGAACAGACAACAGACAGACAGACAGAACGAACAGAGGGAGGAGAGATGGGAAGAGGGATGGGTGGGGTGGGGTGGGGTGGGTGGGGACGTAGGAAACGAAGAAGGAAGAAAAAGAGCTGTCTTTTAAGAGTCTGGCACCGACGGAATTCCCCAAGTGACCATTACAGGCGATGTAGTCCTACGAGACGGCCGCGGACATTAGGACCGTTTTTATCAGCTGCTTTACCGCCGCTGACTAATGCCCCTGCCAGCCCGTTTAGACCGTGGCCGAAAGGACCGGGGGATCCGGTGACTAATAGTACTTAGGCCTGTCGCAAACGGGGCGTAAAAACTGCTGCCAACGGGGTCGCCGACGGCACATTGGCTCCTTCGTGCTGTTCCCTGCTGTATCGTTGCAGGGGACTTGGAAGAAGCTTTGAAGAGACGGGCGTTTCAGTCGCACTGTTTTGTCCCAACGGTTTTGCCGGTTTACTTGCTACTTCTTGCCTCGTGTTGCTGCTTTTCCCCCTACGTTTTCCTATTTCTCCCAACGATTCCTATTTATTTTTATAACCTTTATGCCCCTAACCCCCCCGCCCCCCCCCCCCCTTACGTTTTTCTATTTCCCCAACGATTCCTATTTATTTTATAACCTTTATGCCCCTAACCCCCCCCCCCCCCCCTCCCTTACGTTTTCCTATTTCTCCCAACGATTCCTATTTATTTTTATAACCTTTATGCCCCTAACCCCCCCCCCCCCCTCCCTTACGTTTTTCTATTTCTCCCAACGTTTCCTATTTATTTTTATAACCTTTATTGCCCCTAACACCCCCCCCCCCCCCTCCCTTACGTTTTCTATTTCTCCCAACGATTCCTATTTATTTTTATAACCTTTATGCCCCTAACCCCCCCCCCCCCCCCTCCCTTACGTTTTTCCTATTTCTCCCAACATTCCTATTTATTTTTATAACCTTATGCCCCTAACCCCCCCCCCCCCCCCCCCCTCCCTTACGTTTTCCTATTTCTCCCAACGATTCCTATTTATTTTTATAACCTTTATGCCCCTAAACCCCCCCCCCCCCTCCCTTACGTTTTCCTATTTCTCCCAACGATTCCTATTTATTTTATAACCTTTATGCCCCTAACCCCCCCCCCCCCCCCCCCTCCCTTACGTTTTCCTATTTCTCCCAACGATTCCTATTTATTTTTATAACCTTTATGCCCCTAACCCCCCCCCCCCCCCCCCCCTCCCTTACGTTTTCCTATTTCTCCCCAACGATTCCTATTTATTTTTATAACCTTTATGCCCTAACCCCCCCCCCCGCCCCCCCTACTTACGTTTTCCTATTTCTCCCAACATTTCCTATTTATTTTTATAACCTTTATGCCCCTAACCCCCCCCCCCCCCCCCCCCCTCCCTTACGTTTTCCTATTTCTCCCAACGATTCCTATTTATTTTTATAACCTTTATGCCCCTAACCCCCCCCCCCCCCCCCCTCCCTTACGTTTTTCCTATTTCTCCCAACGATTCCTATTTATTTTTATAACCTTTATGCCCCTAACCCCCCCCCCCCCCCCCACTTTTCCTATTTCTCCCAACGATTCCTATTTATTTTTATAACCTTTATGCCCCTAACCCCCCCCCCCCCCCCCTCCCACACCCACACCCCCACACACACCACCCCCCCCACCAACACCCCCCACCACCCCAACCCACCCCACCACACACACCACAACACCCCACCCACACCCCCCACCCCACCACCCACACCACAAACCCACCCCACAACCACCCACCACACACCCACCCCCCCACCACCCACCAACCAACCCAACACCCACACACCCCAACCCCCAACCCCACACCCCAACACCCCACCACCAACCACACACCCCCCCAACACCCCCCCCACCACCACCCCAACCCCACCCCACCACCAACACCCCCACACACCCACCCCAACACACCACACCCAACCACCCACACACCACCCCCCCACCCCCAAACCACACACCCCCACCCCCACCCCCACAACCACCACCCCAACCACACACCACACCCCCACCCAACCCAACACCCACACCCACCAACACACCACACACCCCACCACCACACCCACACCCCCCCACAACACCACACACCACAAACCCACCCCACACAACCCCCACACCCCCAACCCCCACCCACACACACACACCCAACACCCCACCAACCCCACACACCCACCACCCACCCCCCACCCACCCACCAAACACACCCACACCCACCCACAACACCAACCCCCACACCCCCACACCCCCACCAACAACCACAACACCCCAACCACCAAACACAACACAACCCAACCCACCACCCCACCCCCAACCCCCCCACACCACCCCACAACCACACCAACCCCAACACCCACCACCAACCACCACCACCCCACCCCCCCAACCCACCAACAACCCCCAACACCCACACCCACACACCCACACCCACACCACACACACAACCCACACCCCACCCAACCCCCACACCAAACCAAACAACAACACCACCAACCCCCACCACCAACACCACCCACCCACACCCCCAACACCAACACCACCACACACCCACACCCACACCACCCCCCACCACCCCAACACACACACCCCAAACCCCCCCAACACCCCCAACACCACACCCAACACACCCACCACACAACCACCACACCCCACAACCAACCAACCCACCACAACCCAACCCACCCCACCACACCCAACCACACCACACCACACCACCACCCCCACCCCAACCCAAAAACCACACAAACACCCACCCCACCACCACACAACCACACCAACCAACCCACCACCCCACCCAAACCAAAAAAAACAACCCCCACCACACAAACACACCCACCCCACCAACAACCCCACACCACCCCACCCCCAACAACCACAACAACCCACCCCCCACACCACACCACCCACCCCACAACCCACAAACACACCCCCCCCACCCCCAACACACAAACACACCCACCCAACACAACCAACCCCCAACCACCACCCACCCAACACCACCAAACCACAACCCCCAACAAACCCCACACCCCCACAACAACAACACCCACAACACCAAACCAACCCACCCAACCCACCACACCACCCAAACACCCCCAAAAACCCACACACCCCCCCCCCCCCCACCCCCCCCCACCCCCCCCCCCACCACCCCCCACCCCCACCCCACACCCCAACCCCCCACCCCCAAAACCCCCCCCCCCCCCCACCCCCACCCACCCCACCCAACAAAACCCAACAACCACCCCCCCCCCCCCCCCAACACCCCCACCACCCACCCACCCCCCACCCCACCCCACCACCCACACACCCCACCCACCACCCCCAACACACCCCCCCCACCCACACCCCACACCCCCCCCCCCCCCCCAACACACCACCCCCCCACCCCCAACAACAAAACCCCACCCCAAAAAACCCACCCCCAACAACCCCCCCCCCACCAACCACCACCACCCCACCCAAAAACCACCCCCCCACCAAACCCCCCCCCCCAACACCCCCACCCAACCCCACCCAAACACCCAACAAAAACCCACAACCACCAACCCAACACCACAAAAACAAAACAACCAACACCCCCCACACACAAACACCAAACAAACAACACCACCCAAACAACACCCCAACACCCCCAAACACACACAAAAACACACAACCCCAAACAAAAAAACACCAACAAACCACCCAACCAAACACAAAACCCACCCACAACAACACCCAACCAACCAAAAACACACCCCCCAAAAACAACCACAACAACACACAACAACAACCACCCCCCACCCAAAACCCAACCACCCCCCCCACCCCCACAAACACCAAAACCCCCACCACAACACACCCCCAAACAACCCCCCAACAACAACACCCACAACCACAACCCACCACAACCCCCCCAACCCCCCCAAACACCCACACAACCACCCCCAACCCCACAAACAACCAAACACCAAACCACCAACACACCAACACCCCACCCAACACCCCCACCCCCAACCCCCCCAACCAAAACCCCACACCACACCACCAAAACCACCCCCACCACACCCACACAACCCCAAACACCACAAACAACAAAACCACCCACCAACCCACACAAACCCACAAAAACCCCACCCCCAAACACCAAACACAAACCACCAAACAACAACACACCACCCACCACACCCACCCAAACAAAAACCAACAAAAAAAAAAACAAAACACAAACCACAACAACCCCCAAACAACCACCAAACCCCCAACAACCACCCCCAACAAACCACCAAACCCAACCACCCCAAACCCCCCCACCCAAACCCCACCCCCCAACAAAAAAAAAAAAAAAAAAAAAAAAAAAAAAAAAAAAAAAAAAAAAAAAAAAAAAAAAAAAAAAAAAAAAAAAAAAAAAAAAAAAAAAAAAAAAAAAAAAAAAAAAAAAAAAAAAAAAAAAAAAAAAAAAAAAAAAAAAAAAAAAAAAAACCCCCCCCCCCCCCCCCCCCCCCCCCCCCCCCCCCCCCCCCCCCCCCCCCCCCCCCCCCCCCCCCCCCCCCCCCCCCCCCCCCCCCCCCCCCCCCCCCCCCCCCCCCCCCCCCCCCCCCCCCCCCCCCCCCCCCCCCCCCCCCCAACCAACACACAACCAACCAACAACACCCACACACACAACCCACAAACCCAACCCACACACACCACAACACAAACACACCACCCACCACAACACAACAACACCACCAACCACCACACACCAACACCCCACCCACACCACACACCCACACCCACACCACAACCCACAACCCACACACAACCCCCCAACAACAACAACACACCAACCCACACACACACCACACACACCAACCCCCCACCACAACAACACCAACCCAACAAACCACCCAAACCAACACCCCAACACAACCCAACCAAAACACAACACACCCACACACACACCACCACCACAACAACCCACACACAACCAACACACCCACACACCACAACACCACACAACCACAACCCCACCACCCACCACACAAAACCCCCAACCCAACCCACCAACCACACAACACA
Source organism: Conus canariensis (assembly GCA_033310375.1). Lineage (NCBI taxonomy): Eukaryota > Metazoa > Mollusca > Gastropoda > Neogastropoda > Conidae > Conus > Conus canariensis. The sequence continues at coordinate 10,520,174 of CM065733.1, read as the reverse complement.
CAACCCACAAACAACCCACAACAAACACCACACCCCCAAACAAAACCACCCCACACAAACACCCCCAACAACAAACCACACAACCAAACCCCACAACACACACCCACACACCCCAACAACCAAACCACCAACCCCACACAAACCCACCCACCCCCACACCCCAACCAAACCACCCACACACCACACAACCACACCCCCCACACCACAACCACCCACAACAACAACCACACAAACACCAACACACCCCACACACAACAAAACCCCACCCACCCCCCCAAACCAAACACACCCACCCACAAACAACCAACCCACACCCACCCCCAAACAACAACAACCACCACACCCCACACAACCACACACCACAACCACCCAACCCACCCAAAAAAACACACAACACAACACCACACCAAAACCCACAACCACACCAACACCACCCACCCCACCCAACCAACACCACAACACCAAACAACCCCCCCCCCCCCCTCCCTTACGTTTTCCTATTTCTCCCAACGATTCCTATTTATTTTTATAACCTTTATGCCCCTAACCCCCCCCCCCCCCCCTCCCCTTACGTTTTCCTATTTCTCCCAACGATTCCTATTTATTTTTATAACCTTTATGCCCCTAACCCCCCCCCCCCCCTCCCTTACGTTTTCCTATTTCTCCCAACGATTCCTATTTATTTTTATAACCTTTATGCCCCTAACCCCCCCCCCCCCCCTCCCTTACGTTTTCCTATTTCTCCCAACGATTCCTATTTATTTTTATAACCTTTATGCCCCTAACCCCCCCCCCCCCCCCCCCTTACGTTTTCCTATTTCTCCCAACGATTCCTATTTATTTTTATAACCTTTATGCCCCTAACCCCCCCCCCCCCCTTACGTTTTCCTATTTCTCCCAACGATTCCTATTTATTTTATAACCTTTATGCCCCTAACCCCCCCCCCCCCCCCTCCCTTACGTTTTCCTATTTCTCCCAACGATTCCTATTTATTTTTATAACCTTTATGCCCCTAACCCCCCCCCCTCCCCCTCCCTTACGTTTTCCTATTTCTCCCAACGATTCCTATTTTTATAACCTTTGTGTTCCTAAATCCCACCCCTTCTCCCCCTACGTTTTCCTATTTCTCCCTACATTTCCTTTTTTTTTTTTATAACCTTCGTGTTCCTAAATTTCCTTTCCTACATTTTCCTAATTCTCCCAACGATTCCAGTTGTATAACCTTTGTGTTCCTAAATTCCCCTCCTACGTTTTCAAGGTGCAGGAAAAGACGACAGACAGGCACAGAGCAAATGCATGGTTTCTTGTCACTCCTGAAGTCAGTGCGATGTCCACAAACTGCCTACCTGTTGGCGTCCCCCCAAACACTGAGAGGTGCCGTAGAACCTACCGTATCTGATGGCAAAACGCACATCAACAGCAAGACTCGCATTTTGGTCCAGCCGATGCCCATTTCTTTTCTTTTTTCTTCTTTTTGTCTTTTTCTTTTCTTTTTTTTTTCCTTTATTTCTTCTTCTTTTTTTTCCTTCCCGCTCTACGTCACGTGGTCCCCAGACACCGAGCTTGGCGGCAAGAAAATCAGGAGCAGGAAGCGGACGACGTGTGCTATCATCGCTGGTCCTGGTCGCGTGTTCCGCCGGTTTGTGTTCTGGCGTTCCGCTCATAAGTCGACGTCAAACGGGCCAGTAAACAGCAGTGATGGGGTTCCTGTTTTGTAGTCTTTGGGGACGTTGGAGGAGGAGGGCTGATGCAAAAAAATTAGCGTGGTGGTGGTTAACTAATACGTGATGCAAAAAAGAAGGAAAAGAACACGGATGCCAGAAAGCTGACTCTAAGTATGGAGCAATCAATGAATGAAAGTCACGCTGATCGAACGTTGTAGATGTAGCCAGAACTAGGGGGGAAAGTAGTGCTGACTAAACAGTGCGTGTAGCGAAAAGTAGGAAAGTTAGTGCGGGGTGAACGACACACGTGCACAAAAGAAAACGAAAGTAGTGGTGTCTGAATACATTTCAAGACTTGCCGTTCAGGACAGTCCGCTTACAAAGATATCGTCCCCGCTATTTTGCAAATTGCGGGAGGAACAAAAGTTTCTCTTTTTTTTCTTTCTTGTAGCCTCTTTTTTTTTTCTTTTTCGATTAAAAGAAAAGCCTGAAGTTATCAAGCCTTCAAATGTAAAATGTCAACAAGATTTCCGTTGTCGACAATGTGCAAGTTTTCTGTTGCTAAATACCGGTAATGTAACTGTAAAAGACTTAGAGACATTCATACCTGGCAGATTTGCTCTCTGTTACATGGGAGGTCGAAAGTTTAACAATTTCCCATTGCCCGAGGCGAACGCTGTCTCCGGCAGCGACGGTTCGATCTCTTCACACAACGCAGGGACTGTTCAACTGTTCAATCGGTCATCTTTTCATGGCTTCGATGGGTCCACCATGTTAGATGTGTGCAACACCGTTAAGATAGCTTCGTGCTGTTGAACCAGGGCTGTTTTCATCCATATGCTCTTCTGTATGCTTCATCCTTCCCATTTACAGTTGTCTGGTTACCAATAGCGACTGTCTTCAAACTTTGGAAGCCACTTTACAAGGCGCGCGCGCATGTGTGTGTGTGTGTGTGTGTGTGTGTGTGTGTGTGTGTGTGTGTGTGTGTGTGCGTGCGTGCGTGCGTGCGTGCGTGCGTGTGGTGGTGTGTGTGTGTGTGTGTGTGTGGCTGGACTGAGTTTACTCTGTAGTAGCCTGTATAAGTATTCGCGGTTGCCAATCACCATGGGAGACACCTCACACATCAACGGTTTCCCAGAGCTGTGGGTGAATGGTGGTTCTGAAAGGCAGGTAACAAGAATAACAGAGAAAGGTTTCAATGCCTACAATAGTACCAGAACCAAAGTATTTATATGAAATCGTCAAATTCAAACTGTATATACATGAAACATCAGAATCCAAGTCTGAGTCAATAGCGTCAATGGAATGCAGTTACCAAAGTCTGTCCTGTCAATCTGGCCCCCCCCTCCCCCCTCCTTACCCTCTTCCCCTCACCCCACGAGGAGAGAGGACTCATAAAATTGCTAGTCCAACCTCGGAAACAAGAAAAAAAAAAAAGCAAACTTTTTTTTTTTCACCCTCTTCTTCTCCCGGGGAGGATTACAAATTTCAGGTCTGTTTCTCTTCCCGTCCTCGGGAGACCTGCGCGGGGGGGGGGGGGGGGGGGGGGGGGGGGGGGGGGGGGGGGGGGGGGGGGGGGGGTGGCCAAACCAGATCCCGGTCTTGCGCGCCTCGTCCAGTAGGAATACAAAATGGCGCGCCGACGAGTTTTCGTAACCCGTCTGCCGTCTTCCGTCTCCAGAGGGCGTCGTAAGCACACAGCCCGGATGTTCGTCCAGTCCCGTGCTTAGCTGGTGGAAGACAGGAGGTGAGCTAGCTAGGCTGAAATCTGCAGCTTGCTAGAGGACGATTTTGTCCGGTGATCTGGGTGGGTGAGGATTGGGGCGGGAGTGGAGGGGGGGCCGGGGGAGGTTGGGGGTGGGAGGGTGGAGGGGGCTGGGTTGGGGGGAGAGAGGGAGGTCATCTGGGAATCGGAAACTTTTTAGTTTTGTGGAAAAGCCTCTTGTCGGAACCTCTCATCCGACAGATGGTTTTGGTTGTCGTAGGTGAAAAGGTGGGCTTGGGGATAGGGGGGTGGAGGGTGGGGGTGGGTGGGAAGGGTTGGGGGTGGGCGGGGGGGCTTGGATGGGAGGGGGGCATCTTTGTCACTCTTGTCTTTGAGGATAAAAGGGTCGGGTGTCTGGAATTGCCCCTTGTGGGATGCGGTAGTGGGAATGTACGTGTGACAACTCCGCTTTTTTTTTTTCTGTTTTTTCCCTTTCTGCCACGTTTTGTTCCATTTCTGCATGACCTTTCTGTGGACCTCTCTCTGTCTGTCTGTCTGTCTGTCTCGTCTGTCTGTGTCTCTCTCTCTATGTCTGTCACACACACACACACACAACACACACACACACACACACACACACACACACACACACACACACCTCTCTCTCTCTCTCCTCTCTCTCTCTCTCTGTCTCTGTCTCTCTCTCCTCTCACTCACACACACACACATTCTCACTCTTACTCTCTCTCTCTCTCCCTCTCTCTACCTCCCGCCCTCCCTCTCTCCCCTGTCCCTTCTCTCCCTCTCTCTCTCTCTCTCTCTCTCTGGAGTGAGAGACGAAGAAATCGGAACTGGGGAAGGATAGGAGTGGGGATTGGTGCAAGAACAGCCCACAGGACACTTCGGGAGGTGGGGAGGGGAGGGTGACAGAAATCCTAAGTAAAGAGCAACAGCTGACTGACTGACTCTCCTGACAGTGGCTGGAGACACTTCGGGGGTGGGGAGGTGGGGAGGGGAGGGTGACAGAAATCCTAAGTAAAGAGCGACAGCTGACTGACTGACTCTCCTGACAGTGGCTAGACCTGTCAGACACACGGCCATCGGTCAGTGCCTCACACACCCCATGTCAGTCCACAGCCGTCGTAATCCCGCCCGCCTGGCGGATCCCCTAGCCACTGCCATGGAGTCAGCGAGTTGGTCCATGCAGGTTGTCGCCCGTGGCGTGACTGTAGTTGTTATTGTTGTTGTTGTTGTCGTACCCTGGCTAAAAGACTCCAGGGATCATCCAAACAGCCGAAGTACTTGAACACTATAGTACAAATGCATCAGCTGGGGATGAGAACATTACGTGTGTGACCGTTTTTGATTACCCCGCCACGTGGGCAGCCACACACCGACTTCGGGGGATTTTGGAGACTGATAATGTTATGCTAGGAGCTGTCACAACTGAAGACAATCCCGCATAACTATGCAGAGCATAACAACATTTTTATATAGCCTTGGTGTTCTAGCCTATGTCAGTTGGTCTGACACAGCCTCAAGCCAAGGCGGGACTGTAGTAATTCATCCAAGATTCATGTTTTCTTTTCCCTCATGGGGGGGGGGGGGGGCGGAGAGGGGGAGAGAAAGGGGGGAGGGGGCATTGAAGAAAACGAAACAACAAGAAAGACATTTAAAAAATAAGAAAAGGCGAATCACCGTAATAGTCACACATTAGGTTATCTCGGGCAGCGGCTATCTCATAAACTATTATATGGCAACAGTTCGGTGTTCTTGTCGGAACTCGGAAAATATTACCACGGGTATTCATTTAAACTATTCGTAAAAATGAAGAGAGAGAGAGAGAGAGAGAGAGAGAGAGAGAGAGAGAGAGAGAGAGAGAGAGAGAGAGAGAGAGAGAGAATTCTCCAGACTACTCGTATGAGAGACGGAGAGAAAGAGAGAGAGAGAGAGAGGGGGGGGGCGGGGGGGGGGGGGGGGGCATTTCAGTCGCTTAGCATAAGGATCCTTGACAGTTTTGCTCATTCAACAACAGTCGTTTTAAAGTTGAATGAAACCAAAGTGTAGAACTCAGCATGGTATCTGTTATAGTCTAGTTTCAGCAGCTGTTTTTTTCTGCCCTAGTTTGAGGTGGTGGGGTTCTGCGTGAAGGCTCATTCGGAGTCTAGCCCTAATTTCGTCTCGGGGAATATCCGACACATATTCTTTACTCCACAGCGTACAGTTACATTCCTCTTTGATGAATGTCTAGCGTTCTCAGCACGGCCTGGTCGTATAGGCTTGAGGATATTTAGAGTCAGTTGTGGTAAATTGTGTCAGTAGTGTAAATTGTGGGTTTTAGTTTGATTGTACGTACCTTGTTCGGAACAGGTCTTATTGTCCACTGTGTGGTGACCGCTGTGAAAGGTCTTTGTGTGGTCGACTGGACTCTGCAGAAACTGAAACTGAAACCACATTTATCGGACATTGTAAACACTGGTTGATGTCAAAGATGTGACGCAGATCCCTCTTGAGATGATCTTGGCGCAATGACATAATAAAAACGCAGTTCGGTACTGTCACAGACATGCGCGCGCGCACACTCACACACACACACACACTGGAGAGAGAGAGAGAGAGAGAGAGAGAGGAGAGAGAGAGAGAGGAGAGAGAGAGAAGAGGAGAGAGAGAGCAGAAGTTTCAGTTGCCTCTGACTTGTACAGTCCATCATGTAAACGATGAAGACGAAAGAGAAAACTAGTTTTTCACGCTCGGCTTACAAAGCAGGTTGAGTTTGTGCGTGTCGAAGGGTCGCAGATAAGTGAACCAGGAAGACAATGGAGCCAGCCAAGGACAAAGAGAAGTGAACCAGAAAAACAATGGAGCTGTCCAAGGACAAGGATGAGTGAAGCAGGAAGACAATGGAGCCAGCCAAGGACAAAGATAAGTGAACCAGGAAGACAATGGAGCCAGCCAAGGACAAAGATAAGTGAACCAGGAAGACAATGGAGCCAGCCAAGGACAAAGATAAGTGAACCAGGAAGACAATGGAGCCAGCCAAGGACAAAGATCAGTGAACCAGGAAGACAATGGAGCCAGCCAAGGACAAAGATCAGTGAACCAGGAAGACAATGGAGCCAGCCAAGGACAAAGATAAGTGAACCAGGAAGACAACGGAGCCAGCCAAGGACAAAGATCAGTGAACCAGGAAGACAATGGAGCCAGCCAAGGACAAAGATCAGTGAACCAGGAAGACAATGGAGCCAGCCAAGGACAAAGATCAGTGAATCAGGAAGACAATGGAACCAGCCAAGGACAAACACCTGTGACCGTGCGCCTCCAGACTAACAAGGGGGACAACTCCTGGACCAACGATAATGGCCGGATATAACGTTTTGAGGCGTCAGCGGCATTCAGACTCATGACGTCACAGGCGACCTCGATGGTGTCTGCCGCAGACCAAACCCCGGAGACAGACCAGAGCATGTTTAGAAAGCGCGACATTTCTGTGTATCCGTTCGCCGTTTCTTCCGTTGGGAGGTGGGGCGGGGGGGGGGGGGGGGGGGGGGGGGGGGGGCGGGAGGGGGGCGGGGGGATTCAGACCCCCACCTTCCCACCGCACCCTATCCTTTTGCCCCCTCCCTCTTCCTCATCTCCCCCCCCCCCCCCCCCCCCCCCCCCCCCCCCCCCCCCCCCCCCCCCCCCCCCCCCCCCCCCCCCCCCCCCCCCCCCCTTTCCTTTCTTTACGATGTTACAGTTGGCTTGATAGCTAGTATTTCGAGGATTGACTGCCAGAACCCAGTATCTCATATACGTATATGTGAGATACTGGGTTCTGGCAGTCAACCTTCGTACATAAATCAGAAAAGCGCGTTGGCTTGTAGCTGTTTCATTCCCATCGAGAACAAGCTGTATAAACAAGGACACAACACCCACCTCATTCCTCACGCTCTCTTCCTTCCCCTTCCCCCGTCCCCTCCACCATCCTCGAACACACTTCACCTCCATTTCACCATCACCATTACCCCCCCCCCCTTCCCCCTCACTGTCTTGTGTTAATTAGGAAAGAAAAGGAGCAGGAGAAGTTGTGTGTGGGGTGGGTGGGTGGGTGGGTGTGTGTGTGTGTGGGTGGGGGGTGGTTTAAAGACAAGGTTTCAGGTTCAGGTTTGTCGCAGCTCATGGCCCATTCGAGGAGCAGGAGTAAGAAAAGGCGACAAAACGAATGAAAAAAGCAACGTCACTTTACCAGCAGAAGAACAGAAAACGAGAAACTTTACCAGATGAAGCTATTTCAACCCCCACCCCACCCCACCCCCAACATATTAGAAGAAAACTGGGGAAAGTGGCGATGAGTTATTATCTGACAGGTCTAATGATCTGTCGCGCGGAAACGATGTTTACAGTCGTTTTCACTCTTTCTTGCCATTCCGGCCGGCGCGCGCGCGCGTGTTGTGTGTGTGTGTGTGTGTGTGTGTGTGCGCGCGCGTGTGTAAGTGTGTGTGTGTGTGTGTGTGTGTGTGTGTGTGCGTGCGCGCACGCGCGCGTGTGCTGTGTGTTTGTATACATGCGCACGCGCGGATGTGCTTGCGTGGGTTTGAGTCCAAAAGGCAGTCTAACCCACCATTTCTTGGATCGTGTGTGTGTGTGTGTGTGGTCTGCATTTTCGATTTTCTTTAAAACGTTGTTTGAATCCTTTTAATGGCTATGGGGAGATGCCGTTTCTCTGCTGTGGGCAGTTATCTATTATTGTTTTTTTTTTTTTTTTCTCCCTTACTTTGTGGGTTTGTTTTGCTTGTCGTCATTTCTCGTGAGGTTTTCGCTTCCGAGCCTTTGTAGGAGAATCCTAATCACAGTGCTTCACTTCGGCGGTGGTGTCAGACGGAAGAAGAGGGTGGAGGAGGTGGGGGGTGGGGGGAGGGGGTCAGATGTGTTTAGTTTTGGTTTGTTTTTGGGTGTGTGCTGACACAGAATGGCCGCTCATTAGCGGAGGAGGAAAACATTTGCACGAAAACGAACAAACAAACAAACGAATAAATAAACAACACGGCCAGCTTCGGTGCCAGAATCCATTCCTCTTGGCGGATTGGAAATGGTTGTTTCTGTATGTGTTCAGTGTCACTGGGCCCTGTGGAGGCCTTGTTGGTGGTGCATGTACATCAGACCTCCCCGCCCACTTCTTCCCCAATCCTTCCACCCTCCACTCCGTGTGAGGCTTAAAGATTCGACGTTTTGGATCAAGGAATCTTTGTGTTTTCCCAACCCTCTCCGTCTGTCTGTCTGTCTGTCTGTCTCTCTCTCTCTGTCATGTGTGTGTGTGTGTGTGTGTGTGTGTGTGTGTGTGCTGTGCGTGCGTGCGTGCGTGCGTGCGTGCGTGCGCGCGTGTGAAGACTTCATTTGATGGAATGACCACTTGCGGTCCACACAGTGACCACTTGGAACAAAAGCTCCTCGGCCACTAACTTTGAAATATTAAGGCCCTCTGTGTAGATTGTACCAGGGCGGGATCTCTAGTGACACAGATGAAATATTAAGGCCCTCTGTGTAGATTGTACCAGGGCGGGGTCTCTAGTGACACAGATGAAATATTAACGCCCTCTGTGTAGATTGTACCAGGGCGGGGTCTCTAGTGACACAGATGAAATATTAAGGCCCTCTGTGTAGATTGTACCAGGGCGGGGTCTCTAGTGACACAGATGAAATATTAAGGCCCTCTGTGTAGATTGTACCAGGGCGGGGTCTCTAGTGACACAGATGAAATATTAACGCCCTCTGTGTAGATTCTACCAGGGCGGGTCTCTAGTGACACAGATGAAATATTAAGGCCCTCTGTGTAGATTGTACCAGGGCGGGGTCTCTAGTGACACAGATGAAATATTAACGCCCTCTTTGTAGATTCTACCAGGGCGGGGTCTCTAGTGACACAGAAATTCTAAGGGAGGGGACGGAAGGGGAGAGTACCCCAGCGAGTCGGTCGGTTGAAGGGGTAGCATGTAAAGACCAGTTAGTTCATGCTCGTGCGTTAGTGTGAGGTAACTGGCTCTCTCTAACCCTCTCGCGCCTGTTGTTTCGTCTTATCGAATCCCAATAAGACTCCATCATGATGGACAAGGTGCGCGCGTGCTGCTGGTCTGGGTTTGCTACCGTTCCGCTGGAAACACGCACAGTGTGGGGGCAAACGAAAGAAACCCCGGTCGTCTCAACTGGAAACGTTCGGACAGCCACCTTCAGAACACATTTTAAATGTTACTGATAGCGCACCGCCAAAAAACAAATGTAGACAAACGAATCACAAGACAAAACATTACGCGTTTCGACCTCTTAGGTCTGACAACGAAAATGAACGAGCAGTCACTCATCTTCATCCACTTCAGCGCCAAAATGGGCTTTGAATGAAAACGAAGCTGTCAAGATTTTGCGCTGAAGTGGATGAAGAGAAGTGATTGCTCGTTCATTTTCGTTGTCCTGAGTGTTTTGTATCTTGCCTGAAGAAGACCTAAGAGATCGAAACGCGTAGTGTTTTGTCTTGTGATTCGTTTGTCTCCGTTTTTGGTTTGTTTGTTTTTTGGCAATGCGCTATTAGTAACATTTCAAATGTGTTTAGATTTCCGCCTGCAGTCGCCTCACTTGGCAACTAGAGCCACCGTCGGGTCATTCCCATCGTCCCCTCTCCGTTGCTTTTGACTGGGCTTCGTGGACTAGCGAAGCACGAGCACCGTAGACATGTGCAAGTCGATGCCGGGCAGGCATACGCTTGTCTACGAGCGCGCTCGGACGCGCGTGCAGACACTCTGCACCCACACCGACAAGGTGCGCGGGCGCGTGCGATCCCCGTTAAGCGAAAGGGCAAAGCTGTTTTGTTCCCTGTTGTTTATGGATGTCAGACCGACAGGTGTAGCTAATTGCGGCTGTTTTTGCGCCAGACTGAGATGGATATTGCAGTTACACGCACATACACACACATATGTGAAACAACAATTACACATGCACACACACGCGCGCACACACACACACACATACTCAAACACACACACACACATACACACACACACTCAAACACATACACACACATACACACACACACACACACACACACACACACACACACACACACACACACACACACACACACACACACTTGGTGACTGGGAATCAATGATAAAAGAGCAAAAGAACGGGGTACCCCCTTGTTTATGACCTACCGTGGTAAACATATGTAATAACACCCCTCTACTCTTCGTATCCCTCCTCCACCCCCCCCCCCCCCCCCCCCCGGCTCCGCGTCACATCACACACACACACACACACACACACACACACACACAACACACACCACACACACACACACACACACAAGTGTGTGTGTGAGAGAGTGAGAGAGAGAGAGGGTGGGGGGGAAGATGGGGAGAAAGAGAGAGAGAGTGTGTTGGTGGAAATGTGTGTGTGTGTGTGTGTGTGTGTGAGAGAGAGAGAGAGAGAGAGAGAGAGAGAGAGAGAGAGAGAGTAGAAATGGTGGAAAGGTGTGTGTGTGTAAGAGAGAGAGACAGAGACAGAGAGAGACGGAGAGAGAGAGTAGAAATGGTGGAAAGGTGTGTGTGTGTGTAAGAGAGAGAGAGAGAGAGAGAGAGAGAGAGGAGAGAGAGGAGAGTAGAAATGGTGGAAAGGTGTGTGTGTAAGAGAGAGAGACAGAGACAGAGAGAGACGAAGAGAGAGAGTAGAAATGGTGGAAAGGTGTGTGTGTGTGTGTAGAGAAGAGAGAGAGAGAGAGAGAGAGAGAGAGAGACGCGGACGGCAGATGAAACAGCGCTTGCATGAGCAAATCGATCATGTGATAAATTCAACGAAGGTAACATAAACAATATTGACAGCGGCGATGCGTTCGATGTGTGCGGTGTATAAAAATAACATTATCACCCTGACAAGACAGAAATAACTTGCCACCCGACGCCCTACCTGATACCTGTCTATATCGGCAAAATGAAAAAAATGAAGAGGCAAGTCAATACAAACAAAACGGATGAAAAATCCGGAGTTTTTGGCGTAACAACGACGGTGGGAACCGAGTGATCCTCGAGATCTGGTATAGAAATTGATCCACGTTCCCAGTCAAGTCACGGTATTTATAGTCCGGCTGACCACGAAGCCCATATCAGAAGTGGATCGGTCGTGTGAAATATCTGTCTTCACCTCTTGATCTGTCATCTCTTACAGACATCTTCGTGGAAACGGCTCATTTTGATTTCAGTAGGAATACATTTTGTGCGTGAAAATTAGGAAAATTGGCGGTCGTTGAAACTTCATATCACATTTCAACGAAAAAAAATTTGGATGTAAGGAAACAAACAAAACACCATCCCCCCCCCCCCCCCCCCCCCCCCCCCCCGGAACTTCACATCAGGGAGACAACTCAGAACAACGTCTTCATGAAATCGGTGGGGTGATCTGTTCATGCCTTCGAGCATAGTGACCAGTAGAACTGACGTGTCACTCGCAAGGTCATGGAGAACGAGGGAAAGTCATGCAGTTTATTTTCCAGGACCCAGGACATTCATGGCATGATGTTGAGAGTCACGAAAATGTCACCGGTATTGAAATGATCAAAACCTTCAGGAAACGTGTGTGTGTGTGTGTGTGTGTGTGTGTGTGTGTGTGTGTGTGTGTGTGTGTGTGTGTGTGTGTGTGTAAAAATCAAGCAAAGATATAGTCCGATACTGACGTTATTGAAAAGACCATTTCGACAGCAGTAAGAACACATTTTTGTTCACTCGAAAATGGTAAATCCGCGGTCGTAGAAATTTGACGAAATGACAAGGAAAAGATTCATAGCAGAGTCTTGGACGTTCCAAACCTGTCAACCTGTACGGCTCTTGTAAGTACTCATAATAACTTTCACATTCACCTCAGGTAGATAGGGCAGACGGGGAACGAGCCCCCCCCCCCCCCCCCCCCAGGCGAGTGGAAGGAGGGGAGGGGAGGGGGGCCTGTCTAGCACTACACTGACCATGACCACCAGAACGACAACAGGTTCAAAGCGGACAGCTAAAAAAAAAAAAGAAGAAGTAAGTTGTGAACTCTTGCTGGTGGTTGGCAGCAGTGTGGGATGCGACCACGCAAGGTGTGACTGCGTGCAAAGGGTCCCCTGCCATGAAGCCAACTTGCTGATGTGAGGAGGAACTGATGTACGACTCTGACCCACACTTCTTTTTGTTTGCTTGTTTGTTTATGCCTTGGGCTCATATTGTCTGTCTATCTGTCTGTAGGCCTGTCTGTTTGTCTGACTGACTGTCTATATATCTATCTGCCTACCTATCTGTCTGTCTATCTATCTGTCTATCTTATAATCTATCTATCTATCTACCTATCTGTCTGTCTGTCTATCTATTTGTCTATCTATCTGTCTATCTATCTATTTGTCTATCTGTCTGTCTATCTGTCTATCTACCCGTCTGTCTGTCTCTATCCATCTGTCTTTGTCCTTCGTTCTGCTTATCTATCAGTCTATCTATATATTTGCCTGTCTGTCTGTCTGTCTGTCTGTCTATATACCTGCCTGTCTGCCCATCTATTTGTGTCTGTCTGTTTGTCTATGCGCATATTCAAGGATTAAAACCTGGTTGCTACTGATACTACATCACAGTGAAACGGTGCTGTAGTTATGAACTTCCTCCCCCCCCCCCCCACCCCCTCCCGTCTAGTAAATTATGAAAAAAAGAATTGTTGTAGTTTTTATTGTTGGTGTTTTCGCTGTTATCGCTGGTGGTGGTATTGCGAAAACTGTTCTTCACCAAGCATGTAACAGGAAGAGGAAAGAGAATCGCAGAGACACCTCTCTCTCTCTCTCTCTCTCTCTCTCTCCTCTCTCTCTCTCCTCTCTCTCTCTCACTCACTCACTCACACACACACACATACCACACACACACACACACACACACACACACAACACACACACACACACACACACACACACACACACACACACACACACACACAACACACACACACACACACACACACACACACACACACACACACACACACACATACACACACACACACGCACACCCACACACACACACACATACACACACACACGCACACCCACACACACACTGCTCTCCTCTTCCCATACCTTCCCACTCTCTCTGTCCAGCTCTTTCTCTCTCTCTCTCTCTCTTCTCTCCTCCTCTTCTCTCTCTCTCTCTCGCTCTCCGCCCCCTCATTTTTTTCTCCACTCTCCCTGTCTGCAGCTCTCTCTCTCTCTCTCTCTCTCTCTCTCTCTCTCTCTCTCTCTGTCTTTGTACATCTTGCTCTGTCGCTCTTTTTCTCTCCCTAATTTCAGCCCCTCTCCACCCCTCACCCTCTTCCCTGTTTCCCTTCCCGATTCCTTCTTATTA